>CM063511.1:71639935-71644935 GCA_032207245.1 Pardosa pseudoannulata | reverse complement strand
CAAGTAGTGCTCCTTTAAACTTTAAAATGCATTACACAAAGAAAAAGTAGAACATGCGTAAAGTAATTAATTTGGAATTACTAATTAACCATTTGTGTTTCTACCAGTAGTGTATAAAAGTAGTACAATAGCAAAGATGGACAAATACAGTAATACAATAATTTATTGAACCCTTATTTTTACCTTTTCATTCATATTCTGTCTTTATCTAAGCTGTAACGTATCCGGTCCCTGTTTCAGGTGACACAAGGAAGAATCAGGTGTATCTTGAATAATGAATGTATTTACACTTCTGCTATATACATCATTTCACCACTTTAAAAACAATTTCTATTCACAGGTAAGTGATTAGTACACATACACCTGAGTAGAGATGGGTTCCTAAACTAAATTCAGTCTCTGTCGAAATATGGGTGATTAGACGGAAGAACAATTCGTAGCTTTCTCGAAAGTTCTCTGAAGTATATGTAGGAGATCTGAGCACAGTTACTTCTGAAGAACTGCAAACAATCCTTAAGAGGATTATATTAGAAAAGGAAAGAAACCCAAAGCATAGGGTATCGCTTCAATCTCAGCAAGAGATATATTCCAAGACGGGATTCCGGTAAATAAAACTCTCCGATGGAGAGATTTGTCAAAGCGACTTCCGAGTTAGCCGATGCTGGCTACTCCTTAAAGAAAAGATCCCAAGGTGGGATTATAGCAAAAAACTCTCCGGTAGAGAAACTGATGAAGGTGACCTCTGAATTAGCTTGATGCTAGCTAAGTAACTTCTCTAGAAAAAAAATACAAATCTTCTCTCGTCTCTTTTTAGGGGAGGTCTCTTTTTCTCACCCACAATTTCATTATTGGGTCATCTAACGATGACCTCACCTTCGACCAACTGGATTGGTCCGGGTTAAACAATCATCGGCTGCAAAGCCAGGGGTTCCTGGAATTCTTAGCAGCTACAATCTCAGTAGCGGCAAATCCTTTGTCGTTCCCGCGATCATTTTTTTTGGCTGTCAGTGAAGGTTCCGTGTCGTCTGGTATATTGTTCCTTTACTATAAGGCACAGCAGTGTAGACTTCGTGGTGCCGGGGAAAACAATTCTTTTGTATCCACACAAGTCCACCTCTCAAAACAAAGTTCTTTGATGAAGATACACCGCTAAATCACGCCGTTACAATGCCTAAGAAGGAGTAAAAATTATTTCATTTCAGACATGCACCTTGAAGTTTCATCCAAACTTTTATTTAAATGTTCATGTTGAACACGAGTAAATACGATACATAACTAAAAGTAAAATATTAAATTTATTCATGCTATTGCTGGAAAAAGTTACAAAAAGGTAGGAAATTGTTGTTTTTCTCTGTTTATGCTGTCCTCTGACACAAATATCGCATACATAAATATTCTATATGTTATAGAATTTATATAATAAAACATACTTTTAGAATTCGGGGTTGAAAGAATTTACTAATTCACTTTTTCTAATGAAATACCATTCCATAAACGATATTTTTTCCTACAATGAGTCTGATTTCTCTATACATATGTACAGAAATAAAAAGGCTACATTTTTTTAAACTGCAAGATAAAATATGCAAAACCTCATTTAGTTTAAGTGATTTTTTCTTCCGTAACACGTGATTACTCAAGCTTTTAATTATATTATCGTGTTTAGATTTTTTTTATAATTACGTTATAAATGTAAGGATGAATCATGAAAAAAAAGTAATTTCTTTCTACACTTTTAAACTTCCGTAAATGGATTATATCTAGAAGAATTATAATACTTTAATAATTTATTAAGTGTGTAATTATTATCATACATCAAATTTATTAAACAAGATTTTGAATAATTTTAAAGGTGTGTTCACATTTCTAGTACAATGCCATTACAAGAAAAAGTTGTTATTCTTGTCATAAATAACAGGTTAAACTAAGAATTTTAGGCATAGATTTAATCTACGATTGCTATTTTAGGTTACAGACCAAACTTAGTTCTTACTCATTATTCTTTTAAAATTTACAAATGTCGAAATTATCTAACTTCAACAACTTCAACAAAGTTTTGTATTAGCTTTCACCTTTCTCCTTAAATTTCAATACATTAAAATAAACTAATTTTTGGTAATAAACAATAAGTACAAACAAACTGGGAATTTTTTAACTGCAGGGTTACTGTTTTCGGTTACATCAACAACTTATTTTAGTTATATATTACTCCATTAAATTTTATTAGTATTTCAACTAACTTCATTAACTTTATTTAAAACATTTTTGTACTATATTTACTTTAATCATATAATATATATAAAATAAAATAAAAGTTTTCTTTTAATAAATATCAGGTTATACTGAGAATTATAGTGGTACATATAATGTAGATTTACTGATTGTGGTAGTATTTTAAACATTCATATATTTTATTAATCTTATCTAACCTTTTTGTAACATTAATTAATTAATTAACCCTGGCAATTTTGTTAAGTTGTTTTTGTTATTATTATGACCCTTATTGCGTATTACAGATGTGGAAGGTTAAAATTATTTTTCTGTAAATAAACAACAAGGCAAACAGGAAATTTTAGAGCTATACATAGAGCTAAACTAGTGAATTAGTTTACAACAACTAAACTCCTACTCTATTATTCTTTAAATTTTAAAAAATTATTGGTGTCTTTGTTGTGGTGAAGTACATTGCTGTTGTTATTTCAAAGCCACTAATAACCCAATTTTGCTTTATTTCGTCTTTAATGATAGTATAATGCCACTGATCTATATTACAATATTCATATATAGAAAAAAAGACAAGGAAATATGCTAAAAAATATATAAAACATTAAAAATTAAAAGAAGCACTCCACGTGCTACACCTGTAAGAAAACAAAATTGCCTAAGTCCACACATTTACTTCATTCTGAACTACTCCAGCAACCCTAGACTTTTCCCATTATCCTGTGCTGATGCGTTAGTTGTTCCACTGTCCTGTGTACAATGCGTCCTTTCAGGGCTCTGTCCAGAATTACCAGAACTCCAAGGATGGTCCTGAATCGCCTCCTGGAGACCAATCACAACTCTCCAAAACTTGGTGAAGTTTAAGTGCAATTGTTTTCACACCACAAGCTCACTGGAGTCGCGAAAAAATACTTGGGCATGCAACCCACAACGTGCGAGTACGGTGAGCAAATCAGTTTCGCAAATCTTATGTAAAACATAGTTGCACTCTCAGAGTCTTAATTAATTATCGTCATCATATTTAAGTAACACTTATTTGCAATATTTTTTTCCATAACTTATGCCTACAAACAGAAAGCATTGATTTTCCGATAATAAAAGTAGTTCAGTCGAAGATATTTAGAAGTACATTTACTTCTGAATTATTTTTTTAATTAACATCTGCTCTGCTGATTTTTTATACTACCAGTTTCAAATTCTGTTATATTGAAAGTAACCAACTTCACTAAATTTACTTACAAATATTTCACCTACCTCTACTTTACTGCTTCATATACATAAAAGAAAGATGAAACACTTTCTGTTTATGAATATAGATGAAACTGCGAATTTTATAGCTATATTTAGAATAGAACTGCTATTTTGGGTTCCAGTTTTATATTCGTTTTACTAAAATAGGTTCTTTTTAAATATATATATATAATAATTAAAAAACTTCATATTTAAAGTATTTTTACATTACCTTCACCTTATTCGTTATAACACCTACAAGCGAAAGAAATCACATTTCTGGTAATAAAGAAAAGTCAAAGCTATAAATTTACACACACACACACACACATACATATACATACATACATACATATATATATATATATATATATATATATATATATATATATATATATATATATATATATATATATATATATATATATATATATATATATATATATATATATATATATATATATATATATATATATATATATATATATATATACTTATATATATACATATATCTTTATATATATATATACATATATATTCATATATTCATATATACATATATATATATATGTATATATACATAGATACACACACACACACACACATATATATATATGAATATGTATATAATATTAAAATTATGCTCTTTTGTATATGTGTGTGTGTACGTGTGTGTCTTCTTGGGTGTATGTTTGCTTGCATGTATGTAATATATCATAATTATTACACTTAGAAAACCTTTTTAAATTATATTTTTTTCTCCCTCTCATTCTGTCATATCTCTTTTTGTAGCAGTCTAATATCTTATTTATAGGAGTGTAGGCTGACTTAAAAATTTTTCTGAAATTTAACTCTGAAATAAAAGCTAACTTTCTGTATACTCGCCAAATTTTCTCGCTGTCCCAAGAAAAGTGGTTCAGTCCTAAAGTCGTTAAAGTACTACAATAACACTGACTAAGATTTTCCTTCTTGAGAAAGAATTCGTCTCATATCTCGCTGTGGGGCCTAACTCTGCAATCGAAATATCTTCTCATGTGACATTCAAAATTTTTTTCCTGAATCAGAAACATGTCTTTTACCTGGTCTTGAAAAAGTAAAGTTTCACCACGGACTTGCTGCTTTCTTCTATGGAGCCACGACACAATTAAATTTATTAATTAGGCTACACATTGACCAGTAAATCCGGGCAATTAAAAATTATAGGGGCTTATTTCACGTGTAACCGGCGGATTGATTTAGCCATTTTATATACATATATGATACAATTTCCAAAATTTTCTGTCCTATAGATGCAAATTTTCTGTCTATTCAACAGGTTTTTAAGCTGCCGCCTGCAAATGGCTCCACTTTTATTTTCCTGATCTTAACAATTAGTCAGCTGAAGTATCTTGTCTTTAAAATTTATTACATAAATTCTTTCTGTCTTTGCTCAGGGGTGCACCTCTGTCCGAGCAGAGTGATTTTCGTGTTTTTCTTTTATTTGTCGTTCATTTATGAAGTTTTAACAGCTCTAAAATAAAGTTTTAATTAAACATGTTCTATATCAT
>CM063511.1:71622435-71637435 GCA_032207245.1 Pardosa pseudoannulata | reverse complement strand
ATATATATATATATATATATATATATATATATATATATATATATATATATATATATATATATATATATATATATATATATATATATATATATATATATATATATATATATATATATATATACATATATATATATATACATATATATATATATATATATATATATATATATATATATATATATATAAAGCTGTGTTACTATTTAGTTTACATTATAATACTTTACTTAACTTACTGCTAATTTAAAATTAATTAAAATCCATCATAAAAGTCGTTAGTATTTTTTTTATTAATACGCCATTAGTCAAACAGAGTGTATGAGTTCCATTTAGTTCAGATTTACAGTTTTATTCTATATCCACAATACTCATTTTCTTTACATGAAACTGCACAAACTCTTAGATTCTTTTATAACTTGATGTAATTAAGATAATCTAGTTGCCAGACAGGGAGAAAGATGTAAATACATATATTGACTCTCTTTCGAAGATATGCCATAGGTATTCAAGCTTTTAGTGTTCCAGGCGAAAAGATAAGCTCACAAAATCTCATAAATATACATAAAAGAGTGTGAGAAAACTTTCTTCATCTCCTTTCTTGTTTCTGCGAGGAAATTGGTGAAGTTCAATATTATCTTTTCTTCCATACAAGTTAGATGGGCTTCACTTTCCCTATGGCATAAAAGAAGAGTGTGCTAATATTTGTGGATAATGATTAATATAATATTTTGAGGCAAACTGATGATGCAGACAACTTTTTACCAAAATATTATGAGAGTGAACTTTACAGACTTAAGCAGCTAAAATAAAATTTAATCGTGTATTTGTTTTCGTCTCTTAAAATAATATTTATGGTATGAAATTAATATTAATGTGTTTTCAACCGCAGAAATTTTAGAATTCATATATTTCTTCCTCCAAGATATATTTTCCAATATATTGTTTGGATAAATATTACTACCACTTAAAAGAAAATTAATGAGTTTTTAAATATATTTAAAATAACTATATTGTGCTATCAGAAGTTAAGTTAATTTTTAAATCCATAACAGCAATGCCAACAAAAGATCAATAAATACTCATTTTTAAACGTGTGTCTTTAAATTATTTAAACTGTTCATAAATGAATGGCTTACAATTTTATTAGTTATAATGTGTAAAATACATAATATTAATTACATAAAATAAAAATATATACATTCATTTAATTATTCATCAAGTATTGATATAGGTCTATCATTAATTTAATACAGATTTTCATTAATATTGAATCCTTAAATACAAATTTCGTGCATGTATGCAACTCTGTAATATTTTACACAGATTACACTTTACTGTGAATTATCATGAAATCTTATATAAAATAATAAACAGAATTATTTATGTAACTGGACTTTCATGAATTAAAAATTACTAAACTTTACCATTTCTCAAGGGATAAAAACGGGTGAAACTGAGAAATGTATGCTTCCATTTCATACATTACTCTTTAAAGTTACACTAACTGTATTAATATATTTTATATGTCTACTTTACATTTTATTCGTATTGTAATTAATTATTTTAAATTAATTATTTTAATTATTATCATAATTTATACCATAATGTTTTAAAACACATACAGACGTATATACATATATATAAATATATAAATATATATATACATATATATATTTATATATCTATAAATATAAATATATATATATGTATATATCACGTGTTTATATATATATATATATATATATATATATATATATTATATATATATATATATATATATATATATATATATATATATATATATATATATATATACTTATAAAACTGTAGGGAAAGGTGAAAGCTGTTCAACTGACAGATGTTACAGTGCAGTTGGACCATTGTAAGAGACCAGCACTTGTCTAATTATAACTTTATTTTAGAGCTGCTAAGACGGACATCCTTACTAGTCAAAGACAGACAAAGTAAAGACACATAAATCACTCTCTTCGAACAGAGGTGCACCGAAGAGCGAAGACAGAATGAATTTTCCCACGGTAAAAGAAACTTACTCAGCGAATTAAGTGTTAAGATCAGGAAAAAACGAGAAACCATTTGCCAGTGACAACTGGGAATTGTGTTGAATAGACTGGAAATTTACATCTATAGGTTACAAAGCTTTGAGAAATGTATCGGAAGAATTTTAATTAGAGAACGTCTTTTGATTAAGACATTTAGAGTCTGGGGAATTTTTTTAAGGATTTAGAATGGGAGAGAAGAGGTTTTTAAGGAAATATTAATGTTAAATAATTTTGATATATTACACACACACACACACACACACACACACACATATATATATATATATATATATATATATATATATATATATATATATATATATTATATATGTGTGTATATGTGTCAGGATTTAAAATATAGAGTAATTTAAGAGATTTAATTAGGGATTCTTTTAACGGGTGTAACGCGCCTCGCGTTATTAGTCACATAAATACGGCTCACGCTCAATGATATGGGCAGAGAGCGATAAGCAATTATTATAGGCAGACCTGTGGCTCCTCGAAGCAGTAAAGACTGCCTTTGTTAGCAGTTGGGCGCCAATATGAGACGCCATTGTTGAGTAGAGTGTGGGTGAGTTTTAAATAAAGATAGGAAGCTGATGTCAGGACTCTCGTGTCGTTTACTAGACCCCGACACACATATATATATATATATATATATATATATATATATATATATATATATATATATATATATATATATATATATATATATATATATATATATATATATATATATATATATATATATATATATATATATATATATATATATACATATATATACATACATATATATATATATATATATATATATATATATATATATATATATATATATATATACATATATATATATATATACATATATATATATATATATATATATATATATATATATATAATATATATATATATATATATATATATATATATATATATATATATATATATATATATATATATATTATATTTGGGGTTTAAGTTATTCTTCTGTTTAAAAAAAGTGATCAAAGATTTTAAAAGATGTCAGAATTATTTTTTAGTTTACATCAACTAAACGAATTTACTTTAAATGGGATTGCACCAACTGTTAGATTCGTTTATATCTTGATGTAATTATAAGATGTCTAGGTCGGCAGACAGTCAGAAAGAAATAAATACAGATATTGACTCTCTCCTAAAGATACGCCGAAGGTATTCATACTTTTAGTGTTCCAGGCGAAAAGATAAGCTCACAGAATCTCATAAATATACATAAAAGTGTGTGAGGAAAAGTTTCTTCATCTCTTTTCTTGTTTCTGCCCGGAAATGAGTGAAGTTAAATATTATCTTTTCTTCCATACAAATTAGGTTGTCTTCACTTTCCCTTTGACATACTGGAAGAACGTGTAAATATTTGTGGAGAATGATTAATATAATATCATGCGTTAAGCTGTAGACTCAAAACTTTTGCCCAAAATATTATGACAGTGGATTTTGCAGAAAGTAGCTCTAAATTATATTCTAAATATATATGTTTCGTTATTTTAAATAATATTTATATTATGATATTATTCATATTGTTTTTTATTAGGATGTTTTCAAGTGAAACTTTTAGAATTTAAATTTATGTTTCTTCCTTAAAATTATATTTTCAAAGCTAACGTTTAGATAAATATTAAATAAATAAAGATTTGGATAAATATTAAATAAATAGTGAATAATTAATGAGTTTAAAACAATAATAAAAATAAAAGTCCAAGTAGTAAAAATAATTAATTTCTGTAATCGCATTCTCTTAGAATTTTAAAACCTATAATAGCATAAAAGTTTTTAATAACAAAACGCTATCAAATATTCGAGTTTAAAAATAAAACTATTGTAATTTTTTAAAACTGTTCTTAAAATAATTGCTATAAATCTTTTTCCATTATTATTTATAAAGGAAGTAATAATTAAATAAATTGACATGAAATAAATAATATTTAATTTGTCATTTTCAATGTGGATTACGAAGTCATGCAACTCTTGGAAGTCGAAAAAAATGTTAAAAAAGAAAATTTATCATTTTCAACTTCTGATATCGTGAAAAACTTTTACAAATATAATTTTTTAACATATTGTTGCTCTCATCAAATTTAAGTATTTTACCTGCGATCAATTAAAGTGGTCAGTATTTGGTTAGTCAAGACTAAATTTATTTGGATTGTTTAGTGAAATTTTTTTTTTAATTTTATATTCAACCACATTTTCTGAAAGACTGCAGGCTAATTTTTAAAATATTAAGCTAAGTAAAAGTTGCTACACAAATATTACTCATTAAAATAAAGACATAACAATGTTCAATAATTCTAAATAAAAAACAAGACTATATATATATATATATATATATATATATATATATATATATATATATATATATATATATATATATATATACAAATTTCAAATATTTGCATTCTAAAATTCTCTAATATTATACGTCACCTTATCCAAAATTTATACACAGATAATAAGACAGAAATAAACAGATATTAAACATTTAAGGAAAAAGAAGAAAAAGGACCTAATTCTAAGTTCAAATTTTGATAGCCAGTACCTTTGTGAATCTGAGAGAGCTGTGCATCAGGAACACCGATGGTCAGGAGCTCTTCAGATATAGAAATGGTTAAAATATTTTGACTCCTTTGATGGTAATGTCGACCCCCAGAGAAAAAAATTTGGTATTTTATCTGTCTGGGGATATATAGCTATAACCGCATTTTTAAGTACATATTTTATATACATCCCATTGAAATTATTATTTAAATTATTTACATCCCATTGAATAACTTTTAGTCCTTCTGAAATCAGATGCTTCACATATTTATTTTAGCATTTATACGTTTCTATGATGGGATGTGAAAACAACATTTTTAAACGTTTATTAGAGAATCTACTATGCAATTTATCGTTTTTAAAACAGTTTGGTACAATTTATTACTCTCATTTACAAATAGGTAATTTCAATTATGACTAAAACTTTTTAAAAAATGAAAATTAATACTTTCTTGGGTTAAAGTGTTTCTGAACATAAACTAAAAACCAATTGTTTAATTTCATTTATGTCTTGAATGATAAAGATATGTATAAAAATATATGAGTATAAAGTGATACGATGAACTTATGTATTGCAAAGTAAATATATTGCAGAAATTATTTTATAAGATGTTGTATAAAAACTCCACCAAAAACAACAAAAACCCTAAACCACCCTAAAATCAGATACTTAAACATTTATTTCGGCATTTATACGTTTGGAAGATGTGATGTAAAACCATCATTTTTAAGCGTTTATTAGCAAATCTAACATGGAATTTATAGGAATTAAAATAGTTTGGGATCATTTATTATTCTCTTTTACAAACAGGTAATTTTAATTATGGCTAAAACTTAATACAAAAATGAAAATTAATACTTTGTTTGGTTAAAGTGTTTCTAGACATAAAGTAAAACTCACTTTTTTGATCACATTGAAAATTAAAGATCTCATTTATGTTTTGAATCATGCAGATATGTATAAAAATATATGAGCATTAAGTGATATGATGAACTTATGTATTGCAACGTAAATATATTTCAGAACTTATAAGATGTTGGATAAAATTGCCAACAAAAACAACAAAAACCCTTAACCACCCTAAAATCAGATACTTCACATTTATTTTAGCATTTATACATTACAAAGATGTGACATAAAACCATCATTTTTAAACGTTTATTACCGAATCTACTATGCAATTTATCATTATTATAACAGTTTGAGGCCATTTATTATTCTAATTTACAAATAGAGCATTTTAATTATGACTAAAAATTTTAAAGAACATCAAAATTAATACTTTCTTACGTTTAAGTGTTTCTAGACAAACTAAAACACAATTGTTACATCTAATTGAGAATTTAAGATTTTATTTATCTTTTGAATTATGCAGACATGTATAAAAATATATGGGTATAAAGTTATACGATGAACTTATGTATTGCAAAATAAATATATTGCAGAAATTATTTTATAAGATGTTGGATAAAATTGCCAAAAAAAAACAACAAAAAACCTTAACCACCCTAAAATCAGATACTTCACATTTATTTCAGCCTTTATACGTTTCTAAGATGTGATGTAAAACCATCATTTTTAAGCATTTATTAGCGAATTACTATGCAATTTATCGTTGTTAAAACGGTTTGAGACCATTTATTTCTCTCCTTTACAAATAAATAATTTTATCTATGACTAAAAATTTTAAGAAAAATGAAAATTAATACTTTCTTGGGTTAAAGTGTTTCTAGACATAAACTAAAAACAATTGTTTGATCTCATTAAAAATTAAAGATTTCATTTGTGTTTCAAATCATGCAGATATGTATAAAAATATATGAGTATGAGTGACAGATGAACTTATATATTACTACGTAAATATATTTCAGAAATTATTTTATAAGATGTTGTATAAAAACTCCACCAAAAACAACAAAAACCCTAAACCACCATAAAATCAGATACTTCACATTTATTTTACCATTTATAAGTTACTAAGATGTGGTGTTAAATCATCATTTTTAAACGTTTATTAACGAATCTACTATGCAATTTATCGTTGTTAAAGCAGTTTGAGGACATTTATTATTCTAATTTACAAATAGATAATTTTATTTATGACTAAAAATTTAAGAAAAAATGAAGTTAATACTTTCTTGGGTTAAAGTGTTTATAGACGTAAACTAAAAAACAATTGTTAGATCTAATTAAAAATTTAAAATTTATTTCCGAACCGGATCGTTTGAATATGCAGATTTCGTATAAAAAGCAGTAGAGTATTAGTATTGCAAAAGTTGAGTAGCATAATGATTTAAGATTTCATTTGTGTTTCGAATCATGCAGATATGTATAAAAATACATGATTATGAGTGATAAATGAACTTATATATTACTACGTAAATATATTGCAGAAATTATTTTATAAGATATTGTATAAAAACTCCACCAAAAACAACAAAAACCCTAAATCCCCCTAAAATCAGATACTTCACATTTACTTTAGCATTTATACGTTACTAATATGTGGTGTTAAATCATCATTTTTAAACTTTTATTAACGAATCTACTATGCAATATATCGCTGTTAAAGCAGTTTGAGGCCATTTATTAAATATTATATAAATTCTTGGTTATTAAAGGATTAAAGTTTTATATTTGTTGTCATTCATCTGTAGAACTTGTAGTCCATTTGATTGATTGATTTTAAAAGGTGTCCGCACTATTTATTTAAACTTTATTAACGAAATTTGTGGCGACCACGACAGGACACTTGATACTCTAATTCTGATTTGAAAAATGTTTTCAGCATCAAAAAGATTTAAAAAGGAAGATCTTATTATTGTTGTCCAAGAAATTGGAGAAGTAATTACCACAAAAAGTTACTGTATAGGATCTGAAAACAATCATTTTGAAAAGTAAAGAATATTTATCCGATAAAGATTTTGTAACATGTGTATTGGTACCTACTGTCAATGATCGTCCCCAAAAGGAGAAATATGAAGAAAAATTAAGACAACAGGAATAATCAGAAAAATCATAAAATTATATCATTTACAAATAGATAATTTTATTTATGACTAAAATATTAAAAAAATTAAATTAATACTTTCTTCGGTTAAAGTGTTTCTAGACATAAACTAAAAAACAATTGCTACATCTGATTGAAAATTTAAGATTTATCTTTATTTATCTTTTGATTTTATTTATCTTTTGAATCATGCATACATGTATAAAAATATATGAGTATTTGAGTGATACGATAAATTTCTGTATTGAAAAGTAACTATACTGCAGAACTTATTTTATCAGACGCTGGGTAAAAACTCAAAAAAAAAGCAACAAAAAACTCTAAACCGCACAAACTCTGTCAGCGCTGAAAATTCAACAAACGCAGCGCACATAAAACCTTTTGAAAACCAACCAAACTCTCCCTACAAGTTAAACTTTCATTTTCTAGAAAATACATTGATATAGACGCGTTTAATTCTTTGGAAATACCTCCCAGATGTGGTTTAGGAAAACTGGAATAATATTTTTATGTAAGCATCAAAACATTACGATAATGGTTTGCTGAATATTTCAAAATATTTTATAAGTTTAAATCATGACAAAGTATATGTGTAAGCCATTAGAGTGACTGCGTGACTCTGTTCATTATTGCATTTTTGTCATACGAAAGAGAGGATAAAAAGTGTTTTCGGTTGCTCTTAGCTAACGTTTATCATATTTTTCTGTGTGTGTACCGTGGAATCTAGGTAGATGTTCAGAATTTTTTCTTTCGAATCGTTTTGATGAAGCAAGAAGAAAACAAAAATTTCTGCTAATACAATTATCATATGTCAACGGTAGTTAGCAAATATGTCTGGATTTTAATAGATTGTAATTTGAAAATAAAAGCATATGTAATTTATATATGTTTAAACAGTAATGAATGTAAGCACATCTGAAAAAAGAAAGCGTATATCATTTTTATCCAATATAGTTTAACAAAATAAAATATATTTACAGGCATTACAAAATTAACTTTTACAAGACAAAAATATCCTACTCGGTTCTTTTTTAAATGGCTTCTATCCTAATTTATTTTTTTAACATTAATGCACACACACACACACACACACACACACACACACATATATATATATATATATATATATATATATATATATATATATATATATATATATATATATATATATATATATATATATATAATATAATATAACTAAGGGTTAAAATGTTGAAATAAAAATATTGAGTTTACTTAAACAATTTATCTGTGGCTAACTCATGCCACATTTTTACTTTTACTTATACAATGGCGTAAGCCTTTCAATAGAATGTTAACAGTTTATCACTTAAGAGAAATAAAAAAGTGAAATCAGTTCTCATATATAAGAATAGTTGAGCTAAACAAAATTGAATTTAATATTTTCGGAGTCGACAAAGTTTAATGCAATTCAAAGGGAAACAAAGATATTATACCAAAGGCAATACTTTTATGGATAGTGTAGCCAGAAAATTAAAGAATACAGTTATAATTAAGTTGGTTAATTTGATTAAATTATATTAATACACTTTATATACATATGTGTGTATGTGTGTGTTTGTGGGTATGTATGTGTGCGTGTGTGTGTGTGTGTGTCCGTTGCTGAGAGAAAATTAAATTTAAAAAGCCATAAGTATTTTTTAATTGTCATAAGTGTAAGCTAGCATTCACATAAATATTTACATCACATTGAATACCTTTTAGTAATTCTGAAATCAGATGCTTCATGCATTTATTTTAGCATTTATATGTTACTAAGTTGTAATGTAAAACCATCATTTTTAAACTTTTATTAGTGAAACTATTATGCTATTTATCGTTATTAAAACAGTTCGAGGCCATTTATTATTCTAATTTACAAATAGATAATTTTATTTATGACTAAAATTTTAAGGAAAAGGAAAATTAATACTTTCTTGAGTTAAAGTGTTTCTAGACATAAAATAAAAAACAATTGTTTAATCTAATTAAAAATTTAAGATTTCATTTGTGTTTCGAATCATGCAGATATGTATAAATATATATATATATATGAGTATGAGTGATAGATGAAATTATATTATTTACATAAATATATTGCAGAAATTATGTTATAAGATGTTGTATAAAAACTCCACCAAAAACAACAAAAACTGTAAACCACTCTAAAATCAGATGCTTCACATTTATTTTAGAATATCTAAGTAACTAAGATATGGTGTTAAATCATATTTTTGAACGTTTATTAACGTATCTACTATGCAATTTATCGTTGTTAAAGCAGTTTGAGGTCATTTATTATTCTAATTTACAAATAGATAATTTTATTTATGACTAATAATTAAAAAAAATTAAGTTAATACTTTCTTGGGTTAAAGTGTTTCTAGACATACACTAAAACACAAATGTTACATCTAATTGAAAATTTAAGATTTATCTTTATTTATCTTTTGATTTTATTTATCTTTTGAATCATGCAGACATATATAAAAATATGTGAGTATTAGAGTGCTACGATACATTTCTGTATTGAAAAGTAAATATATTTCAGAACTTATTTTATCAGATGCTGGATAAAAACTCAAAAAAAAAACTCTAAACCACACAAACTGTGTCAGCTCTGAAAATTTAACAAACGCAGCGTACCTAAAACCTTTTGAAAACCAACCAAACTCTTCCTACAAGTTAAACTTTCATTTTCTAGAAAATACATTGATAGAGACGCGTTTAATTCTTTGGAAATACCTCCCAGACGTGGTTTAGGAAACCTGGAATATTACTTTTATGTAAGCATCAAAACATTACGATAATGGTTCGCTGAATATTTCAAAATATTTTAAAAGCTTAAATCATGACAAAGTATTTGTGTAAGCCATTTGAGTGACTGCGTGACTCTGTTCATTATTGCATTTTTGTCATGCGAAAGAGAGGATAAAAAGTGTTTTGGGTTGGTTTTAGCTAACGTTTATCATTTTTTGTGTGTGTCCCGTGGAATCTAGGTAGATGTTCAGAATTTTTTTTTTCGAATTGTTTTGATGAAGCAAGAAGAAAACAAATTTTTCTGCTAATGCAATTATCATATGTCAACGGCAGTTAGCAAAAATGTCTGGATTTTAATAGATTATGATTTCAAAATAAAAGGATATTGAAAGTAAGTATGTTCTAGGCAGTAATGAATGTAAGCACATCTGAAAAAGGAAAGCAGATATCATTTTTATCCAATTCAGTTTAACAAAATAAAATATATTTACAGACATTAAAAAACGAACTTTTTCAAGACAGAAATTTCCTACTCTTTTTTTTAATTTCTTCTATCTCAATTTATTTTGTAACATTAATGCACATTAATGTATATAATGCACATAACACACACACACATAAATATATATATATATATATATATATATATATATATATATATATATATATATATATATATATATATATATATATATATATATATATATATATATATATATGTGTGTGTGTGTGTGTGTGTGTTGTATATATGTATGTATATGTATGTATAATAATGTATAATATGTATAATATGTATAGTATGTATGTATGTATTGCATATATATATGTATCATGTATTATATTATACATACATATATATATATATATATATATATATATATATATATATATGATGAGACTAATTTTAACAAGAAGTTTATTCATTTACATTGGATTCACGAATCGTCTTTTTCTTTTCTTTTTCTTTCTACAGAAACGATTGCCGAATGGTTAGGGTGCTGGCCTTCGGAACCGGAGTTCGTGGGTTCGAATCCCACTTTGCCATGGATGTTCGTAGCCGTTTGGAATCGGCTTCAAGCAGTAGGTCCGTGTCTCATTAGGCCGAACGATGGCCGAGTGGTTAGGGTGCTGATCTTCGGAACCGGAGTTCGAGGGTTCGAATCCCACAGTGGCATGGATGTTCGTAGCCGTTCGGAATCGGCTTTAAGCAGTAGGTCCCGGTCTCATTAGCCCTCGTGTTGCAGAAAGTAGACCGTAGTGCTCCAAACCAACCGTATCTTTCTAAAGACATATTGTACTTCAATTCGTTGGATTATAAACATGAATTTAATATGCCTGCTCTTTTTTATCTATAACAGATCAATATTTTTAACAATAATTTTAACAAGAAATTTAATCGTGGACATTGGATTCACGAATCTTCTTTTTCTTTTCTCTTTCTTTCTAAAGACATATTGTACTTCTATTCGTTGGATTACAAACATGAATTTAATATACCTGCTCTTTTTTATCTATAAAGGATAAGTCTTAAAAAGCTCTTAAAAAGTCAAGATGTTCTATAAATTGAAGGATATTTTTCAAGGATATCCTGATCACATGCTAAATGACTAATACCATATGTTTTACTAATTCCATCACATTTTCTCATTTAAAATATGATAAAAATAATTTGTACTAAATAAATTGAAGGGGATTTTCCATGATATCTTAATCACATGCTAACTGATATAAATATTTTACTGAATACCAAATATTTTACCAATTCCATCACATTTTCTCATTTCAAATATAACATATTTCTACTAAAGTTACAGAAAATTGCTGAATATAATTTGGGTAAAAATAATTCTATCTATAAAGGGTTACCTAGATTATAAAACATCAACATGGGCCATAAATTGAAGGAATTTTTCATGATATATTGATCAAATATTAACTGATTAGTACCAAATAATTTATCATTTCCAACACATTTTCCCAATTCAAATATAAAAAAATTCTACTAAAACTAAATAAAACTGCTGAATATAATTTGAGTAAAAAGAATTCTATCTATAAAGGATAATCTAGATTATAAAACATCAAGATGTGCCATGAATTGAAGGGGATTTTCCATGATATCTTGATCACATGCTGACTGATTAATACGAAATGTTTTACCAATTCCATCACTTTTTTTCATTTCAAATATAACAAATTTTTACTAAACTTATATAAAACTGATGAATATAATTTGGGTAAAAGGGTTATCAACATGGGCCATAAATTGAAGGAATTTTCTACGATATATTGATCACATGCTAACTGATTAATACCAAATGTTTTACCAATTCGAACACATTTTCTCATTTCAAATATAACAAATTTCTACTAAAACTAAATAAAAGTGCTGAATATAATTTGAGTGAAAAGAATTCTATCTATAAAGGATTATCTAGATTATAAAACATCAAGATGTGCCATAAATTGAAGAGTATTTTCCATGATATCTTGATCACATGCTAACTGATTAATACCAAATGTTTTAAAAATTCCATCACTTTTTCTCTGTTCAAATATAACCAAATTTTACTAAAATTACATAAAACTGCTGAATATAATTTGGGTAAAAAGAATTCTATCTCTAAAGGGTTACCTAGATTGTAAAACATCAACATGGGCCATAAATTGAAGGAAATTATCATGATATCTTAATCACATGTTAACTGATTAATACCAAATGTTTTACCAATTCCATCCCATTTTCTCATTTCAAATATAACAAATTTCTGCTAAAACTAAATAAAACTGCTGAATATAATTTGAGTGAAAAGAATTCTATCTATAAAGGATTACCTAGATTATAAAACAGCAAGATGTGCCACAAATTGAAGGGGATTTTCCATGATATCTGGATCAAATGCTAACTGATTAATACCAAATGTTTTACCAATTCCATCACATTTTCTCTTTTCAAATATAACATATTTCTACTAAAATTACATAAAATTGCTGAATATAATTTGAGTAAAAATAATTCCATCTATAAAGATAACATAAATTTTAAAACATCAAGATGTGCATAACTGAAAAGATTTTGAGTGAATGAAAGGATCTTTCTTACATGCTACCTGATTAATACCAAAAGTCTTCCCAATTTTATCCCATTTCCTTACCTCAAATGTAACAACAAACTTCCATTAAAATTACACAAAACTAATGAACTCGATTTTTTGAGTGAAACCAAATTTTTATATGTAACAAATTATAATAGCCTTTACACCTCATTAAAATAATTCCTATAAGTTTTAGGAGATTAAAACATAAATTTTAAAATATTACGAAAGCATAATAAACTAAAATCTACAAAATTTTAGCATATTCTTAATGGCACTAATTAATATGTTACATTAATTATATTTTCATAATAAAACAGGACGTAAGTTTGGTAATGAATTTTTAGCTTTTAATACTTTAGTTCATTAAGATTTTCTAACATTTTTGTATAAAGTATAAACATTATTATTATTATGGAATATTTTTAATCATACTGGAAATCTGTGTACACATAAGCTGATTTTTTAAAACTTGTGTAATCCAGTATTTTATTTTTTTAGTTTCGCATCACTTAAATGCAAATTACTAATTAAATATAGAAAGATATAATGTCATAATATGAATAAACAAATTTATATTAATTAATTAATTAGCATGTTATCTAAGACTCATAGACACATTCTATTACATATGACATATTACAATTTTTTGAGTGATAACTAAGTTCTTAAACTTTTTTGCATATAAACTTTGATAGAATGTACAGTAAGCGGAAAGTAAACTAATTGATTAATTAATTAGAATGTCGTTTAGTACTTGTTACCTCCATGGTTTTAGATTTTTTTTCTTTTCCAAAAATGATAAGAGTAGTGGCAACAGTGTAACATAGCTAGAAAAAGATAGAATAAAAAATTGAGATAAAGTACGCAATGACCAAAGATGTGTTTTTTATTTTGGCGTATTTATTTATCGAAGTTATTCGTATCAAAATTCCTTTAAATGATCGGTTTTAATACGGAATCTTTCACTTGTGTATTGATGTTATTTTATTTACGAATAAGAATTCCGTTGATAGACGAAACCGTAAGTACTGGATATTTCCCAACAATACTCATTAAAACTCTCTATCAATTATGGCTTCTATTAATTTTTATGGGAATCATGATCCCTTATCGTGTTTCGCACGCAAATACGAGAATAGCAAACAAAATAAAATAAAATAAATAATTAACCTATAACCTCGAACTTGAAGATCTTTGTCATAGATCTTTATTTATGGCATAGTTCATTTTTTAATGTATATAACCCTTTCAATTTTTCTTACCTATGCTTGTAGACCAAATGACAGGAATTAATCAATAATTTAGCAGGCATCTAGGACACATAAAAATGATACCAGCCATTGCATTATTCAATATAAGCGTTTTATGATTTCTTAAAATTTTCTTATTGCCGAAAAAAAGAATGGCACGCATTTACCCAGCGAGATCGCCAGGCCTCTGAGGCCCGAGCGTTATAAAAACATCCCACACAAAATCACCCAATAAAAATAAACT
>CM063511.1:71607435-71617435 GCA_032207245.1 Pardosa pseudoannulata | reverse complement strand
ATTGTTAAAATGTTATTGTACATTTCTAGTTTGTATAAGTTTTAAGGTTTAAAAAAGTTTATGAGTTTATCTCCAACCGGTGTATTAAATGTGAAGAAAATGTAATTTTACTAATACTTTCTCATATACTTTCATAAATCTTCTAAAAATTACATATATCGTTACGATTCTAACTTACTTCTAAAATCACTTTAATTGAAGAAGTTACCTAATTTAAAAAACAATTACTAAATTGAAGTATTAAAAATGAAGGAATACCTAAAATCTTTATTTGAATGTATCTTGACAAATATGAATGTATAGAAGGAAAATGAATTTCAAAGTCCACATAATAATAATTATATTATAATAACTAAACATTACTAAACATATCAAAATCTGCTTTAAAATGCTTGAAAATGTATTAAATGTAAAGAAAATGTAATTTTACTAATACTTTCTCATATACTTTCATAAGTCTTCTAAAAATTATATATATCTTTAACCTTCTTACTTACTTCTAAAATAACTTTCATACAAGCAGTTTTGGAATTTAAAAAACATTAAAAGCATTAAAGTATTACAAAAAGAAAGAATTCCTAAAATCGTTATTTGAATGTATCTTGACAAATACGAATGTATGGGAGGAAAATGAATTTGAATGTCCACATAATAATAACTCTATTATACTAACTAAACATTACTAAACATAAAAATCTATTTTAAAATGTTTGGAAATATATTAAATGTAAAGAAAATGTAATTTTACTAATTCTTTTTCATATACTTTCATAAATCTTCTAAAAATTATATATATCTTTACGATTTTAGCTTACTTCTAAAATCACCTTAATAGACGCAGTTACGTAATTAAAAAAATATTTACTAAATAAAAGTATTAAAATCAGGAATTACCTCAAATCGTTATTTGAATGTATCTTGACAAATATGAATGTATGGGAGGAAAATGAATTTCAATGTCTATATAATTATAATTATATTATATTAACCAATCATTACTAAACATTAAACCTATTTTAAAATGAATGGAAATGTATTAAATGTAAAGAAAATATAATTTTACTAATACTTTCTCATATGCTTTCAAAAATCTTCTAAAAATAATATATATCGTTACGATTCTAACTTACTTCTAAAATCACTTTAATAGAAGCAGTTACGCAATTTAAAAAAAACATCTACTAAATTAAAGTGTTAAAAATGAAAGAAAACCTAAAATCTTTATTTGAATGTATCTTCACAAATATGACTGTATAGAAGGAAAATTAATTTCAAAGTCCACATTATAGTAACTATAGTATATTAATTAAACATTACTAAACAAAAAAAATCTTCTTTGAAATACTTGGAAATGTATTAAAAGTAAAGAAAATACAATTTTACTAATACTTTCACATATACTTTCATAAATCTTCTAAAAATTATATATATAGTTACGATTCTAACTTACTTCTAAAATCCCTTTCATACAAGCAGTTACGCAAATTAAAAAAAAAAAAACATTTACTAAATTAAAGTATTAAAGATGAAGGAATACCAAAAGTCTTTATTTGAATGTGTCTTGACAAATATGAATATATGGAAGGAAAATTAATTTCAATGTCCACATAATAGTAATTATATTATATTAACTAAACATTACTAAACGTAAAAATTATATTTTACAATGATTGGAAATTTATTAAATGTAAAGAAAATATAATTTTACTAATACTTTCTCATATACATTCATAAATCTTCTAAAAAAATATATAATATAGAATATATATATAATATATATATATATATATATATATATATATATATATATATATACTATATATATATATATATATATATATATATATATTATATAATATATATAATATATATATATATATATATATATATATATATATATATATATTAAAGTATATATATATATATATATATAAATATATATATATATATATCATATATATAGATAGATAGATAGATAGATAGATATATTTACTATTCTAACTTCTAAAATCACTTTAATAGAAGCAGTTATGGAATTAAAAAAAAACATTTACAACATTAAAGTATTAAAAATGAAGGAATACCTGAAATCGTTATTTAAATGTATCTTGACAAATAAAAATGTGTAGGAGGAAAATGTATTTCAAAGTCCACATAATAGTAACTATATTATATTAACTAAACATTACTAAATATAAAACACCTATTTTAAAAAGCTTGGAAATGTATTAAAAGTAAAGAAAAAACAATTTTTCTAATACTTTCACACATACTTTCATAAATCTTCTAAAAATTATATATATATAGTTACAGTTCTAACTTACTTCTAAAATCACTTTGATACAAGCAGTTACGCAAATTTAAACAAAAAAAACCAAAAAAAAAAAAAAAAAAAAAAAAAAAAAAAAAAAAAACGTTTACTAAATTAAAGTATTAATGATGAAGGAATTCCAAACATATTTATTTCAATGTGTCTTGATCAATATGAATGTATGGAAGGAAAATGAATTTCAATGTCCACATAATAGTAACTATATTATATTAACTAAACATTACTAAACGTGAAAATTATATTTTACAATGATACTAAAATCTTATTTGAATGTACATGACAAATAATGTGTATGGGAAAAAAAATGTATCAATAAAATAATAAAGTATATTATATTAACTAAACATTACTAAACGAAAAAATAATATTTTAAAATGCTTGGAAATTTATTAAATGTAAAGAAAATATAATTTATTTAATACTTTCTCATATACTTTCGTAAATCTTCTAAAAGTTATATATACATTTACTATTCTAACTAACTTCTAAAATCACTTTATTTGAAGCAGTTATAGAATTTAAAAAACATTTACAAAATTAAAATATTAAAAATGAAAGAATACCTCAAATCGTTATTTGAATGTATCTTCACAAATAAGAATGTATGGAAGAAAAATTACGATTCTAACTTACTTCTAAAATCACTTTAATAGAAGCAGTTACGCAGCTTAAAAAACATTTACTAAATTAAAGTATTAAAAATGAAGGATTACCTAAAATAGTCATTTTTATGTATCTTGACAAATATGAATGTATAGAAGGAAAATTAATTTCAAATTCCACATAATAATAACTATATTATATTAACTAAACAATACTAAATATAAAAAATGTATTTTAAAATGCTTGGAAAAGTAATTTTACTAATACTTTTTTATATACTTTCATAAATCTTCTAAAAATTATATATATATATATATATATATATATATATATATATATATATATATATATATATATATATATATATATATCTTTACGATTCTAACTTACTTCTAAAGTCACTTTAATAGAAACAGCTATGGAACTTAAAAAACATTTACTAAATTAAAGTGTTAAAAGTGGGGGAATACCTAAAATCTATATTTGAATGTATCTTGACAAATATGACTGCTCGTGAGGAAAGTGAATTTCAAAGTCCACGTAACTATATATTCATACATGAAATATTTCTAAACACGATTGTTTCAAAAATCATATTTATATAGGTTTTTCTTGGCATAAAAAATTTTGCTTTATAATGCTTAGAAATGAGATAAATTGAAAGAAAATGTAATTATATTAATATTTTCCTCAAACTTTCCTAAATCTTCTGAGAAATTATATATCTTTACCATTCGAACATACTTCTAAATTCACTTTAATAGAAGCAGTCATTTCCATTTTGTATGTAACAAACGTCTGTTGGAAAACGATGAATTGTACTTAATATTTAAGATGTCTTAATTGATAATTCCGAAAATGATGCTATTAAGATGATAAAAGATGCAAATCATTTCTGACTATTAAATTAAAGTAACGTTTAGGTTCACATCTTCATTTAGATATTTGTCATATCATTAAAATATAAATAAAATCATCGGATGATCAAAATGATTGGTATTAGATAGGAAATTAAGATAATGCACTCATTCATATACTTGATAAAGAAAAATTTTATTATTTTAAATATATTTAATGTTAAAACCATTTTAATATTACGAATAATATATGTACGTTTTGTAAATATACTTTAAAATTTAAAATATAAGATCACTTAATTAGACTTTTTAAAACATAATTTAGAGTAATTAGAAATAATTCTTAATATAGAGCTAATGGATAGAAATTATATACCATTAAATATTATTTTATAAAATTGAAATTACATTTCTTAAAAAGGGCTTCCCACTTTATTAAAAATATCTTTTAATAATATAACTCACTAGTTCAAATAATGAAATCCTTTTTATATAATAGTAATTATAGATTTCAATTAAATTACTTTTGATAATTATTAAAATGTATTTGCTGATTTAAAATATTTCCTGAACATTTTCAATCATTTTTCAGTTTAGTGAACATCTAATAACCAGATAATAACATAAGATTGAAAATATATAACTTTCATTAAAGTATAATTAATAGGGGATGAGAATTGTATATATAAATTCATAACGTTTAATAAAAGATTTTGTATCGTAAAAGAATACGAAACAACATGTAGAGTTCAGAACACAAAACATTAACATTGAGAATATATATGTTAAAAATTAATTCACATGCAGATGCGAATACTACAAAAAGTTGGTTATTTGAGGAGAGAATACATGTAATTCAATGAGAGAGAATGAGGTCTATAACCTAATAACGGATCTAGACACATTTTAAAAATATCCCCTTCTTGCATTGCTTTTTCTGTTCCGATGAGGTCTGTTTTAAAAATCTTGCTTCTTCATATTTTATAATGAATCATGTATATTTCTATTTATATTGTTTTTTTTTATTTTAATAAAAAGATATTTTGTATATGCAGTCCTTCATAACTCATCTTCAGCTTATAAACGCTATGTTTATCAATAAAAAATAATGGATAATTTCTACTTTTTGACTTATTATAAAAGTATACGAAATATCAAAATACATGTAAAAAAACATTCATTATGTAACTCATTTGTAAATAGTCTAAGGAGTAAATCACATGACTTGAATTTCTATATATTAGAGAAGTTCTCAATGTAGTTTCCGAGTTATTGAAATGAACAACTTTGGTCTGGTATGTAAATGGTAAGTAATCTAAGATAAACTACGATATGAACAAGGAGATTAAATAAAAGAACTATCTTTCATAAAGTAATTGTTGATTAGGATAACTGAGCTGTAAATTCTAATGAAACTGTATAAATGTAGAAGATGAAAGTACAAAGGAAAGAAAAAAAACCTTGGAGTATTTTAATTAAAAACTGTTAATCTGAAAAAAATTGAAGTATCTTAAATAGATTTTAAAAAAATTATGAAAAAGTAATACAAACAAAATAATAAAAAAGAGAGTAAAATACTACTAGAAAAGGGTGTTTATTTAGAGAGAGAAAATAGTTTGAGTTAATGAAACAGAAGAGGATGATACTTATTGATTGAGAATATGGTCTAATCTCATATTATATAAAAGTATCCGCATATTTCAGTGCAATTTCGTGTAACTAATGTGTTTAGGATACGTTTAACCTTTTCATTGAAATTTTCATATAAATTATATCATTTTTCCTACATATATTACTCAATTTAAGGGATATTTAAGAGGTCATACGACCCTTAAAAATCCAAAAATGAAAAATAATTATCATTTCCGACTACTCATAGCATGAAAACTACCAGCTTTACAAACATAATTTTTAACACGGTTAGAATAAATTATTATTTTTTCACACATATCTGATTCCTTTTTGAAAGAAAAACATATTTTTGTTAGAAATTTTTTAATAAGAAATACTTTGTCAATAACAAAAAAAGGTATCAAGGCTAATGCCCATGATAACTAAAAATATAATTAAGTTAAAGATAAACTTATTGTTTTAAAACATACTACAATACCTCAAAATAACTTTGAAGCTAACTTTATATGTATTTAAGACACACATTCATTTTTTAAAAAAAATTTGGAAAAAAAAATTTCTTAAAAATTATAAATTTATTAATACAAAAAAAAATTGTGGTAAAATATAAGAAAATTTAGCTTAAATCAGATGAAAATTATATTTTATAGAAATTGTAAAAGTTTCATGAATATATATTTAAAACTTTTTGAGATAACATAATAAAAAAACACAATTTGAGAAAAATTTTGTTAAGTTAAATTTATTTACAGTAAATTTCTGACACGTTTTTATTCATATCTCCTCTCAATATTCGAAATTTTTTACGCGGATCGTTTTAAAATGTTCAGAATTGAATTCTTTTCACACACACACACACACACACACACATATATATATATATATATATATATATATATATATATATATATATATATATATATATATATATATATATATATATATATATATATATATATATATATATATATATATATATATATATATATAATATATATATATAATATATGTATATATATATCTGTATATAAATATATTTATATATATATATATATATATAATATATATATATATATATATAATATATATATATATTATATATATATATATATATATATATATATTATAATATATATATATGTATATATATATATATATATATATATATATATATATATAATATATATATATATATATATATATATATATATATATAATATATATATATATATATATATATATATATATATATATATATATATATATATATATATATATATATATATATATATATATATATATACGTGTGTGTATTAAATCTAATTTCTGGTCGATTTAACAATCCAATGGCCCCTTTAAAATGAATTATAGTGGCTGGCTATATTATTGGTGTGTTAAATAGGATAAACTCTGAAATAAACCATACGATAAAATTAAACAGCTCACTTTTTATAAAATTGTTGTTAATTAAAGATAACCAAATTGTTTAAAAGTATTAATGAAGCTGTAATAGAACATATGAGGAAGGTGCGAAGGTATTCAATATATATTAAATTAACCAAAGAAAAAGTTTTAAAAAGTAATATTCAGAAAAAATAGAAACAATTGTCTTAAGGGAAAAGAAGAATGTGATGAAGATAATAAAAAGGAATAATGTATGAAGCACTACATAGAAGATTTTCAAACTCCTGAAATATCAATGTTAGAAAAAAATATTTTATGAGTAAATAGGGTATAATCCAATAAGAGAAAATAAGAGCTATAATCTAACAACAAATCTGGTCACATTTTCTTTCTTTGTTTTTAGGATGGTTTTAGGAAAATTGTCCTTTTAAATTTTAATTATCATGTTTTTATTCTACTTATATTTTAATAGAAAGATTTCTCATATTTCATAACATATGTTTCTGATCTTCAGCTTCTAATGTTTAAATATATTAATAATAATATAGAAAAGTTCTTCTTTATAATTTATTTATTAGTTTGAGTATGGGAAAAATCAAAAGACTTTCAAAACAACATGAATTACATAAACAATTTGATTATAAGTCACATGCTGGGTCAGAGTTTCTAGATTTTGCTTAAATTCATCATGTAATTATTGCATCTTTAAAATGAATGCTAATTCCACCCCCCGTGTAAATAATTAGGTAGCTAATATATACTTTGATATAAACCAAGCGATCAAATTAAAGAACTCTCTTCAGTAAAAAACTCTTAATTAGGATAAATGAGATATTTAAAAGTGTTAATGAAGCTGTAAAATTCCAAATAATTAAAACAATAAAAAAACTAGGATTATTTGAACTAAAGATATTCTGAAAAACTTCTAATCCAAAAACGTTCTCTTTAACACTTTTAACAAATTTTTTGTTTAGTGACATAAAATAGTGTTTAACTTAATGCTATAGAATAGGTTGTAATTTAATGAGAGAATATATGGTGTAATCTTATATTATTATACATATAAGTGTATCATACAAGTATCTGCATATTTTGTTGCTTTTTCGCAAATTATAGCAAGCTTTTTTAATGATTTAAACTAATTGTTCCACTGAAAATATCAAGAAATTTTTAATCACTAATTTATTAACAAATTGTTTAAATATGCCTAAAATGGGGAACACAAATAAAATAGATTGCATTGCATACATGATGACATTGCGTAGGAAAAAGATGTAATCACATGCAAGTCTACAAATTCTAAATTTTCACTAAATTCGCCATGTAGTTTCCGGACTTTTAAAATGAATTATAGTAGACGCTATATGAATGGTATATAAACTAAAATAAAATCTGAAATGAACCAGGCAATCAAATTAAACAACTCTGATAAAATTTTTTCATTTTTATTTTCATTTATTTTATTTTATTTTTCATTTATATTTTCATTGTTTGTTTTATTACTAAATTGTTTAAATATGTCAAAAATGGGAAAGACAAATAAAATAGATTGCATTGCATACCTGATGACATTGCGTAGAAGAAAGATATAATCACATGCAATTCTACAAATTCTAAATTTTCACTAAATTCGTCATTTAGTTTCCGGACTTTTGAAATGAATTATAATAGAAGCTATATAAATGGTATGTTAACTAAAATAAACTCTGAGATGAACCAGGCAATCAAATTAAGCAACTCTGATTAATAACATTATTGCTGATGAAAGACACTTAAGCTCTTTAAAAATTCTAATGAAACTGTAAAATTGCAAAAGATGAAGTACGAAAGTAAGCAAAATAATTTGAAGTATTCTAACTAAAAATCATTTAGAAAAAATACTATTTTGAAAAATAATACAGCTTTTTGAACAAGTGAAAATATTGATTGGAATAAGAAAAAAAACGAAAATGGAATTAAAAACTAAATAGAAATTTGCCAAGTTGAAGGAATATTAATCCTAGTAAAAATTGTTATTTTATGCGAAAATAGGTGTAATTCTATTAGATTAGGGTCTATAATCTAACAACGTATCTCATCATTATTTTAAAAATATTTGCTTATTTCGTTCTTTTTCATGGCAACAAGAACCATTTTCAGAAAACTTCCGATTTAAATTTTAAATTATTTGCTTTTTACTTGTATTTTAATAGAATTTCCTTAAATTTCATAAAATATTTTATCTTTTGTTACTTTTTATTATTTTCTTTTTTCACTTATTATATATTATTTATGGGAACAATGACAAAAACATACAGTATAACATACTTAATACAACCCGTGTGATGAAATACTTTTATTATTAATTTTTATAGATTCTACATTTTAATCATATTCACCATATATTTTCTAGGACTTTCAAATTGATAATAACGATCTGATGCAAAAACGTTAAGCTAATTAAGGTAAACTCCTATCAAATTAAACACGCTTCATAAAAACAGTTCTTAATTAACAATAACTTAGCTGTTTAAAAATTGTAACGAAGTGCATATGATGATAGTACAAAGGAAGGCAAAATGCCTAGAAGTATTTTAAATAAAAAAAAACTTCTGAAAAACAATTCATCATAAAAACTACTAAAGTCTACTAAATAGATGATAGAAAATAAGAAAAGGATGAGGTAGAAAAGGAATATAAATAAATATAAAAGCAAATATAAAATTCAAAAAATTAAATTAAATTTTTTAAACTTACTACAGTTGATTGTATAAAAAAGCTTTTATATAATGGGAGTGAATAGGGGGAAATTTAAGTGAAAGCGAGAGATGAAAAATATAATAAAAAAAGAGAATAACACGTTAGAAAAACTGTACAAAAGGTTTCCAAACTAAAGTAATATTATTACTAGAAAAATCAGCTTAATATGATCAAGATTAATATTATCAATCGCTTAATGTTACCGAAATCACTTGGTCCCGATTTCCTCTATTCATTTGTATGTTAAAATTATCGCTTTATGTGACCGTTACATGGGTTACTGGGATCAGTTTTCGAACCTCATTTTGAATGGCAAAGGAATATTCACAATGTATTCAGAAGGAACCCATTCTTTTATTTTCGTGGATGTTTGATTTTCCAAGAATTCTCCTCTTCAACCAAGAATGAACAAAGGAGTGGGTTATTCACATTC
>CM063511.1:71572435-71592435 GCA_032207245.1 Pardosa pseudoannulata | reverse complement strand
CCCTCCTTCATATTATTCTTATCTATTATACATTCCACTAATTCTTAAAATCTCACAATAGTAACAGACTCGGTAATGCATACTGGGGAATAAAGTCAAGTATCATGAGAACCTGGTATATCACAGTAGTATAGAAACATTTCTATATGGAATAGAGGCATGGTATGGTTTTCTTAATAGTCATGGTATTAATAAACTATACTTAATACAAAGAAAATTTCTGATAAAAATTCTGCATACCTATAAAACAGTATCAAACCCCGTATTAAACTTATTATCAGGAATCCCACCAATATTCATAACAGCCAAATATTTAATGAAAATTTATGAATTGAAATACAGAGGATCGAAAGTAACTTATCAGGGCAATATATTTCAAGAAGAAAATATAGAAATTTGAAAAAGAACAATAATCCAATAGATATCCCCATAAATCTAAAATTATATTACGATAAGATCCAAGATAATATAATTAATGAAGGATTGAAAATCTTTACAGATGGAAGTAAAATGGAAACAGGAACGGGTTATGGTTATGTAATAATAAAAAGAAATAAGATAGTATATACCTGTAAAATAAAATTGCATTGTCATAATACTGTATTTCAGGCTTAGGGGTCTGCAATACTTGATTCCCTCAGAAAGATAAAACAATTGAGTGAAGACAATATATATTTATATACTGACAGTCTTTCAGTAATCAAGAGCCTAGAAAAATTAGTACCGAAATCCAAATTAATTACCGAGATACAAAAAGAATGTAAAAACATGAATAACCGAACAATTAATATAATTTGAATCAAAGCTCATACTTAGAGTACCGGTAATGAATATGCAGATATTTTAGTAAAGAACGCCACGAAATCAATAAATTACAAACCAATACAGCTCCCGGTATCAATACTTAAAAAAAATATATGAAATAAAACATAAATAAAAGTTAGTAAGATTATTGGGACAATAGCAAAAAAGGAAGAGCAACCTATACTATAATATCTAAAGTAGAACAAAAGTTAAAATTCGAAAATGACATATTAAATTAGTTCATAACCGGTCATGGAAGTTTCCCAATCTACTTGTACATAATTGGAAAACTAGATTCACCAAACTGTAAATGTGGAATGATAGGCAAGCAAGATGTAATCTCGAAATACGAATCTGTAAATACGAAAACGAAACGAAACACAGATTAGATATTTTAAAAAATAGATAATAATCCTAACCATATTAAAAAGTTAAAGGAAATTTATAATATATTAAATCCAAACTACTCTTATATGCAAAATAAATTTTGAAATTTTAAAATGATTGAAAATACTTGGTAAAAATAGTGATAGTGATAAAAAAAAGAAAAATAAAAGATTTTTCTCAATAATTCAGTGTATAACATTAAAATGAATAACGTCGAAAGGTTCTCCCCACCTACTTAGGCTTTTGCATCCATAAACTCTTCAGTTGGATGTGGGTGTGGGTCATTTATGTCTAAGTCCATAGACTTGGCCTACTATTCATAGAGGTATTGATTGAGATGTTGAGGGACATTGTGAACATGAACATATTTTACATGCCCCAGTCACCCTTAAAGAACCAGTTTGTCCGGCTCGAGACCTCCCCGGACACAAAGTTTTGTAACATCTCAAACCAGAAAATATTTTTTACTCATATGGCTTTTAAATACATATTATATGTATCAGAAATATGTAGTTGTCGACGTATTGGTAAAAAGTAATTGAGACATACGCATTTGTATAAGAAAATATTTCGTTTTTATGAGTACTCAAGGGTGAAAGTACGACTTTTGCTCAAGTGGGTCCTCGTAATTTTCAATCAGGAACCAATCAGAAGACCCATAGACTTAACCTGCTTTCCCCAGAGGTATTTATTAAAAATTGGAGGACATTGTGTCCACGAGCATATTTTACGTGTCCCAATCACCTTTAAAGGACACGGCAGATCTTACGAAAGCTCGGGCTCTGAAGCCGGAACTATAGAAAAATGTCGTTTTTAAAATTCCATATAAATATTTAATTTATCTTCTTATGTACAGTAATTATTAAAATAACACAACGCATCGTTCTTCATAGTTGCCACGCTCTCACTAATATACACACATACTTTTATAACATTAATATATATACAGGATGTCCCAAAACACATAAAATCTACACAGCTAGATTCCTTGTTTTGAGTACATAAAAACTGCCCAAAGAAGCATTCTTGTACGATCCATAGTTTACTAGAAAAATACTAAAAACAAAGTATGAGGTCACTTCCGGTGCAAGAAAAAACACTTTATTGCACATATCAACAACAGTATATGCACAATTTAAAGCAGATGTTCCCTGGAGGAGGAGCTATTTCTTAACAGTTGGTAAGGCATTTCCATGACATCAGCCGTACATCACGTACTTGTCGCAGTAGTCACGAACGGAATACATGGGCACCATACGAAGACTACCGATAAATGCAAGATGCAACTTTTTAAATATCAATTCAATAGCGGCTTAATGTCATTCCATGGAGCGCGCATGCATTAAGCTATATGCACAGCGAACGTTTTAAACATTATCGTCTGGAAATATATGCAAATACTGTTGTTGATATGTAAGATAAAGTTTTTTCTTGCACCGGAAGTGACGTCATACATTTTTACCAGTACTCTTCGTATGGTGGCCATATATTCCGTTCGTGACTACTGCGACATGTACGTGATGTACGGCTGATGTCATGGAAATGCCTTACCAACTGTTAGGGAACATCTCCTTTAAATTGTGCATATACTGCTGTTGATATGTTCAATAAAGTGTTTTTCTTGCACCGGCAGTGACGTCATACATTGTTTTTACCGGTACTCTTCGTATGGTGGCCATATATTCCGTTCGTGACTACTGCGACATGTACGTGATGTACGGCTGATGTCATGGAAATGCCTTACCAACTGTTAGGGAATATCTCCTTTAAATTGTGCATATACTGCTGTTGATATGTTCAATAAAGTGTTTTTCTTGCACCGGCAGTGACGTCATACATTGTTTTTACCGGTACTCTTCGTATGGTGGTCATATATTCCGTTCGTGACTACTGCGACATGTACGTAATGTACGGTTGATGTCATGGAATTTTACAACTGTGGGTCTTTAAACGTATACTGCTGTTATATGTTCAGTAAAGTGTTTTTCTTGCAGGATAGTCATACTTTTTTCGTATTTTTCTTTTAATATGGAATACAGGAACGCTTCTTTGATCAGTTTTTATGTACTCACAAAAAGGAATCTAGCTGTGCAGATTTTATGTGGTCGTTATGGGACAAACGTATATTTATTAATGTTATAAAAGTATGTGTGTATAGTAGCGAGAGCGTGGCAACTCTCAAGAACGATCTGTTGTGTTATTTTAATAATTACTGTACGCATATTTGGGCAGTTTTTATGTACTCCTACAGAAGAATCTAGCTGTGCAAAGATTAGTTTGTTGTTTTGGAAGACCCTGTATATTTATGCTCAGTATATTGTTCTTACATTCGACAAAAATATCATAAGCTTATTTAATTAGTACTTGATAACTTCCTATATGAATAAAACGTTTGAAAGTAAGTGCAAAAAAGTGCATTACCATTTCGATGATCACAGGAACAACTGAGATCAATTTAAACAGTTGACATGGATCCGACGTCTATCTATTTTAATTCAGTTGTGAAACTCGAGTTCTAAAATCTCTCCCTTTCGTAATCTATTCAACATTCTGTGTTTCATTAGCATAGTCTTCTCCTTTGACGCGTGGAATTCAAGATAAACCGCACGGACAATCAGTGAGGCTACCCCCCTCTACACATATATTAAATTTTATGTTTAATTTTGTCCGAGTTGCGAATGTTAGGGTTTGAATTTATGACCGAGTTTACTGGGCAATTTAGCATTCGTCAAATTGTGCTCTAGGGGATGAACTTAGTTGTACGCATGAAGTTTTAACATGGTTTGGAAGAGATTTTCAGATGTAAATTAGGTGAAAAGGTTTAATTCTAAAAACAAAATATATATTTATATCTACTAAAATAATATTTTAGACATTCTTATGAAAGTAAAAATTAATATTAATGACATCATTTAAATAAAGAAAATTATATAAAAATGTAAATTTAAAGCTTAATTCTAAAAACAAAATATATATTTATGTCTACTAAAATAATATTTTAGACATCCTTATGAAAGTAAACATTAATATTAATGACATTATTTAAATAAAGAAAATTATATAAAAATGTAAATTTAAAGCTTAATTCTAAAAACAAAATATATATTTATGTCTACTAAAATAATATTTTAGACATTCGTATGAAAGTAAAATTTAAAATTAATGACATTATTTAAATAAAGAAAATTATATAAAAATGTAAATTTAAAGCTTAATTCTAAAAAAAATATATATTTATATCTACTGAAATAATATTTTGGACATCCTTATGAAAGTAAAAATTAATATAAATGACATTATTTAAATAAATAAAATTATATTAAAATGTAAATATAAAGCTTACTTATAAAACAAACTATATATTTATATATACTGAAATAATATTTTAGACATCCTTATGAAAGTAGAAATTAATATTAATGACATTATTTAAATAAAGAAAATTATATAAAAATGTAAATTTAAAACTTAATTCTAAAAACAAACTATATATTTATATCTACTGAAATAATATTTTAGACATCCTTATGAAAGTAAAAATTAATATTAATGACATTATTTAAATAAAGAAAATTATATAAGAATGTAAATTTAAAGCATAAAATATTTCGTTTGTGATATTTTAGGAACTAATTACAGTTGAATATCGTTACCATGAATATTCTTAACATGAAATTTCACTTGAGACGATGGCAAATAATTTTTTATCATATTGAATTGGAATAACCTAATTTTTCATCTTTCTCTACTCATTCACTCAATATTTCTATCTCTCTGAATTTTTAAATACTACTAAAATAGAAGAAAATTTTGTTTTATACCTATGATCCTATCATTAATATAATTACTGTTCTATATAGTTCTTTTTATATACATGTATCCTTATATCAATTATAAATGTCCAAAGACTTGAAATTCATTGTCTATATGGCCAAACGATGGCCGATTGGTTAGGGTGCTGGCCTTCCGAACCGGATTTCATCTGTTTGAATCCCACTATTGCATGGATGTTCGGAATCGATTTTAAGCTGTAGATCCCGGTCTCATTAGCCCTCGTGTTGCAAAAAGTAGACCGTAGCACTCCAAACTAAACCAAACCATTGTGTATATACAGTTTGGTATATAAATGAAAATTTTAGTTAAAAGTTATATGCAAGGAATGTTCAGTAAGTAATAACAAAATCTAAAAACAGACTATCTTTAAATATAATATTATGATAATGATAATATTAACCAAGTATATAATATTATTATTATACATAGGCTCTCCACACATTTTTAGACGATGTATATTGTAGTCACAAAACTAAATTACATAAAATTCTTGTGTGAAATGTTATATTTGATAGCCTTATTCTGAACTAAATTGCGTCACCGTAATTTCCAAGATAATAATGCCTTTTGAAGTTTCAGAAGATGTATTCTAGCCTATTCCTCATGAACAGGTTTCCCCAGTCCTGTAAGGTTTGTGGAACAACGTTTGGATAATGAAGATTTTAAAAGTCCGAAATCACAAAACTCCATAGGTGATACATTGGAAGATTTAGTAGGGATTTCAGTGAAGAATATGGCCTTGATACTTAATTTTTGTTCCATTTCTTTTAGGAAATTTACAGAGGATTTTGATGTGTGACTGCTAGCTTTGTCTTGATGGAGTTCCACAGATTGATGGCACTGCGGGCAAAGCGATGGCATTTCATTCAGAAAAATTGGCGATAAAATATGTTCCTGATAGTATTTGGAATTAATCTTGACATTTTTTCAACTCTCTTTATTTTCAACTTGCCATTATATAAAAAAACAGCAACAATCATGAATCTCTTAGATAAACTTTCTTTCGATTCTTTGAACCATGCAACTTTTTCCTGCCCTTATATGATAGTAAATGGCTCTTCTTTTGTTGCAATCATTTAAATACACCCATGATTCATCTATTGTGACAATATTTTCCATTTTCCTTCGGATAAATAAATGTTTCTCATACAGAATTCTGCAGCGTGTCCTGCGTTCAGCAATATGCTTTAGAGAAAGACGATTCACATTGCGTTTTTCGCTTTCTTAAGATTTAAATCAACGCTTATCATTTTGTTTACAGTGGGCACCGAACATTTTAATGATTTTGCAACTGTCCTTTGACTAGAGGGATTTTCTTTTAACATTAAACAACGTACCTTTGCAATAATCGAAGATGTTCGTTTTTTCCTTGGATACTTGTTTGGAATTTTTGTCCCACTTGAGGCTCCAATTTGACGTTTTTTCCTTTTATTTTTGACGATATTACATATCGACCTTTTAGATATCACGAAACCATGACTCTCACATCATTTTCGGATAACGGAATATGAATACTTCACTTCGGAAAGAGCAGGAATATAGCCTTCGAAACACTGCTTCGTTAAAAATGCCATTTAGATTAAAAACAAACCTTTCAAGCCACAGACCATAATTTTGACGTTTCAAAAAATAGTACAATTGCAGTTATTTATTTTGCAACAAAAGATTTTGTACTGCCACAAACCAAAATCGTCTAAAAAATGTATGAACATCCTCTATATATTTGGCATATTTCGAAATAACTATCAAAAGACACAATGTATTTCTCGATGTTTCATAAAAGATAATATTTATGCGGCAAACATGTTATTATGAATTTTGAATATTTGCATGGTATTTTTCGAAGTAACTGACGTGAAACGAAAATTATTTTTCTTGACGTACTATTTTAAGTTTTTTGAGAGTTATTTATAAATCGTCTTCGCAGGTGTTACGTATGTTTTGTTGTTTTTTAAAATTGTTGCACTATATCCTTCAGCCGCTGAAAAACCCAGAAATTACAATATGAGATAACAGTAGTATTATGAGGTTGAGGTACGATATCCACGTTCTTCTACTATAAAAGAATAAAGGACTTGTAAATAACTAGCAATATGCTGCAGTGAATTACGTGATGGCTGAAAGCGACTCATAAACAACTAAGCATTTAGTCACGTGCTACTCTGACATTTCTTAAGCTCAGTTCTTAATCTCATTTCGTAAGCTGAAGTTGGGGCAGCATTTCGCTCTTCTACGACACAGGTCCGAGGTTCATCTCCGGACTAGGCAAGGTTTTTTTCAACCTGTCATCCCTTCAGTGTGAAGATAAACTGAGGACCAAGACTGCTTGGGAACTAAGCACAGGGGTTCCGCGTAAGACTGACCAACTAACCAGAACATATGCTTCGATTTCAGGGCCCTTCGTCACGTAAACGGAGGTTGGTACTATAGGCTCTGGTCCCCTAGGAACTGTTGCGCAGAGTTTTTTTTACACTGACATTTCAGCCTGTATGTCCTTATTATTGTCTACTTTTTGAAAAATAGACACAAACATTACATTTATTTCAGAGAAATAATAATCAGTATTTTCTCAACAACAAAACAGTTTTATTAAATATGCTACTAATTTCAAAGATCCCAATCTAATATATTATAAAAAAACATTTTGTATAAGAAAAGTCAAAATTTTCACTATTATCATTATTGACTGACTACTTCTAATTTTTTAGAATATGAAAGTAACAACTAGGTTTTATACAAGGAATTTGAATTATTTTGAAATGGAAAATACTGTTTGTATGAGAGAAGCATTTAAATTAATCTAATTTTATACAATTTTATAAAAACAAAATTTTAAGCATAATTAATATTTTACCTTACAATTTCAACTACTTCAATATAAAATATGACTAAATTTATTATTCGATTATCAAGTAAATGGATTAAAAATAAATAAAGCAATAAATCTAGCTTTAAGAATTGATTCTTACGTTTGTAAACTTTTAAATAATTTGGTATAGGTCAAACAAAATTGTTTGAATTACACATATTTTTTATTGTTACACAGAAAATAAAACGTTACAAATACTACATTTATTCACAACCACATCCCCTGTATAACAATAGTGTAAGTTATCTGTCCGTCTGTCCTCAAATTATTGAAGCGGTTGTACCTGGAATGGATAGAGGCATCCATGTTGGATTCTTGATGAAATACTATAAGCAACGTTCGAAATCCCTCCCTTTGCCCTTTTCTACCATTTAATGCCATTATTTCTAGCCCTATTTTCCCCGGTTAAAAGCAGGCGATTAAATCTATCAATTTGTCACATAATAAATAGGTATAAATAAATTCTTTTTAGCATTATGACGTCATTCCTTTAACCGTCTCATTTAATCATTTCTTATTTTTAATTAGATAAATATCGTTTGCATTATCTTCATCCGTTTTATCACTGAACTTAGATATTACGAAAATATTTTTCTTTTATATTTGGCTTAAATAACAGATTAGGTACATAAGTGATAATTTTAAATTTAAATATGGATTATCTTTTTTTGTTGCAATCAAAATTTTATCACCAGTATTAACAACAAGTTCTATCTACCTCCAAAATGTAGAAGAAATGATAATTTCATTCCTTTACTTCCATTAATTACTGTGGCAAAAAAATATGGGAAGCACTTAACGATAATTTCGACGAAGCTAATTATCTTTCTAAATGAATTTAACGTGATTCTAAACTGCATTCACAGTATCGGGAGACGTTAGAAGAGTATGAAGATAAACAAATTATTGAGCTTGCACCAGATAATTCTCAACAGAAAAACAAACCATTTTTTGCCAGCCTCATAGGGTACTTACCAAAGAAAGCACAAACTTTTTAGACCAGTTGTAATATGAATCCCATAGGACATTAGACCACTTTAGATTTTTTACGTACTCCAGAAAGAAAAGTAAACTGACTTTAGATTTGTTTTTTATCTGGAAAAACATGTTATTTGTATATTTAATATAAATAGATTGATATCAATAGATTAAAATTTTATCTTAAAGGAATTGAAAAGGTCTCTTACTTTTTGAAGAAAACTTAATGCTTGTTGAAAGTGTTTCTATTTCCATATGCCATACGTTTTTAAATAAGTCTATAATTTATATAAAATTTTTAGAAATACAAACGTGTTGTTCCATATTCATGTATAAATGAAACATTTTGGAGGCAGTGTTGTACATTTAAATTATAGATATTCTTTTTTAATCTAAACAAACATGTTTATTTTGCGATTTCTGATACAATAATAAACTGTCTGTTTGGCCCGATTATGAACAATCCCCTATATAATAATAGCCCAAGTTATCTGTTCGTCTGTTCTCCAATTTATGAAGCGGTTGGACCTGGAATGGATAGAGACATCAATATTGGATTCTTGATGAGTTAGGGATAGCAAAATTCAAAGGCAGTAAAGTTTATCTTGTCGTAAACTATCGATCCAGTTCTAAAGTAAATTGGTATAAATATGCCTAAAACCACAGAGAAAAATACTGTCGTCTTTAAAACGTACGAAATCCACCCCTTCAAACTTTTCAAGCGTTTAATGCCATTATATCAAGCCGTATTTTCCCCTGTTAAGAGCAGGTGATTAAATTTATCAATTTATCATGTAAGTAGGTAAAAATAACATTTTTCTCTAGCATTATGACGTCATTTCTTTAAACATCTCATATATTCATTTCTTATTTTAAATTATTTAAATATCGTCTGCATTATTTTCACACGTTTTATCATTAAACTTACATATTATGTAAATAATTTTCTTTTATATTTGGCTTAAATAATAGATTAGGTATATAAGTGATAATTTTAAATCTAAATATCGATTTTTTTTGTTTCAAGATAATTCTCACCCAAAAAACAAACCATATTTTTGCCTGACTCATAGGGTACTTTACAACTCTGGAAAATTAAAAATTTTAATGATCCCGTCATATGACGGGCTATATGCTAGTACATTTAATAACTGAAAATTACACGAATACTTAATACAATTTAGCTGTATACATATGTTTTGCCTGTTGTGCAACATTTTCCTGTAAATCTATGTAATCCTGCTAACAATAAATGCACAGTTGTTTACAATTTTTTTTTCGAACTTTTCGTGTCTTTAATAGAATTCTCTATATTCACTAGAAACTTCGGTAGAAAAGTTCTAAATATAAAGCTTTTCTTCTAATATATTCAATGTGGTATGTTTCATTAGCATATTTCTCCCTTGTAACAAAACACATCTATTGTAAACAGCGTAGAAACTTGGAAGGATTTCCTTTTTTAAGAGATTATACCATAATAAACTTCGTATTGAATTTTACCCAGCTTGTGACGGACAAAATTTCGAAAACACGATCGTCGACATTAATATTGTAATGATTAATCAAGCGTAAGGCCTGTCACAGAATATTAAATCCCCAAAAAGTTTTTATCGCAGCAGGGTACTTGGTATATTAAAATAGGTTGAAAGTATTACAGTGAAGAAATTTAAATCGATGGCGAAGCTTTAAATATGGTAATATTTTAACTATAAATATCAATTATTAATGCAATTTACAAGGATTTTTTAAAATTTATTAATTAGTTTTTAAGGCCTATAAATTTCATTATTATTATATCTGAACTGTAAGTAACCACATTCATTAAAACAAATGAAAGACGCTGAGAGGATTTAATTTTTAAAGGGATTTGAGTATTTATATACAAGGTCCGGCTATTAATTTCCAGGACTGACTGTAAAAGAACGAAAAGCTAGAAGATGGCGCTAATGATTGCATATTGCAGAGTGTTTTTATGCCCATGTGCAGTGCAATCGGGCCATTCTAAAGTAACTGGTTCTCTTGGAAAGGTGCTGTAACGGCGTGATTTAGCGGTGTGTCGATATCAAATAACATTTGCTTTGAGAGGTGGACTTCGCTTGTGTGGATACAAAAGGATTGTTTTCCCCGGCACCACGATGTCTACACTGTTGTGCCCTATAGTAGAGGAACAATATACCAGACAACCCGGTACCTTCACTGACAGCCAGAAATATAATCATTGGAAAGACAAAGGATTTGCCGCGACTTGGATGTAGCCGCTAAGAGTTCCAGGGACCCCTAGGTTTGAAGGTGATGATTGTTTAACTCGGACTAATCCAGTTGTTCGAAGGTGAAGTCATTGCTAGGTGATCCAATAATGAAATTGTGGGTGAGACCCCTCCCCTAGAAAAAGACTAGAGAAAATTTGTTTTTTAGAGAAGTTAGCTAGCAACCAGCTAATTCAGAGGTTGCCTTGACCAGTCTCTCTACCGGAGAGTTTTTTGCTATAATCCCAATTTGGGATCTTTTCTTTAAGGAGTAGCCCTCATCGACTAAGTCGGAGGTCGCCTTGACCAGTCTCTCCATCGGAGAGTTTTATTTATCGAAATCCCGTCTTGGAATATATCTCTTGCTGAGGTCGAAACGATACCCTGTGCATTCGGTTTCCTTTTCTAATATAATCCTCTTCAGGACTGTTTGCACATTTTCCTTCGGAACTCTAATTGTGCTTTGATATCCTACCTTTACTTTTGTAAACTTTCGCGAGAGCTACAGAATTGTTTCTTCCGTCGAATCACCAATATTTCGGCAGAGTCTGATCTTAGTTAATGCACGCCTCTACTCAGGCCTAAGTGTATCTAATCACTTACCTGTGATCGGAATTTTCTTTTGTGTATTTGTGAAATGATGTATAAAGCAAAGGTGTAAATAAATTCATTAATCAAAATACACCTGATTCTTCCTTGTCTCACCTAAAACAGGTACCGGATACGTTACAGTGCATTAAAATGTAGGTCTTAAATTCCTGTTGTCGAAGTGAAAATAAAGCAAAGATTTAACATTAAATTTTGCTTCAAATTGGGCAAGACAGCTGCGGAAACCTGCGAAATGCTAAAACAAGTTTACAGCGAGGAAGCATTATCCCGCTCAAGAACTTTTGAATGGTTTAAACTCTTACGGGAAGGGAGCAAAAGCATCAAAGATGATCTACACAAAAGGCGGCAGCAGTCCGTAGGCACACCGGAAGAAACTGTAAACTGTAGCGTCACTATTAAAGAGCATCCCGAAAGATGACTTTAAAACTTCTTTTCGAAATTTGTACAGCCGAGCACAGAAAACATTACGGCTGATGGGGATTACTTCGAATCATAATAAATGACTATGTGTTTAATTTTTTCTGAGTCCTGGAAATAAATAGCCGGACTTGTAATTTGGAAATGCACTCAAGAGCCAAAACATTATGACCACCCCTACATTTTGCAATGAACTCGCCTGGATGACATTAAAGGAACGTGAGGATGTGGAAGTGGTATTTAACTGCTGCTGGAGAGCCTGTGTTGGAGTGGTTCCAGGAACATGATGCTGAATTCCAGTTAATGTCCTGGCCGCCCAACTCACCGTTTCTCTATCAGATAAAACACACTTGGGATGTCATGGGACGGCAGTTCAGAGTTCAAAGACCACCAATTCGCAATATCTCGGATTTGCGTAACCGTTGCTTAAACATTTGGTACAATCTGTCTCCGACCATCTACCAAGGACTTGTGGTATCCATGCCTAGGCGGGTTGAAGCTGTGTTGCGAACCAAAGGTGAACCAACTCGTTATTGTCAGGTTGTCATAATGTTTTGACTCTTGAGTGTAGATTTAAATTAATATGCTATACGATTTTGTATCTATACGAAATTAATCACTACAATATATTTATAAATGTTAATTAAATTTACAGTGTCTCAAATATACAAGATAATACAATTAATCTGTTATCATATTTTTATTGAAAAAGAAATAATTTTTACAACGAGAAAAATTTGAAGAGTTTTAATTTTAAGAACTTAAAATATATTAAAACTCTTTATATATATATATATATATATATATATATATATATATATATATATATATATATATATATATATATATATATATATACATTAAATGTAAAAAAATAAAGATGTAATTAATAAAAAGAGATGACCTAACTCTTTCCTAACGTGTAATGATCTTTAGATGAGATTCTATTCTATGGGAAAAAAAACTATAAGTTATAATCTATTTGTTAGATTAAAATTCAAAAAAGAGTCTTTATATTAGACCAACTGTTAAACTCAAACTAGTTTACGTGTCTCAAACTTATGTTGTTTTATACAACTGTATCAAAATCTTTCAAAATATCTCTGGAGTATCATAAGCTTTTAAATGATTCCAATTGGCAATTCAACGGTTTATGTCCAATTATAATATTATGTTTAGAGGTCAGTAGAAATACTTTTGAAAAGAATCTATATGATCGTTGAGTTTCCTTGGAAATGCTTAATTAAACGAGTTAGCTATAACACTCGTTTAGGTTATATTTGAGAAAGTAAAATAGACGTTGAAATTGATGGAAATTTTAGAGTCATGTTAATTAAAAGATAAGAACAGTATATTGTAATATTAGAATCGTTACATTGTTATCGACATAAATGATGAAATCTGATGATTAACCAGCCAAAAGTCATTTTATATTTTTAATTATTGTTTATGAAACAACTTATTAATATAATTAGGAGTTTTTCATAATTTAATTAACCATTGGAAATGATTACCTGAAAAAGATTTATTAAAGTGTATAAGAATGTATTATAAAAGTATATTATAAATCTATTGTAGTGATAAAATAAGCTAATTATTATTTAATCTTAATGAAAATTGTATACTCATCCGGTTTGTTTTATATTCATATTAAAGACAAAAACGAGACCAATAGGTTATTTTTCTCTAATTTATATATTAATGAGAGATTTGTATGGAAATATTTATCGAAACGAATAAATATGTGAAGGTTTTCTTTTATTTCCAATAACAGAGAACAATGGGTATATAATATACAAAAGAAAAATTTAATATAAAATGTAAAAAAAGTCAAATACATAAAAAAGGGAAAGGAAAAATTTACTTTTCTCATTTGGCCTCAATATCTCTCAATACCTCCAAACTGACAAACCTCTGTGAAGGACTCTGTGAAGTGCAATACAATGCAGTCGTGATCCATAATAAGTGGATTTCAGCAAGTGATAAAAATGTGATTTAGAAGACACCAATTATAAAAAGGTGATCATCCAAGCAGTCGCTTTTTGCCTAAAAAATGACAACCGCTTCGCTACAAGGAGAAATAGGCATATTTATTTGATCCAAACCTTCCGAATACTTAGGCTCAAATTGTGACGCCTTCAATGTTCTTCAGTGAAGAAATAGCGTGAAGAAGGGTATCAGTATCGGGAGACCTTAGAGAAATATGAAGATAAACAAATTATTGAGCTTGTGCCAGATAATTCTCAGCCTAAAACAGACCATTTTACACCTACCTCATAGGGTACTGTATAATTGTTTAAAATTAAAAATATTACTAATCCCATCATATGACGGGATATGTGCTAGTGTTCATATAATAGAAAATAATATGGATTTTCAGATATATACATATATATATATATATATATATATATATATATATATATATATATATATATAATATATATATATATATATATATATATATATATATATATATATATATATATATATATATATATATATATATATATATATATATAAATTAAATGTAAAAATTAAAGATGTAATTAATAAAAAGAGACGACCTAACTCTTTCCTAACGTGTAATGATCTTTAGGTGAGATTTTATTCTATAGAAAAAAACTGTAAGTTATAATCTATTAGATATTAGATGTATTAGAATCTCACAGATCTATAGAATCTCACAGATCAGATCTATAGATCTATTAGAATAAAATTCAAAAAAAGAGTCTTTACATTAAACCAACTGTTAAACTCAAACTAATTTATGTGTCTCAAACTTATGTTGTTTTATACAACTGTATCAAAACCTTTAAAAATATCTCGGGAGTATCATGAGCTTTTAAATGCTTCCAATTGGCTATTCAACGGATTATGTCCTATTATCATATTATTGCTTAGTTAAACGAGTTAGCTATAACACTTGTTTAGGTTATATTTGAGAATGTAAAGTAGACGTTTAAATTGATGGGAATTTTAGAGTCATGTTAATTAAAAGATAACAACAGTATATTTTTATTTTAGAATCGTTACATTGTTATCGACATAAATGATGAAATCTGATGATTAACCAGGCAGAAATCATATTATATTTTTAATTATTGTTCATGAAACAACTTATTAATATAATTAGGAGTTTTTTATAATTTAATTAACCATTGGAAATGATTACCTGAAAAAGATTTATTAAAGTGTATAAGAATGTATTATAAAAGTATATTATAAATCTATTGGAGTGATAAAAGTAGCTAATTATTATTTAATTTTAATGAAAATTGTATACGCATCCGGTTTGTTTTATATTCATATTAAAGACAAAAACGAGACCAATAGGTTATTTTTCTCTAATTTATATATTAATGAGTGATTTGTATGGAAATATTTATCGAAACGAATAAATATGTGAAGATTTTGTTTTATTTCCAATAACAGAGAACAATGGGTATATAATATACAAAAGAAAAATTTAATATAAAATGTAAAGGTAATTCCTCAGCTGACCCAGGCTTTTTGCCCATACAGCAGTTTTCACTGAAAACCAGTAGCCACGATCGCAACCACAGCAGCTATATAGCTGCTGCTGACCTACGGGAGGTTCCATTTTGGCTCGAAAATTAATGTGGTCAACCCCAATAAGGAACAAGATCTAAAAAGGCAGGTTTACTACCAGATAAGACGAAGAATAAAGATCACTCAGGTGAACCCCGGGCTCGTGACACACATGTATACCTAAAGGAGGTACACCCCTGAGGCTGTCTCTCATTTAGCACTACCCAGGAGGCACGTACGGCTTGAAACTCGTGGCAGCGATAAAATGTAAAAAAGTCAAATACATAAAAAAAGCGAAAAGAAAAATTTGCCTTTCTCATTTTGCTTCTCGACTGTCAATACCTCCAAACTGGCAAAGCTCTGTGAAGGGCTCTGTGAAGTGCAATACAATGTAGTCGTGATCCATAAAAAGGAAATTTCAACAAGTGATAAAAAGGGGATCCGAGACAACAATTAAAAAAATGTGACCAACCAGGCAGTCACTTTTCGCTTAAAAATAACAACCGCTTCACAACAGGGCCAACCAGTCATATTAATTTGATCCAAACCTTCCGAATTCTTACGCGCACCTTGTGACGCCTTCAATGTTCTTGAATGAAGAAGCAGCGTGAAGAAGGAACACAGACTTAACAGAGTTCGAAATTACCTTTATTTTCTGGGGTAAATAATTGCTGTATACAAAGGAATTCTAATATCCCAAAAATGTTCGAAATGTAAAAGGATTGTTGCTTGGATTACATAACCACGATGATCACAGACGTAAAAGGGAATTAAATATTCTCACACGATGGGGAGGCTTTTCCAGGGTGCAACGCGAACCCAATCTATCGTTCGGTGTCCAAGACCCTGCCGTTCCTTATATGAGCGGAATTTTCAAGTCTCCCGAACGTAATTGATAAAAAGCTGGCTCCAGTCAAAAGTCGCGGAAGCCTCCACGAGGTCAAAGCACCTACGTAAAAAATCTCGAAAATCCCAGAGTCGCAAAATTCTAGGCTTTTTATACCTGGGGATCAGTTACGGTTCCCCCAACCGTTTTCCTTGGCAATTACGATTTCAGTTACCTGAGAACTATAGCTAACGTTACTGCTAGTTAATTAGTCGAATTCTCATTCGCTAGCTGTCCTTTCCTGTAATCATTACCACGACCGATAAGGGCGTTTAAGTCTATTAAAACTAATTGTCAACTTCCCAGACAAGCACTATTATAGTCTGGTCAAGCAGGTTGAACCCAGCTCGGCTGATTTCGGTCAGTAGTGTTCTAAACAAGGGGGTCTTCACAACCTCGAGTCTAATTCTCCGTCGCCTCTAGGGGATATAATATTCATGTTAAATCATTTTATTGTATTAAACGGGGCATGTGCATGGGGAAACTAGTAGAACAATGGAAAACTTTCCTCACCAGAGCATCAGTCTGTTCATTTCCAGTTAATCCACAGTGGCCTGGAATAGAATGGAAACTTAGGTATTTCTCATTCATTCTAGCTTATGAATGGGGAATTGGTAATCTAATACATGCCAGAATGTAATGTATAGACACAGGAAAAAGGGAAGGAGGAGCAGAGATAATCTAAACTTGCAAACGAAAGAAGTGATAACCAAGAGCCTTGACTCAAACGGTGGTCGAACGGTTAGGGCGCTGAACTTTAATACTGTTCTTGGGTATAATATTGGTATAATATTGTTCAAGGGTTCAGATACCACTGTACATGGATGTTCATAGCCATTCAGATTGGCTTTAGCAGTAAGTTCCAGTCTCATTAGCCGTTGTGTTTCAAGAAAGTAGACCGTAGAGCTCCAAACAAACAAGAGCCTTAACAAGACAAACAAACTGCTTTACAGCCTTCTGCTTAAATTCAGTCTCTTCTTTCTCTTTTAAGTTGTGATTTGATTTTTTTTTAAATTATCCATTTTGTAGATTTCAAGTGTTTAAAAATTCTTTGAAGATTATATACTTCAGATATATGATAATAGGTACACAATGTTTAAGTTAATTTCTAGATTATGTGTTATGTTCTAGATTAAATTTTTTGTTACACAGATAGCTGCAAATGTGTTGAACATTAGTTTGATAGAGAGACCGAGTCTGTATTATTCTTTAGAGCAGATGGTGATTTGTAGTTCCTCGCTGTGACGTCACTACGCCGAATTAGCCAATAGCAATTAAAACAGCAACAGGAGCTCATCTAGGTGTTCATCACATAAATAGTGACTTCTGTAAAAAAATTTCCTTGACGAGATCATTCGGGTTTTAACCTTCGAGTGCGACTTTCCCGACTTGAAGTCATGCACTGAAGAGCATGTGGTGACAATATCAGATAACTACTTTGAGTGTCTTTAGGCATAGGTTCGTCATGTCAACTTTATGTGTACTGTCTTGTCATTCTTTTGCACCATGAAAGCCATATTGCCCTGTATATACCGTAATAACTTAGTGTGTTACGATATTTCAGTGCTATTCGTTGTCCACACATGTAGTTAACATTTTATCCTTTAGTCTATATATGTCACTCTAACCTGACTGGTGTCTTCAAGAAAAAAATTAGTTGCCATGACTTTTGTCCAAACCCTCGTATAAACATTCAAACTTGTTTTAATATTAGCTATATGGATTTATCTATGTACCTAAAGATTGAATACTCATTTTTCGTTAACTTTACTCTATTTATGGGTTTGTAATTTTAATTATATAAACACATATCATAATTAATTTTACTACTGTACGTTGTATTTCATACCTAATTAGAAAACTAATAAACTATTTAGAGCTAAATATGATACCTATAATCCAATACATAATTCTTTTTAATCGATAAGTTGTTAATTCAAAATAAACTTGTTTGAGTTTCTCAAATCTCTTGTTTCAAAGGGGCTGTATCAAATCCATTCAAAACAAACAGACGATAATCACAGTGTTTAAGCGCTTTTAATCGGTTATCAGTTTTATGTTTGATTATCATATTTAATTCGGTGGATACAAATGCTCTTTAAAACAACACGAACGTACATGTGTGTACATGTGCCACTGTAGTTATTCAGGATATAAATTCTGTATTACATGTTTAGATTACGCTTGAACATTGAAAACAGGAATTTAAATTGACAGAAATATTCAAACAAATTAGCGTTAATGAAAATATAATAATGGTATACAGTTATAAAAATATATCGATATTTTGTTGTTATCGATATAAGTCATGAATTCTAGTCTCTAAACAGAATTCAAAGTTTTTCACTGAGAACACATGGGTACGCGACATACATAAATGCGATATATCTGTTCATTCCACATTCCATTCATTTAGTACCATCAACGGTATTTAAAGCAGAGTGTGCGATGCTTTCAAGCTGTTCTTCTAAATCACTTGATAATGGGTATGAGAAAACAAGGTCTTTTTATACATTTCAACAAAGAAAAATATCACCTAGTGTAAAAACCATAGATTGTAAAATGATAAGAATAATCGTAAAATCCATAGCTAAAGAAGCACCTTATATCCGGAGGCACACTAATTCCAAATTAGTAGTAAAAAATTTTGACAAATGAACTTGCCATCTGTTGCATCTTTTATTACTAAACCTTGATTTATTTCTCTGTTTAAATCACTTAGTTTAAATTCTCAAGTATCAGTTGCATATAGCCCGTCATACGACGGTATCAGTAAATTTTTAATTTTCCAGAATTGTAAAGTACTCTATGAGGCAGGTAAAAAAATGGCTTGTGTTTGGGATGAAAATTAGCTGGGAAGAGTCAATAATTTGCTTATCTTAATACTCCCCTAAAGTCTCCCAATACTGTGAATGAGTTTAGAATCACATTGAATTCATTTAATCAAACCGTATGGTTATGTACATAACCACACGATGTGTGGTTATAAAACAAACACACAACGAACAACTTCTTAATTTTCAATATGTAATTTAATTTTCAATATGTAGTAAGATATGTAACTTTAACACTAGATACTTATTGGTCCTGAAATACAGGTAGATTTATGAAAAGAATTTATTGTTAATACAAGATAAGATTCTCACTGCAACAAAAAATAATTGATCATTAAAATTAAAATTATCACATATGCACCTAATCTGTTATTAGCCAATATAAAAGAAAATTATTTACGTAATATCTAAGTTCAGTGATAAAACGTATGAAAATAATGCAGACGATCTTTAAATAGTTTAAAAGAAGAAATGATTAAATGAGATGGTTAAAGGAATGACGTCATAATTTTAGAAAAAATGTTGTTTTTACCTATTTATTATGTGATAAATTGATAAATTTAATCGCCTGCTCTTAGCCTATT
>CM063511.1:71564935-71567435 GCA_032207245.1 Pardosa pseudoannulata | reverse complement strand
ATACTCTCCCTCATTTTGAATTTCATATCTCTCTGATGATTCCTCGTGGAATTATGACAAAAACACCACATTTTGCTTAAGTTTTGCTATCAGTGTATAAAAATTAAATTATTAAAATACAAAATATAGGTAAATTTTAGACACTGATTGTATTTTACATTAGCAAACATATGGGCAACAATTTAAAAAAATCTCTAAAGTTTACTGAAACTCAAAGGAAAATATGGTATTTAAGAAAATCAACGAAAATGGAATAAAAATCATAAGCTAGGAGTATTAAAATATTTTAAACTAGCATATAGCCTGTCATATGACGTAATCAGTAAAATTTTTAATTTTCCAGAATTATAAAGTACGCTATGAGGCTAGTAAAAAATCGGTTTGTCTTTTGGCTAAGAATTATTTGGTATACGCTCAATAATTTATCTTCATATTCCTATAAAGTCTATCGATACCGTTAATGCAGTTTAGAATCACGTTGAGTTCATTTACAAAGATAATTAGCTAAGTGGAAATTACCGTTAAGTTCTTCCCAATTTGATTTACCACTGTAATTGGAAGTAAGAAATGAAATGATCATCCACTGTAGATAAATTTGTTGTTACCGGGAATAAAATTTCCATTTCAACAAATAATCGAGGATTGAATTTTAAAATTATCACATAAGAATAATTATATTATTAAGCCAAGTAGAAAAAGAAATTATTTAGTAATATCAAAGTTCTATGATAAAAGTATGAAAATAATAACGATAAATATTTAAGATATATAACTGATAATTTAAAAAATCAATTTAGAAAAAATATTTTCATAATTTAAATGATAAATAATCGCTGATTTATCCTAATGACAAATAAATTGCATATGATAATATGGATATAAAGAATTATTAGAGTATAATCGTCAAAGAATTTAAATTTATACAATCTAAGAATGAATTTAGTACAATAAAAATAAGGCTTGAAATAATAGCATTAAATACGAGAAAAAATATTAATGTTGCTATTCAATGCAATTTTGATTATCCATTCTTAACCGCTTCATAATGAACAGGAATATAAAAAGCTATTATTATATAGGAATAATATACAAAAAATTTATATACAATTAATGTTAGAAAAGCCCTTTGGTTGCTATATATGAGAAAACTTGATGAGATAATAAATATATATAAGGATATAAATTCCGGGGACACAATAAACTGAAATGAAGCCATAAAATAATATGTTCATTATTTAAATATTAATAAGAGAATTTTATACTACACTCAATTTTAACAAATGGATATAACACGTCAAACAAATTGTAATACAGTGCATTGGAACAAATGAATAAAATATAGTTAAAACTTTAAATATAACGTAGAAAAATACTGTAATATTTATCTTTTTTTTACTTTTATTCTTAATATATCTGATAAATTATAAAATAATTCCGTTTTTTAAGTTAATTTATAAATGAATAATTTATACAGAAATATTCGAGAAACAAAAGTAAAATAATTCTAATACAACGATAAATGTTTAAAGGTTAAATATTCATATGAAAATTTTATACTGCATTCAATTTTAACAAATGGATATAGCACGTCAAACAAATTGTAATACAGTGCATTGGAACAAATGAATAAAATATTTTTTTAAGCTCTATTATATAAATTACGAACAATACTGTACAAAAATTTTATAAACTTTACTGTTGGAATTTATCTCTTTATATCTGCTAATTACAAATAACTTCAGTTAATTTTTAAATATAATTTATAAGAAATATCCGGGAAACAAAATAAATAATAATAAAATAATAAGTTCAATATTTAAATATTAATATGAGAATTTTATACTACACTCAATTTTAACAAATGGATATAACACGTCAAACAAATTGTAATACAGTGCATTGGAACAAATGAATAAAATATTTTTTAAGCTTCTCTAAAACTTTAAATAAAAACGTACGAATAATGACTGTACCAGTTTGTAAACTTTATCTTTTTTTTACTTTTATCTCTTAATATATCTGACATAATTACAAATAATTCCGTTTTTTAAGTTAATTTATAAATGAATGATTTATACAGAAATATTCGAGGAATAAAAGTAAAATAATTCTAATACAACGATAAATGTTTAAAGGTTAAATATTCATATGAAAATTTAATACTGCATTCAGTTTTAACAAATGGATATAACACGTCAAACAAATTGTAATACAGTGCATTGGAACAAATGAATAAAATATTTTTAAGCTTCCCTAAAACTTTAAATAATAACTTACGAAAAATGACTGTACCAGTTTATAAATTTTATCTTTTTTTACTTTTATCTCTTAATATATCTGACATAATTACAAATAATTCCGTATTTTAAGTTAATTTATAAATGAGTGATTTATACAGAAATATTCGAGAAACAAAAGTAAAATAATTCTAATACAACATTAAATGTTTAAAGGTTAAATATAGAGATATTTAAAAGCAACTGAAAATATATTAACGACC
>CM063511.1:71539935-71559935 GCA_032207245.1 Pardosa pseudoannulata | reverse complement strand
TCAATTTCAAAATGTATGTAAAAGGGGGTATCTTTGTGAGTTAATATGGTGTGCCCGGAACACTGCTGGTTGATGGGTATCTATGGCTGATCAGGATTGGGTATCTATAGATCTTCCATCGGTCTGGTCAGGGGATTCCTCCTGAGTGTTTGGGGTGAGGCTGTTCTATTTTATACAGGAACACTTCCGGTCGGACTTGACTGGACTCTCGAACATGCTCCGTCGGACTTTCTCCTCGTCTCGAATTTCGAACACCTTCTCTTCTTTTTAGATTTTCCTTATTTTACTAATTTCATCCCTGCCCTCTCTTCCTTCTTATCGTCCAATCGGGATAGTTGTTAGAATCTAATTGGTCTGCTTAAACCCCGCCTTGAGACCACCAACGTTTAAAACCTTGTCCCTTCTAATTGGACACTGCCCCTTAGGGACTCATAAATAACTCCACACAGGTACATTCTTATTTAGTGTCAAGTACGGAGACGGGATTCTAATTTGGAACTGGGATCAGAACTAAGCCCGAGACCACCGTACAAGACAACAATATCCGTAGAATATAATTTTATGGTCCTCTGTCTTTTTACAAAGATGTGATGAGGTCAGATTTAGATCCCGAGCATTTTACTTCTTGTATGAATGAACCTATTATATAAATGATCTAAATCGCCTCATCACAATAATGACTTTGAAAAATTCTTAGGATAATAATTTTGAATTTATTACATATATGCTAGCATATAGCCCGTCAAATGACGGGACTGTAAAAAAATTTAATTTTCCACAATTTTAATGAACCCTATGAGGCAGGTAAAAAATAGTTTGTTTTTTGGTTGAGAATTATCTGGTAAACGCTAAATAATTTGTTTGTCTTTATACTCCTATAAAGTCTCCCAAAACTGTGAATGCAGTTTAGAATCAAATTGAATTCAATTGAATTTAGTCGAACCTTATGGTTAAGTATAAATAACAAACTCATAAACAAACAAAATTTTTAATTTTTCAAGGTGTATAACTTAAACTCTACATATTTATTAGTCCGAGAAATAGACTCATAGATGTTTTATGAAAAGAATTTGTTGTTAATACCGGTGATAAAATTTCCATTGCCACAAAAGATAATCGATGATTAAATATAAAATTATCCCATATGTACCTAAGCTATTATTTAAGCTAAATATGAAAGAAAATTATTTACGTAATATCTAAGTTCAGTGATAAAAAGTATGAAAATAATGGAGACGATATTTAAATAATTTAAAATATTGATCATCCAAATAGTTTGAATCATTGCAGCTAAGAAAGCAAAAAGAAAACTCATCTAAATAGTTTCATTTATCAAATTAAAGACAACATAATGAAACAACATCTAAACAGTTCCATTTGTCGCATTAAAGACAGCATAATAAAAAACATCTAAAAAGTGCCATTCATCGCATTAACCCTGTAATGCACAGTGGATTTCTTTGCTTTGTTTTAAAGGCTGGAAAAAAATCAAATTTTTAGGTAAAAAACACAATTTAGAAAACAAAAATTTTTTATACTTGAATAAGTAAGTGTTATAGCTTACAATCTCATGTAAATGATAAATATCAATAAAACGTTTTCATTTGTTGCGTCAACAACGTTTCATTGTTTTCATTTTTTGCTGTCACATTGTTATTTTCAATTCTCGATTGCATTCGAGCGTGAAAAATTATAGCAACATAAAGGACAACGCCGCTGAAATTATGTCGAGTGTGCACCGTTTGGCCAGTTTAACGGCTCGGGTAAACTCGAGCGTGCGCGTTAAGGGGTTAAAGATAAATGTAAGGAAAATTCATCCGAACACGTTCAGTCAGTATTAAAGACAAACGCGCACTAAATTTTCACTATTTTTCTTCTTTTCGTTTATAATTAAGCCGCTCTAAAAGTTGCAGTGCAAACAATTTTTAGCTCGACGATGGTGCCGCAGTAGACATTGGTCTATACCAGGGGTGCCCTACCCAAATCGGTTGGTGAACCAAAACAATTTACTGAACTGAGGTGGGCCGCACATGTAAAAATAAAACAACAAATTATTCAAAATATTTATTATCGTTCAATATTCAAAATATGTATTTTTATAGTGCCAGTTGCGACTGTACATAAAAGTTGTGTTATACATACATAACTACAATGACAATAAACATTAATTATACTGTATTTATAATCACCCCCAACACCTTACCTTCCTCCCTAATCATAAGGGTTAAAATATTATTATTATATTTATACTATAAATATATATTGTAGTTTATTCACAAGCACTACCACATGTATTATTTTAAAATTAATGTGAGATTTGTTTTTGTATTTTACTAGAGATTTTGTTAATATCAACGGATAATGTAGTCGACGCGCATCGTAGCATTTTGGGGGTTAGAATTTCAAACGCATCGTTAGCTTGCGTTTTCTAAATAAACAATACCTTAATTATGGTTAATTCCCAGTGAACGGTACGCTCCTTGTCCGCCATCTTGTTTTTGGCGACTATTGGCGAAACACGACTCCGCGAAGCACACGCCAAGTACCTAAGCCTAACACGCAGCGGGACACCGACCGTTCGCCATCGCAAAATCGGAAAACGTGACGCCGACGATGTTCCGATGGCGAGCGGTCGATGTATCTTCGTGCTAGACCTAATTTACTCGGTCTTGTTCCGATCCAGACAAAGACGAAAAAGCCATTATACTTAAAATTTTAAAAACCAGAAATTAAAACTTAAAGCCAAATAGAAATTACAAAAAAATTAAATACTATAAAATTAAAAACAAATACTAATTAAGAAATTTAAATACTATAAAATTAGAACAAATAAAATTTTTGAAATAAATACGATTGAAGAGAATGCAGAACTTAACCACTCCTCTGGTGAAAAACAGATTGAAATGTAGCCAGCTGCAAAACCGTTAAATTAACGGCAAAAAGTGTTGAAATTCAAATTTTACCTCCTACAACTTTTAATATAATTGGATCAAACAAGAATTAGATCATCATGACATCACATCATTTATTGCGCAAGTTACTCCAAAGAGGATCCGATAGCGCACACAAACAAAAGGAGAGAACGAGGTTACCATCTTTTAACGGGAAAGAAAGGGTGAAGTTGACAAGGAGAAAATAAGTATCGCCAGAGAAATGGCGCCAAAAATAAGCCAAAAAAATAGCCAAAATAGCGTACCACACACTGGGATATAGCCTTAATTATTCGTCTACAATTAATGATAACTTCACAATAGCCATAAATATAATTTATAACTTTCTTTCTATACAACTTTCGCCGAACGCTGGCCGATAGATTAGGGCGCTGATCGTCGTTACTGGAGTGCGTGGGTTCGAACCCAACCATGGCATGGATGTTCGTAGCCGTTCGGAATCGGCTTTAAGCAGTAGGTCCCGGTCTCGTTAGCCCTTGTGACAAACAGTAGACAGTAGCTCTCCAAATAAAATCAAAAATCCATACAACTTCCACTGACTGGTCGGATAGAGCACGTGCACGTACCGCGAGTCAGCTGGTTGTATAAGTCAGTGGTTCTTAACCTTTTTAAGCCGCGACCCAAATTTGAAAAATATGTTCATGTCGCGACCCAAAAAAAGTCAAAAATTTTTCATTGCTTTATTTTAGAGCGTATTTTTAAAAAATCTTCAATTCTACGATGATGATTTTTTTTAACTTTCAAATTTTTTATTTATTTTTTTAATAATAAAGATAAACAAAAGTACTTTTCGATCCAAGGAAAATTTAATTAATAATCAAGTGTTTTTAATAATTTCTATTGACCAAATTAAAATATATTTATAACTTTTTGAAAATAATTGACATTTTAATTTATTCCTAAAAAAAAAAAAGAAATATCAATACATATGTTAAGTTTTTTAAATTTTAAATGCAAGTCATACAGTTTTAATGAGAACCTTATGCTTGAATACATTTTGAAAGATCTTCAAACCTCGGTTGAATGCTTGTCAAGGAGCACCTTATATCTATTTCAGGATTTAACTTGTTCTAGGAGGTGTTGGTATTACTTATTATTTGGTGTATTACTAACTTTTTTGGTTCGACTCAGCGCGACCCAAGAAATATGCTTCGCGACCCAATTTTGGGTCGCGACCCATAGGTTAAGAACCGCTGGTATAAGTAATGCCCGATTTAAAGAATATTCTAGAACACTCACATTTTAACGTAACCTGCCCAACCCTACTCAAACACCAGCTTTACGTTGGTTACTATCCAGTCTTAACTTACATAATATGTGATATTTATTATTGCGAACATTAAGAGCTAAGATTCTATGTTTCAACTGTATATAGTCAAAATGACTAAAACAATATAGACAGTTGAAAACTTCAATTGGGCCGCAAAAAGTTTTTAAATGGGCCTCATGCTGTCCATATGCCGCGGTTTGGTCATGCCTGGTCTATACCATATTAATTTTAATTGCATAGTGCTACACTAACATAAATTATTTAATATATTGTTCAATTTATATTTTAATTTGGTTTAGAACACTACAGGCAGTGTCTTTTCCAACAAAAGAGTGAATTAAACCGGACTTCTTACTTAACCCTATTCCGAATTTCTAAGAACATCCATGCCAGTAAAGGGATTCAAACCCTAGGTCTCCTTACTAACATGCAGTTATCAACTGACTTTTATTTTTATATTTCAACTATACAGAAGCCTCAGCTACTGCTTAAAAAAATATTCATACTTTAAACTTAAATACTTTTATAAATATAATGTTCTAAATTTTTACTTTTCTAAAATAATGGATAAGAAAAGTTATTTAATTATTTAATATGAACATTTTTATTAAAAGTAGCTTAATATAGTAAAAATAACAATGTCCTTTAATTAAGGCTTTTTCAATTAATCTACTAATAAGGAAACATAATTCACTAGTTCCATTAGGGTATTTTGGAAAGAAAAATCATTATAACCTAATGATCTTAAAACATTTTTTACTTTTTTACGTACAAATTAAATCTTAGATTACACTAGATAATTTAATAATTAAAAAAATATTATTACATTCTCAAAAGTTATTTTCTAATAGAATGGTAATGAATTTACTTTTATAATTCCATTATAATGAAATTTTATGCTTCAACTTAAATTTTTTTTATGTTCAAATTTAATCTGATTTTTATAATGATACAAATGTTGTTTAATATCTGTCTAAAAATTAAATATAAAGTGCAATAACTACTTTATAAAAAGATAAAAGCAATTTTTATCAAAAAGTTTTATTAGTACAACTTATATTTTATGATGGATTATAAGTTAAATTTTTTTTGTTATTACCATGAAAATGTTTTCTCAATTTTGGAATAAAATTCCACATTTTTACTTATCTAAACCTCATATAAAAATCCTAAATTAAGTAATAAAATATATTTTATAAATATTTATTATGTCTTCGCTTTATGCATATTAAAATTATACTTATTTCTGACTGTACATTTTAAAAGTTTTACTATATGAATGTGAAATATAATCTTACAGTTCGTTAATAAATTAGATATTTATATAATTGTTAAATTTCGGTATGATTTAATAATGAACTGTGCATGAAATAACCATTTAATTTTTATTTAAAAAACTTTTCATTTTACAATTCTTACATATTCTTAATTAAAATCCACTTTTTACATAGTGTTAAATAATATCAGAAACAGTAAAATTAAGAAAATATCAAAGCAAAACATTAATAAGGTATACAGATAATAGTCTTCAAGCTAGTGGTATTTTCAAAACAAAGTTAAAGGAATTTTTTTGTTTACCATGAAAAGTTTTCTCAAAATTTGATTAACACACACATTCTATTTTTCTTTTATCTGACTCATTAAAAACTTGCACCAAGAAATTCTAAGTATACAATATGCAACAGTGACTTGTGTTTTTCACAAGTGATAAAAGTGTTGCCAAATTCAGTACACTAGAAATTTTAAACTAAATTAATTATCATATTTAACAGTAACTTTAATGTGATGTAATCGTCAGTTCGTTAATGAAACTAATGACGATAGACTCGTCATTTATAAGGGGTTAAGATATTGATTTTTTATAAATTAAAAAATTATAGAATGTTAATTCAACAATAAGTGCAATTCTTCTCAGCAATAAATAGCACGAGGAAGGGAGAGGCTTGAGCATTGTGTAATTGTAGAACCAGGTTGCATCACCAAGGTACTGCAATACAGTCGAACTCGTTTATAACGAGCTCGGATTTAACGAGAACTCGGATTTACCGAAGGAAGTGAGAGTATTTGGTTGGATCAATGTTACGTCTATGGAACAGAAGTTGCTTTTAACGAGTAAGACCTGGTTTTGGCGAGCAATATTTTTCTGTCTTGCAATCGTTTTTCTCATCTTTCTAGTCTTTCTGTCTGATATTTTTTTTCTATTTCGAGGGTTAATACTTTTGTAGGGAAAATTCCTCCAGAATTACAATGTCAATAGGGAGAGTTCACAAATCCGGTGCAATTGAATTTTTGACACCAAATTCTACATCTGTTATCCAGCCTATGGGCAGAGGAGGCATAAGAAGTTTCAAGTGCCACTTCCGTAAGCAACTGATTTTGATGATTCTGGACCAAAGAGATAGAAGTGGAACAACATCAAACACCAATGTCAACGTACTGGAAGCAATACGTTTGATGAACGATGCATGGGAAAATATCACATCACCATGCATCCTCAAGTGTTTCCATAAAGCGCGTTTGGGGGAGGAGTTAATTGTCATTAAATTAAGAAAAGTATTTAATTAAATTAATTAATGTAATTTAAGTAAGTATTAATTAAATTTTTAGTAAACTCAATCACTTGACTCCGCAAGACCCCACCCCCTTTCTGGTTGCACGCCTGTCTTAAGGACCCGTTTATTACCAGCACTCGGATTTAACGAGTAAATGTTACTGTCCCTTTGTGCTCGTTATAAACGAGTTCGACTGTATTACATCTCCGGAGACAGTATACCATTTGGTTTGTATATCATTTCTCGATGTATCGCTGGAGTGTACTCGTCCCACAAAGCAATGCCAAATATGTTACTAGTTAACCCAGCTACATTGATGATATAAACTGCTTACAAATAGCATTCTTTCAGTAAAACGTAAGTATACGAGTGTTTTTCCTGGCTTCAAATGGGGAATGGCAATGGGAAATTAATCCAGTTCCAAGTGCGCTGACCGAGTACCGCTATAATCCATGATCTTATCAGGGAATATCAACCAATTCAGAGTCTTACCCGAAATGTCAATGCTTTTTAATAGGGAACTCTTGGAGTTCATCATTTGGCCTTTGTTGATCTTCCCTGATTATATCTAGGATTTCAGCGGCACTTCGTTCGTGCACTTGGAGGACAACGTGAACAGGTCTGATCTAAAATAAACATTTTCTCCTTTTAAACCAAGAAAACTATTCACACAACCGTTTTTTACTGAAATTATTATTTGTAACTTCACACTATGTTCTTCACACAACGCTCTGGGTAAGCTGTTTACATAATCAAAACAATTTCAGATGGGTTCTTGCCAAGTAACAGACATTCATTGTTTATGAAAATTTACCACTGCTTCTTTTTACTTATACTGTGGACACTTACAGTGGTAAATGCCAAAGAACTTTACAACAGTTAAATTTGTTGCAGTAACAGCCAAGTTGCAGTATCTTTCCAAGTAGAGCCACACATTCTTGGTGAGAGATTGCCATCTGCAACTTTTTCCTTTCATTAGCCTACTACAGGTACAGGCAGTATTCTTCCATAGAAACCACCTACACCATTGTTGGTTGATGTCACGTGCTCTCTCAGAACCCATACTGACTCATAACAGGTCTTTCAGAGACCCCTAGCATCGTAACCTCATACTAAAACTACACGGATCACATGATAATGATTATGGATATTTTGGGATATAATAGTTATCAGTTGAAGAACTTAAGTACTGCCATCTACCGGTGAGTTGGAGAACTGAAATATATGTTACATTTCATTCGTTATATAAAGTGCAGTTTACAACTGAAAAGGAGGTGCAAAGCTAGATGTCTCGACAGTACTAACTACAAAATTTGAACGTTTGATCGCTAAGCGTTTTTAAGTTATGTTCGGCAGCATTAATGTACGTTACATTGATAGTTTTCTTTAAGCAGAGTGCATCCAAAAGGAGATATGCACAACTATAAGTTACAATAGCTCTAGATTAAAAACTAATCACTTTTCAACTATGCAAGATAGATAAGTATATAAAAATGTTACTTTGAAACTAAATAAAGTTAATTCAAAGATAGTAATAATGAGTACTTCAAATTATAAATTTGAATTTTCATTGTATACACATACAGACATAACGATTAAATTAGTCAAAATGGACCTATACATGATGAAAATTGCTACTTTATGTTGGAATCTGAAAGCTAAACTTCCTACATAAATTTTTGCGATTACAATATTTACTTTACTTTCCACAAAAATACTTTTGAACAAATATGGCATTTCTTGTACATTTAGGATTCAAAGACTCAGTGATTGCTTTCCGTTCCAGAAGCCTTGTGTTCAAATTCCTCTAAGGTCGTAGATATTCATAATCATTTCGAATATGCTTAAAACATTAAGTTCCGATGTAATTTAGCCTCGTGTAACAAATATGTAGTTCCAAACCAAGGAAAACCTTATACATCTAGTCCTCAAATGTATCATTAAATTTTATTTAATTCTCTATAACAGTTCAAAGCAAGAAAAATTATGTCTTAAACGTTCAGTTCAAAAACAAGACATTTTGTTTCATTTTTGTCTCTTTACTAAAGATAATTTTAGAAAAATGCTTTAAAGCATTAATAAATGATAAACTATACATATATAATTTAATTTATTTAATATATTATTTTAGTTTGTGAACTCTAACTAATGTATGTATAATAAAGGTATAATAATTTAAGGTATAATAATACGCTTAATTATTTAAACTAAATAAGCCATAATAACTTAGAGTATAATGCGTTAATAATTTTTATTTATAATAATAACGTTAATAGGAGTAATATATATTATATAAAAGAATGATAAAAGCTATTTTTTATTTTTGAAATTTTTAACAATTATATTTTTGCATATTAAAATATCCAGTAACTTTAAAGTTTACTTTTAGTTAACACAATGAAATAGATGTTTAACTTCTATTTAGAATAAAATACATTTTTAATATGTATATTTCAAAATTTATCCTATATGTGAATTTCAATTGGTATCAATTTTTACGTTAATTAAAAACTACATAATACTAAAACTCTCAAAACTTAATAATTTATATTTATAATAATAGCATTAATAGGAGTAATATATATTATATAAAAGCATGATAAAAGCTTTTTTTTATTTTTGAAATTTTTAACAGTTATATTTCTTAGTGTTAAATACCCAATAACTTTAAAGTTTAGTTTTAGTTAACACAACAAAATGGATGTTTAACTTAATATTTCATAATTTATCGTGTATGTGAATTTCAATTGGTATCAATATTTACGTTAATTAAAAACTACATAATACTAAAACTGTCAAAACTTAATAATTTATATTTATAATAATAACATTAATAGAGAATATGTATTATATAAAAGCATGATAAAAAGCTATATTTTTATTTTTGAAATTTTTAACAGTTATAATTTTAAGTGTTAAAATACCCAATAACTTTAAAGTTTAGTTTTAGTTAACAAAATAAATTAGATGTTTAATTTCTATTTCGAATAAAATATATTTTTAATATACATATTTCAAAATTTATGATATATTACAATTTCAATTGGTATCAATTTTTACGTTAATTAAAAACTACATAATACTAAAACTCTCAAAACTTAATATTTTATATTTATAATAATAACATTAAAAGGAGTAATATATATTATATAAAAGCATTATAAAAATTAATTTTTTATTTTTGAAATTTTTAACAGTTATATTTTTGAGTGTTAAATATGCAATAACATTAAAGTTTAGTTTTAGTTAACACAACAAAATGGATGTTTAACTTAATATTTCATAATTTATCGTGTTTGTGAATTTCAATTGGTATCAATTTATATGTTAATTAAAAACTACATAATACTAAAACTCTCAAAACTTAATAATTTATATTTATCATAACAACATTAATAGAGAATATGTATTATATAAAAGCATGATAAAAAGCTATATTTTTATTTTTGAAATTTTTAACAGTAATATTTTTAAGTGTTAAAATACCCAATAACTTTAGTTTCAGTTAACAAAATAAAGTAGATGTTTAACTTCTATTTCGAATAAAATATATTTTTAATATACATATTTCAAAATTTATGATATATTACAATTTCAATTGGTATCAATTTATACGTTAATTAAAAACTACATAATACTAAAATTCTCAAAATTTAATATTTTATATTTATAATAATAACATTAATAGGAGTAATATATATTATACAAAAGCATTATAAAAACTAAATTTTTATTTTCGATATTTTTAACAGTCATATTTTTGAGTATTAAATATGCAATAACATTAAAGTTTAGTTTCAGTTAACACAACAAAATAGATGTTTAACTTCTATATTTTTAATATTTTATATTTATAATAATTACATTAATAGGAGTAATATATATTATATAAAAGTATGATAAAAGCTATTTTTATATTTTGGAAATTTTTAATAGTTATATTTTTGACTGTTAAAATATCCAATAACTATAAAGTATAGTTTTAGTTAACACAATAAAATAGATGTTTAACTTCTATTTAGAATAAAATATATTTTTAATATACATATTTCGAAATTGGTCGTGAATGGGAATTTATTCGGTATCAATTTTTACGTTAATTAAAAACTACATAATACTAAAACGCTCAAAACTTAATAGTTTATATTTATAATAATAACATTAATAGAAATAATAAATATTATATAAATTAATGATAAAAGCTATTTTTTGTTTTTGAAATTTTTAACAGTTATATTTTTGAGTGTTAAAATATCCAATAACTTTAAAGTATAGTTTTAGTTAACACAATGAAATAGATGTTAAACTTCTATTTAGAATAAAATATATTTTTAATATATATATTTCGATATTTGTCCTGTATGGGAATTTCAATCGGTATCAATTCTTACGTTAATTAAAAACTACATAATACTAAAACTCACAAAACTTAATAATTTATATTTATAATAATAGCATTAATAGGAGTAATATATATATATTATATAAAATCATAATAAAAGATATTTTTTATTTTTGAAATTTTTAATAGTTATATTTTGGAGTGTTAAAATATCCAATAACTTTAAAGTATAGTTTTAGTTAACACAATAAAATAGATGTTTAACTTCTATTTAGAATAAAATATATTTTTAATATACATATTTCGAAATTGGTCGTGAATGGGAATTTCAATTGGTATCAATTTTTACGTTAATTAAAAACTACATAATACTAAAACTCTCAAAAATTAATAATTTATATTTATAATAATAACATTAATAGAGAATATGTATTATATAAAAGCATGATAATAAACTATATTTTTATTTTTGAAATTTTTAACAGTTATATTTTTAAGTGTTAAAATACCCAATAACTTTAAAGTTTAGTTTTAGCTAACAAAATAAATTAGATGTTTAACTTCTATTTCGAATAAAATATATTTTTAATATACGTATTTCAAAATTTATGATATATTACAATTTCAATGGGTATCAATTTTTACGTTAATTAAAAACTACATAATACTTAAAGACTCAAAATTTAATATTTTATATTTATAATAATAACATTAATAGGAGTAATATATATTATATAAAAGCATTATAAAAGCTATTTTTTTATTTTTGAAATTTTTAACAGTTATATTGAGTGTTAAATATGCAATAACATTAAAGTTTAGTTTTAGTTAGCACAATAAAATAGATGTTTAAATTCTATATTTTTAATATTTTATATTTATAATAATAACATCAATAGGAGTATTATGTATTATATAAAAGCATGATAAAAGCTATTTTTATATTTTTGAAATTTTTAATAAATATATATTTTTGAGTGTTAAAATATCCAATAACTTTAAAGTATAGTTTTAGTTAACACAATAAAATAGATGTTTAACTTCTATTTAGAATAAATTATATTTTTAATATACATATTTCGAAATTGGTCGTGTATGGGAATTTAATCAGTATCAATTTTTACGTTAATTAAAAACTACATAATACTAAAACGCTCAAAACTTAATAATTAATATTTATAATAATAGAATTAATAGGAGTAATATATATTATATAAAATCCTGAAAAAAACTATATTTTTATTTTTGAAATTTTTAACAGTTATATTTTTGAGTGGTAAAATATCCAGTAACTTTAAAGTTTAGTTTTAGTTAACACAAAAAAATAGATGTTTAACTTTTTTAAGATTAAAATATATTTTTTTATTATACATATTTCAAAATTTATCATGTATGGGAATTTCAATTGGTATCAATTTTTACGTTAATTAAAACTGCATAATACTAAAACTCTCAAAACTTAATAATTTATATTTATAATAACAGCATTAATAGGAGTGATATATATAATATAAAAGCATGATAAAAGCTATTTTTTGCTTTTCAAATTTTTAACAGTTAGATTTTTAAATGTTAAAATACGCAATAAGTTTAAAGTTTAATTTTAGTTAAAATAAAAAAATAGATATTTAACTTCTATTTAGAATAAAATTTAATTTTAATGTGCTTATTTAAAAATTTATTATGTATGGGAATTTCAATTGATATCAATTTTTTCGTTCATTATAAACAGTATAATACTAAAACTCTCAAAACTAAATTTTTTAATAGCTATAAGTTTATTAAAGAACTAGTAACAATATTAAACAATTTGCTATAATGAAACTTTTAACTCTCTACAACCATTACATCTACCTAAACACTTTCTACTCAGAAAAAAATAAAAAAAAGGTAGACATCATAAAAAAGGACGACATTTTTGACTTCTAATAAACTTTATACAATCCTTCAAGCTCTAGACAATCGTAAATATTGAAGAACTTTTTACTGGTAATTTATAATTTTTTTCTCACTTTCGTGTGCATGACCGTCGTGTATCTCTTTCCAAAAATTGCACTGCGAGATTCATTTTTTACGGTTCCAGTTAATGCCTGTCAACTAGGAAAAAAAATGAAACCGAATTAGGAAAGTTGCAAAAATTGTCAGAGAACATGCTCTGCGAAATGAATGGGGTAAAAAGGGTGGGTGGAATAAGAAGGGATGATATGTTTGAAGAAATTGAAAATCTCCAAAAAAATGTGAAGACACACAGGGAAATAATATTAAAAAGACTTTTTGTGAGGGACCGTTGATGTAAAAAAAAGGTACGTTCTATTTTTTATTCCAGTGTAGTAGACATAAAAAATTAATGTGTGTTCTTTTGCCAGACAGAAATGTTATTAAAGGTGTTCTAGATAGTGGATATTCACCATATCGTATCACACTGCAATTTCGCCAGGCTCTTTTATTTTGAGAATATTGAGATTTATGTATTCGAAGAGCAATACCCGGAGAATAAGATTAACCAAATTTAAAAAAAATGTATAGAGAAAATGTATTTGAAAATATCATGCATTTATAAAAGGTGAAGGTCATTAAATGTCTTTTTGCGGAGAAAAAATGGCTATTTAAAGCATGCAAAGCACTAACCTGCAAACTCAGATCAGAATTTAATACTGTGAGGTTTAGAAACCTATTACGTACCAGTAACCTATACCAGGCCTGTTGAGATAACACAAAGATTAAGACAACAGATACAAATGAGCGAGGACTTATCCTTTTGCAGAATTTTTATTTACAGTAATATTTTTGGTGAAGAAAATAAAACGATTTAAGCATCAATATAGAGTATCCATGTACTGATGAAAATGGTGGCGCAACTCCCTGCCTCTAATAATCTTTTCACTCGGTCATTGGCCTGCTTTTTATCTGAAGGGGCCTTCAAATCTACCGAACAAATACGATGACTACTGTTGCCTGGGTCAAAGACGACTAGTATTCCCTTTTGTCGAATGGAGTCGAAGAGGGGGTTCACTGACATCGCTTTCAGTCTCACGCGCTGGCGTTGTACAGTAGTGTAACTCATTGTTACATTCCCACAACCAGTGTTTACAACATGTCATTGGAAGAACCGGCGTCGGCCCAGAGCTTCCACTATATTGACGGGGATTCGCCCTCAGTTCTAATTATATATTATCTCTTTTTCATGTGTAAATATCTTCATGCCCTAAAAAAAATTCAAAAAGCCTCTGAAACTCTATTATTATTAATCTACTATGTCAGATCAATCTTTTCTGTCTATATTATTGTAATTATGTTATCTTATTGTAATTATGTATTGTATTGTGCTCACTTATTGTAAAGAGTTAAATCAGAGTGGTAAAAAAATATTAGGCAATGTTGATATTGTTGTATAATTGTATATTATGGTAACTATTATCTTGTGTTTATGTTTTGTTTTTTCTTTTTTCTTTCCCTTCTTCTCTCTCCTCTTTCCTTTTCTATTACTATTACTCAATTGTCAGCCAAAAAGTTAGAGCAATGTTGATCACATATCTATGTTTATTACCGGGGATAAAAGGCCTTCGGCCCTAGGCGCTCCGAAACAATTTCTTCCACCGTCCAGTGTCCAGTTTTTACAACATGTGCCTCCACCTGATGTCTGAGAAAAGACCCTTTCACCCCGTCCACTCCGTGTTTCTCTATAAATGGCCCCACCCGGCGACTGGGCTCATGAAGTCTCTGGACTTGGCATTTTTTGGTGACAGTTGAGGAAACAGATGCTGATGCAGGTGTTTTCGGCGAAACTGTAAGACAAGGGTATGACAAGCGGTTTTTTTCATGTAAACAATTTCTGTGGTAAATCTGAATTCGAAGGTTAGAGAAGGTTAGTTAGGAAAGTGACAGACCATAAAAGAAGCGTGACCTTAGAGTTACATTTGTCTATCGGGAATTGACTTTGACAGAGCAAAAAAAAATGCAATACAATTTTTGGTTATTCCAAATATTTTTTTGACCACTCACCAATGAATTTTGGTTTCTGATAATCAGGCTCTCAGATTCATTGAATGACATGTTTTGGCATTTGATTCGTAAATAAATATCCATGTTGTACTGTTAATGTTGGAGGTAGTCTAAGTGTTTTATGCATCCTTACAATACAGAAATATCCCATCGTACCTGCTCCAGTTAAGTAGGAGGTCAGATCACGTTTCATACCGTGTATTGCAAATGCTTTCAAGAAAAGTTGTTAGACATAAAATTTAGAGCAGATATACAGATTCTAGTCCAAGATAGATCTAAAAATATCTGTCGTTTAGCATGACATTACACTAGTGTAAAAAACGAACGGAATTACAAGTGTAGGGTATATTATAACTAAGGTTATTTTTCCATATTTACGAAATCAATACACTAAAGATAAAAAAGTGAATGAAAAGAGAGAAAAATACATTTTTAAATACCTATTTTACAGTGCTTTTTATTCACATTAATTTGCACACGCTTTATACAAATACTTGTATTCCATATATACATTTTTAAAAAATTTTCCCATTCATATTTAATTTTTTATGTTTATTTGGACATTAAGAACAAATTGTATATAGCTTCTATTAAACGTCTTCGCATGTTATGTTAGTGTGTTTTACTAAATTTTCAACCCTTTCAAGAGATATTACTAGATTCTAAGCTTACAATGGAGAAGTAATACTTTTAAAAACGCTCGATTTCGAGACAATATTCCTCACAGAAATTACCACATTAGACCTGAAATTCTATTTCTTCTCTTTACTAATATTGTCTTTCCCTAAACAATACTCATTTTCTGGTGAAACCATCTTCAATTTCTTCATCTAATTCCATTTCAGCTGATGAATTATGATTGCTGTTATATTCCTCATCATTTTTATTTAAAATTTCTCCCCCAAAAGAAAAGATATTCAATAATTTTCTTAAATATTTCATTTATCTATCATAAAATGACAACCCACCGTCAATACAATATAATTTAAACTCATGCTCTCCTACCTAGAACCATAACACAAATGCAGATGCAGTGTATAACATACTCGGTAATACTCCTGATTTCCAAAATATCTAATCAAAGAATTTTTCAACTGACCTTTCACCTCCAATGTAATGACCTTTAATCTGCTAGATAAATAATCATCCACTTTCGAAAAGATAAGAGTATATTAACCCCTTCCGGTATGATTTAATAATGAAAAACTGTGCGTGAAGTAACCATTTATTTTTTATTTAAAAAACTTGTTTTATTTTACAATTCTTACATATTCTTAATTAAAATCCACTTTTTACATAGTGTTAAGTATCAGAAACGGTAAAATTAAGATAATAGTCTTCAAGCTAGTGGTACTTTTCAAAACAAAGGGCAAAGGAATTCTGAATTGCTTACAGCGCCAGGGAGTCACTTCTAATTTGATTCTTGTAACACACACGGCTATTCTTAGTACATTTTCTTTTATTCTGACTCATCAATTTGGCAGTGACTTGTACCAAGAAACTTTAAATAAACAATATGTAATAGTGACCTGGGATTTCCACAAGTAACAAAAGTGTTGCTAAATTTAGTACACTAGAAATTTTAAACTAAATTAATTATTATATTTATCAGTAACTTTAGTCGCATGACGAGTGTAGCTCGTCATTGTTCGGTATGGAATGAAAAACCAAGGACGAGCTAGACTCGTTATTTTACTGGAAGGGGTAAAGTATTAGTTAGCGAGAATTTGGGAATGTCATACCCCGCTCAAGCTTTCCCGGGTTAAGGATCAATCTCCCACTATGGTTTTGAGAAAAACAACGCGTTACTTTAAAAGTTACTACCATGACGATAGGCAAAAATAATGTACAACAATAAATTAATAAATCTGTTAACTACAAAATGTAGGGTAAGTTATTTCAGGCAAGTAAGGGACAAAAAATACTTTGCTTAAAAATAGTAATGGGAAATGAGAAGGGTGGAATTACAGAACTACCACCAGTAGAATTGCAGTTCCAATTAACAAAGTATAATTGTTAGAATTAGAGGGGATTTTAAATCATCAATAGGTGCACCTGAAGAAACCAATTTAATAGAAAATAAATCCCTGGAATTACAAAAAGGACAGAAACGGCAGTAAAAGATACGTTTTTGGATTTTATAACATTTATTAATTTTTAAGTGTTTTCTATTTTTCTGTGTGTGTGTGAACCATGCCAGCGCCATCTGAATCAAACCAGATGTGAGAGAGTGGATGTAGCGTGTGAAACAACTAAGCTACAGCAGACAACTTCATCTTGGTTATTTTATGACAATGATTATTGATGATTTATTTAAAAACAAAGAAGGCAACAAATTCTGGTTTGGTTCGGCTTAGAGCACTATATTTTGCAAGAAGAGGACTAATGAGACCGGGACCCAATACTTAAATCCAATTCCAAACGGCTACTGACATCCATTCCATAGAGGTATTCAAACCCACGAACTCCGGTACAGAAGATGAGCCTCTTAACCATTCGGCCATCATTCGCAAAGTCTAGAAAGCTAGAAACATGGAAGATCAACGTTATGCCACAAAGATGACAAGGAAATACAGTCATCCAAAGGCAAAATGGATTGAAAGAAGAATTTACTTCCACTACTTCAATACCATATTTATCAACTGTTTTCTGTCTATCCACCATCAACAAATATTTAAGTAGTTCACAATCTTTCTCAATGGGAACAGTCATCATATTGAAATATAATTACTCATGTATATAATAAATTATTGCATAATTCAATATCAATGTACTATAATCAATCCCTGTAGTTAATTGCACATTCTTACATAAATTTTTAATTTCATACAGCACACTATTACAACATTAAAGTCATTTCATCAGACCAAATAAAAGTAGTTATTAATTTCAAGATTTAAGTTTTACTCCACTCTACATTACAATGAAGTTTATTCTATTAATAATATTATTTTATATCTTTTTAAACTGCTTGATTTCTAATAAAACTATAAATTAAAAATGTTTTCGAATCAAATATGTTCCATGATTAAATAGTACATTACCTAATAATGGCAACGCATTTGTGTATTTCAAAGATATTGTAATGTTAAAAGATTTACTAAGACATATTATAATCAATAGACGAGTTTTAAAATACTCCATATATTTACATTGACTGTCAAACAAATATTCAAACATTCCTGCATATATGTATAAACAAACTCTCATGTCCTTATCCCCTAACACAGGATTCGTAATTTGCTTTTGACCATTGTGACCCGAAAGAACCATGCTCACTATTCATTAGCCGTCGTGTAGCAAAAGTGATAAGAGATAACAGTCATTCCCACTGTCAACCAAAAAGGATTGCAACCTCCGAAGCCATAGTGAGAGGAGAGACTAATATCTACAATCAACAAAAAAAAATATTTTACAAAGTACGTTAGTTTTAATATTTTACGCAATACTTATACTTTACGTAAGTTTAATATTTTACAAAGTTATGGATAGCAAAGCTGTAGATCGCAATGTTTTTAACCAACCAATTTTATCTTGCAACTCGGGTCCACACAATTGACAAAAATGAATTTTAACTAAGTCTTCCAAGCAGTTCACAGACCCAAACATTGAACATAGGGTTTTATCATGTGTTCCCTTTGAACATCAAAGAATGAGTAATCTTACTTTTTCAGTGTCTTTTTTAATGAACATACACTCTTACAAATATGTGTGTACGCATGAGTGAGAGTGCAATACAGTAAACATACCCTTAAATATCTAAAATACATTGTACAATCACATATTCCCTTTGAACATCAGAGACTCAGTACTCTTTATTTTTCAATGTCTTTTTTAATGAACATACACTCATACATACAAATATGTGTGTACGCATGAGTAAAAGTGTACTACAATAAATATAACCTTAAATATGCAAAATAAATTGTGCAATCATGCATTCCCTTGGAACATCAGAGATTAAGTACTCTTACTTTTTCAATGTCCTTTTTAATGAACATACACTCATACGTACATATATGTGTGTCCGCATGAGTAAAAGTGTAATACAATAAATATAACCTTAAATATGTAAAATACATTGTGCAATCATGCATTCCCTTTGAACATCAAATATTCAGTACTCTTACTTTTTCAATGTCCTTTTTAATGAACATACACTCATACATACAAATATGTGTGTACGCATGAATAAAAGTGTACTATAAAAAATTATAACCTTAAATATGCAAAATAAATTGTGCAATCATGCATTCCCTTTGGACATCAGAAATTCAGTACTCTTACTTTTTTCAATGTCCTTTTTAATGAACATACACTCATACATACAAATATGTGTGTACGCATGAGTAAAAGTGTAATACAATCAATATAACTTTATATATTCAAAATACATTGTGCCATCATGCATTCCCTTTGAACATTAGAGATTCAGTACTCTTACTTTTTCAATGTCCTTTTTAATGAACATACACTCATACATACAAATATGTGTGTACGCATGAGTAAAAGTGTAATACAATCAATATAACTTTATATATTCAAAATACATTGTGCCATCATGCATTCCCTTTGAACATTAGAGATTCAGTACTCTTACTTTTTCAATGTCCTTTTTAATGAACATACACTCATGTATACAAATATGTGTGTACGCATGAGTAAAAGTGTAATACAATAAATATAACCTTAAATATGTAAAATACATTGTGCAATCATGCATTCCGTTTGAACATCAGAGATTCAGTACTCTTACTTTTCAATGTCCTTTTTTAATTAACATACACTCATACATACAAATATGTGTGTACGCATGAGTAAAAGTGTAATACAATCAATATAACTTTATATATTCAAAATACATTGTGCCATCATGCATTCCC
>CM063511.1:71527435-71534935 GCA_032207245.1 Pardosa pseudoannulata | reverse complement strand
TAATGCAATTTTATTTTCAGTAATAATCAATTGTAAAAGGTTAGAATAGTTTATATTTACTCCATAGTTATTTTGAAGTTCTCCTTTATTATTTACAAAAGCATCCCTTCAAAGTTGATGAAATTGTCAATGGCATGAATATTATCTATCATTGTAGAATATTCTCGTTTCAATTTCTAGACAATCACATTCAGTAATAACTTTCACTCACTTCAGCATAATGGATTTTTGCTTTTGTTTATTTGCCTATTCTCTCGGACGAATAATAAAATGTATATTTCAGTAATGGACAAATCTAAATGGTTAGTATAGATTACATATATTACTCTAGTTGTTTTTTAGTTCTTAGTGCGATTTAATGTACCGAATAATTTTGTAATTTTAATGCATTGTTACCTTCAGTAATGAACAATTGCAAAACATTGGAATAGCTTATATTTACTCCATAGTTATTTTGTAGTTGTCATTTGTTAATTACAAAAGCATCACTGCCAAGCTGGTCACACTGTCAAGAGAATGAATTTTATCTGTCATTGAAGAATATTCTCGTTTCAATCGCCAGACAACCACATTCGGTGATAACTTTCACTCATTTCAGTATAAGGGATTTTTCTTTTTGTTTATTTGCCTATTCTCTCGGAAGAATAATGAAATGTATATTTCAGTAATGGACAAATATAAATTGTTAGTATAGATTACATATATTACTCTAGTTGTTTTTGAGTTCTTAGTGAGATTTAAAGTACCGAATAATTTTGTAATTTTAATACATTGTTAATTTCAGTAATGAACAAATATAAAAGGTTAGCATAGCTTATACTTACTAAATAGTTATCTTGTAGTTCTCCTTTGTTAATTACAAAAGCATCACTTCCAAGTTTCTAAAATTGTAAAAGGCATGAATATTATCTATCATTGAAGAATATTCTCGTTTCAATTCCCAGACAGCTGCAATTAGTAATAACTTTCACTTATTTCAGTATAATAGTTTTTTGCTTTTGTTTGTTTGCCTATTCTCTCGGAGTATTTATGCAATGTATTTTTCAGTAATGGACAAACGTAAATGGTTACCATTGAAGGATAATTTCATTTCAGTTTCCAGTTAGTTGCATTCTAGGGCACCTTTCAACGATTCATTTCAGTAAAATAGATATTTAGTTTTTTTATCTATTTTAATATTCCTATAGGTTATTTTACTGTATTTTACAATTTTTAATCCACTTTGATAAACTGATTTTTTAATTCTCAAATGTTACGTGTCCCTTAAAAATAACTAGAATTACAGGTCTATAATATTTAATAGTGAGATGTGTTATAACATTTAATACAAGCTCAATATTACTTTGAAATGACGTACTAATAAAATACAATTGTTTTCCGGAATGCATAAATGCAAAAAGTTATTTCAATGTACATTTATTTTATTGCCAATTTCTTATTCTCCTTGGTTAATTGGAAAGTCATGAAATCCAAATTCCATAAATTGCCATATGAAGGAATTTTGGCTATCATTGCAGAATAATCTCGTTTTATTTTCTGATTAGTTGCATTATAGTTAACTGTGACAGTACATAAGTATTCTCATTACAGTAACTGTAATAAGGATTATAGTTATGGAATATTTAGTACTATCATGTGCAATAACATTTAATACAAGCTGAATATTAATTTAAAATGACATACTAATAAACTATAAATTTTTCAGAATGCACAAATGTAAAAGGTTATTGCAATTATTTTATAGCCAATTTCTAATTATCCTTGGTTAATTGGGAAGTCCTGAAATTCAAGTTCCATATACTGCCATATGAAGGAATTTTGGGTACCATTGAAGGATAATCTCGTTTTAATTTCTAATTAGATTTATTACAGTGAACTGTAGCAGAACATTGACTTTAACAGTACATGAAGATTTTCATTACAGTACCTGTAATGAGAATTACAGTTAGAGAATATTTAGTAGTAGAAAATGTAATAGCATTAAATACATGCGGAATATTACTTTAAAATGGGGTACTAATAAACAACAAATTTTTCAGAATGCACAAATTTAAAGGTTATAACAGAGCACATTTATTTTATTGCCAATTTCTAATTTTCCTAGGCTAATTGGAAAGTCATGAATCCGAAATTCCATACACTGAAATATGAATGAATTTTGGCCACCACTGAAGGATAATTTTGTTTTAGTTTCCAGCTAGTTGCATTCTAAGATACCTTTCAACGATTTATTTCAGTAAAATAGATATTTATTTGATTTGATCTATTTTAATATTCGCGTAGATTGTTTGACTGTATTTTACAGTTTCCAAACCATTTTGATAAATTGGTTTTTTAAGTTTCAAATGTTGGGTGTCCATTAATAATGATTAGAATTACAGTTCTGGAATATTTAGCAGTGAGATGTGTAATACCATTAAATACAAGCTGAACATGACTTTGAAATGACGTATAAACTACATTTTTTTCAGAATGCATAAATGTAAAAGGTTATTGTAATGTATATTTATTTTATTGCCAATTTCTAATTATCCTTGGTTAATTGGAAAGTCATGAAATACAAGTTCCATACACTGTCATATCAATGAATTTTGGCTACTATTGAAGGATAATCTCGTTTTCGTTTCTAATTTGTTGCATTACAGTGAACTGTAACAGTGCATTGACTATAACAGTATATGAGTAATTTCATTACAGTAACTGTAATGAGAATTACATCTTTTGAATATTTAATAGTAGTATGTGAACAATATATAATACAAGCTGAATATTACTTCAAAATGATGTACTAATAAACTATAATTTTTTCAAAATGCACAAATGTAAAAGGTTAGTACATTTATTTTATAGCCAATTTCTAATTATTCTTGGTTAATTAGAAAGTCATGCAATCAAATTCCATACACTGCCATATGAATGAATTTCGGCTACCATTGAAGGATAATCTCGTTTTTGTTTTCAATTAGTTGTATTACAGTGAACTGTAACAGTACATTCACTGTAACAGTAAATGAGTATTTTCATTACAGTAACTGTAATGAGAATTATAGTTATGGAATATTTAATAGTAGTATGTGTATATCATATAATACAAGCTGAAGATTACTTTAAAATGACGTACTAATAAACTATAAATTTTTCAGAATGCACAAATATAAAAGGTTAAAGCAGAATATATTTATTTATTGCCAATTTCTAATTCACCTTAGATAAGTGGAAAGTCATGAATCCTAAGTTCCATACACTGTCATATAAAAGAATTTTGGCTATCACTGAAGGACAATCTCGTTTCAGTTTCTACTTAGTTGCATTACAGTGTATTGTAACAGTACATTGACTGTACCAGTATAAGAGAATTCTCATTACAGTAACTGTAATGAGAATTGTAGTTGTGAAATATTTAATATTAGCATGTGTAATAACATTTAATACAATCTGAATATTACTTTAAAATGTCATACTAATAAACTATAAATTTTTAGGAATCCACAAATGTAAAAGATTATCGCAACGTACGTTTATTTTATTGCCAATTTCTAATTCTCCTTGGCTAATTGGAAAGTCATAAATCCAAGTTCCATACACTGCCAAATGTATTTGGCTCCAACTCCAGTTTGCAATTTATTTTTATTCTATGACACCTTTCAACCATCCATTTCAGCATAATGCATATTTATTTTATTTCATCTATTTAAATATTCGCATAGAGAGTTTTACTGTATTTTACAATCCTCTTGCATTTTATTATACAAACATTACACGTATTTACAAAAATATACGTGAATGGAAATAGAACAGTAACAATTAAATACATACCATTTATATTTCCTCTAAATATTTGAACATCATTAAGTCTCTTTTATGTTGACATTCTATATTAGAAGAGGGAAACTTACCATTAAATTTCTTCAGTTTACAGAAGAATTAGTGAAATCCACCTTGGATGCTGTAATAAATTCCAAAAAATATAGATTAATCCAAAACAGACAATACAGACAATTATGTCCAAAGACTTCTAATGTATTCCGTCTGACATTTTGCATGTCTTAAATCCCTTATACACCGTCTCGACTGTAAGAACAATTCCCTAGGCTAACTCAAGCTATCTGCATATATATTAAATACTTTTATTTCTCCGTTTGCCTGATTGTGAAATGTTACGTTTTTAACTTTAGAGTTAGTAATTTAATGCTTCCAGCACAAATTTCACAGAAATTCACACTACTTTAACAAGAATTGTTTTAAACATTTTTCAAGATTTAAGACTTACAAAAAGGCAGTATTTTAATTGATAAGTTGTGATTTAAGGAGTGATCCTTCTATCTGCAGATTATTTATGTACGTTTATTATGTTTTATTATAAACTACGTGAGAAAAATTGGAATTAAACACTATATATCTTTAATATTAAGCAATTTCATTGCTGCTTTAGAAGACATTAGTCATTCCATAACAGAAATATAAAACGTTTTTATACTTGTGATTATTTGAAATTATAACACATATAAAATTATTTTATGAATGCGATATAAAGACTAATAAATTATAGTTATTTGAATTCAGCTGCAGGCGAACATTATGTTTTGATAAATATATTTAACAAATATTCTTTATCATTATTATTATTAGTATTATTACTTTTACGTATATAGAAAACCTACAACAATTTAAAAGGTATAATAAATCTGTAAAAATAAATATACTTTTTTCTGTCATTTTGTTGTTATTGTGTATTGTATATATATATATATATATATATATATATATATATATATATATATATATATATATATATATATATATATATATATATGCTCAAATGTAAAAGATTATCCCAACGTACATTTATTTTATTGCCAATTTCTAATTCTCCTTGGCTAATTGGAAAGTCATGAATCCCAAGATCCATACACTGCCATATGAATATATTTTCGCTCCAACTGAAGAACAATCTTATTCCAGTTTGCAATTACTTCCATTCTAAGATACCTTTCAAACATCCTTTTTGAGAATAATGCATATTTATTTTATATTCTCTATTTCAATATTCGCATAGAGAGTTTTAATGTATTTTACAATCTTCTTGCACTTTATTATGCAAACATTACATGTATTTACTAAAATATACGTGAATGGAAATAGATCCTTAACTATTAAATACGTACCATTTATATTTTCTTTAAATATTTCAACATCATTAAGTCTCTTTTATATTGACATTCTCTATTAGAAGAGTGAAACTTACCATTAATTTCCGTTACTTTGCAGAAGAATTAGTGAAATCAACCTTGAATGTTGTAATAAATTCCGAAAAATATAGATTAATCCAAAACAGACAATTATATCCAAAGACTTCTAATGGATTCTGTCTGACGTTTTGCATGTCTCAAATCCCTTACACACCGTCTGGACGGTAAGAACAATTCCCTAGGCAAACTCAGGCTATCTGCATATATATAAAATCCCTTTATTTCTCCTGCATTTGCCTGATTGTGAAATGTTACATTTTTAAATTTAGAGTTAGTAGTTTAATGTTTCCAGCACAAATTTTTCAGAAATTCACTCTATTTTAACAAGACCTTTTTTTAACATTTTTTAAGATTTAAGACTTACATAAAAGGCAGAATTTCAATTGCGAAGGTATGATTTAAGGAATAAACCTAATATCTGCAGATTATTTACGTAAGTTAATTATATTTTATTATAAACTTCTTGAGAAGAATTGGAATTAAACACTATATATCTTTAATATTAAGCAATTTCTTTGCTGCTTTAGAAGAAATTATTCATTCCATAACAGAAATATAAAACGTTTTTATAGTTGTGATTATTTGAAATTATAACTCATATGTAATTACTTTATTAATGCGGTATAAATATTAATAAATTACAGTTATTTGAATTCAATTGCATGCGAACATTATGTTTTGATAAATATATTTAACACTTATTCTTTACCATTATTATTATTATTATTATTTTTACATATATAGAAAATCTATAACAATTTAGAAGATATAATAAATCTGTAAATAAAAATATACTTTTATCTGTCATTTTGTTGTTTTTATGTATGATATATATCTATATCTGCGCAAATGTAAAATATTATCCAAACGTGCATTTATTTTATTGCTAATTTCTAATACTCCTTGGCTAATTGGAGAGTCATGAATCCCAAGTTCCATACACTGCCATATGAATATATTTTGGCTCCAACTAAAGAACAATCTCATTCCAGTTTGCAATTAGTTCCATTCTAGGATTTTTCAACCATCCATTTCAGCATATTGCATACTATAATATATGTGAATGGAAATAGATCCTTAACTATTAAATACGGACCATTTATATTTTCTTTAATTATTTCAACATCACTAAGCCTCTTTATATTGACATTCTCTATTAGAAGAGTGAATCTTACCATTAATTTTCGTTAGTTTGCAGAGGAATTAGTTAAATTCACCTTGGATGTTGTAATAAATTCCGAAAAATATAGATTAATCCAAAACAGACAACAGAGACAATTATATCCAAAGACTTCTAATGTATTCTGTCTGACATTTTGCATGTCTCAAATCCCTTACACACCGTCTCGACTGTAAGAACAATTCCCTAGTCTAACTCAGGCTATTTGAATATATATTAAATCCCTTTATTTCTCCTGTATTTGCCTGATTGTGAAATGTTACATTTTTAACTTTAGAGTTAGTAGTTTAATGCTTCGAGAACAAATTTCACAGAAATTCACACTATTTTAGCAAGAATTTTTTTAAACATTTTTCAAGATTTAAGACTTATATAAAAGGCAGTAATTTAATTGCTAAGGTGTGATTTACGGAGTAAACCTCCTATCTGCTGATTATTTATGTAGGTTTATTATATTTTATTATAAACTACGTGTGAAAAATTGGCAGTAAACACTATATATCATTAATATTAAGCAATTTCATTGCTGCTTTAGGAGAAATTAGTCATTCCATAACAGAAATATAAAACGTTTTTATAGTTGTGATTATTTCAAATTATAACACATATGTAATTATTTTATTAATGCGATATAAAGACTAATAAATTACAGTTATTTGAATTCAATTGCATGCGAACATTATGTTTTGATAAATATATTTAACAAGTATTCTTTATCATCATTATTATTATTATTACTTTTCCATTTTTGTCCCCAATTTTCATCAGTTTGTTTTAGAACTAATTTTATTTATGCATTCTAATGAATGCTGAACTATTAAATTCGTACCATTTATATTTGTTTGACACATTTCTAGGGCATTTACTCTATTTTGTATTTAAAATGTTCTATTAGCAGAATAAACTTTTCAATTAGTCTTTGTTAGGTTGCTGTAAAATTAAATAAATTTGTCTTGGATGTTGAAAATAATTCTAATAAATGTAGTTTAATCCATTCCAGACTTTTGTATCTAAAGAATTGCAATATAGTCTTATGACATTTTACATGTCTCAAATGCTTTAAACGACATT
>CM063511.1:71497435-71517435 GCA_032207245.1 Pardosa pseudoannulata | reverse complement strand
CAGATAATAGTCTTCAAGCTAGTGGTACTTTTCAAAACAAAGTGCAAAGGAATTCTTAATTGTTTACACCGCCAAGTAGTCTCACTTTTAATTTGATTCTTGTAACACACACGGCATTTCTTAGTAGGTTTTCTTTTATTCTGACTCATTAATTTGGCAATGACTTGTACCAAGAAATTCTAAGTAAACAATATGCAATAGTGACTTGTGATTTTCACAAGTGATAAAAGTGTTGCCAAATTCAGTACACTAGAAATTTTAAACTAAATTAATTATCATATTTAACAGTAACTTTAATCGCATGACGAGTGTAGCTCGTCATTGTGCGGTATGGAATGAAAAACTAATGACGAGCTAGACTCGTCATTTTACCGGAAGGGGTTAATGAATTTTTAAACTTTTAAACTAAATTTTCTTGTAGGTACATATAGTCTACTGTCTTGTCACTGTAACTTTTCAAAATTGATTCAAGCTTAATCAAAATTAATATTTCCATTGAAATATGAACACTGAAACTTCGGAGATTACAATAAATCCTTTATTATATAAAAATAAAATTTAAGACACTAAACTCTACAACAGAAAAATAGCTTGTATAAAACTTTTCTCATTAAGATAGATTTTTACATATTTTTGTCAATAGTTTCCAAATAATTTTCTACTATTCATTTTTTTTTACAATATACAGTGTGTTTTCACAATTCAACTTTCTACAATCAAAATTATTCATCAGAAAGTAGTGAAATGTAAAGTAGAACATAATAAACAGATGGGAATTAGTTTGAGTTAATAAAAGGACATATTGTGATGAGGCGATTTAGATCTGTTAGATAATTGATTCATTCATACAAGAAGTAAAATGTTCGGGATCTAAATCTGACCTCATCACATGTTTGTAAAGAGATGGAGGACCATAAATTTCTATTCAACGGATAATGTTGTCTTGTTCGGTGGTCTCGGGTGGGGTTCTGATCCCAGTCCCAGATTATAATCCCGTCTCCGTACTTGACATTAAATAAGACTGTACCTTTGGGGAGTATTTATGAGTCCCTAAGGGACAGTACCCAATTAGAAGGGATAAGGTTTGGCACGTTGGCGGTCTCAAGGCGGAGTTGAATCAGACCAATGAAATTTTTACAACTATCCCGATTGGACGACAAGTAGGAAGAGGGGACAAGGTTGAAATAATTAAATAGGAAAAATCTAAAACATGAGATGATGGTTCGGAGGTCCCGGAGAAGAGGTTCGGAGGTCCCAAAAGAAGGTGTAGTACAAAAATACTTAACACAACGCAATTAAAAATAAATCACCACTATACATTTGACCACAGGTTGATGCTCAAATATAAACGAGGACTACACGACACATATTTCGAATTTCACCAACAGAGAGCGTTCTTGATGAATTATGCATTTAGCCACAATTTCCTCTTTTAAAATAAATTTTTACAAGACATGTTTAACAGGACGGCCACCAGTTTCAGCTACCATCTAAAATAGAAAGATGGCAACAACAGTTGACCGCATTGTGTCTGGGGAAATGTTGAAGACATGTCGTCAAATACTGTCTTTGATATCAGGATAGTTCTTAGTTTATCAAGACTGACTAGATGTTTCAACACTGATCCGCGGGAGCTCAGTTGGCAAAGGCAACGCTTTCTTAACTGGAGGGTTATGGGTTAGAACCTGGAGACAGCCTAAGATCCTTCGTGTTCGTTAAAGTTGACTGGGGAAAGTAAAATATGTTCATGGTCACAATGTCCTCCGAGTTCTCAATCAGCCGGTAATGTCTCAATCTCTCAGCAGGTAATGTTGTTCTCAATCAGCGGTAAAGAAAACTTGCTGGGGGTGCAGGCCTATATCCTTTATGGGTCTTCTGCCTGCTCCCTGCTTTAAAGTTACGAGGACCTACTTCAGCAAGAAGTCGTACTTTCACCCTTGAGGTGCTCTTTAAAACGAAAGGCGCGCCACTTTGCTTTAATACGAGTAGCATACGATATGACTCAATCGTGCTTGGTTGGACGAAGTGGCATAAGACGACAACAACAACCAGATGTTTCAAGTAGAATTTATTACTCCTTTTAAAAAACTCCTTTATAGTCTCCAAAAAATATATAAATATTTGAAAAAGTTTTAAAAATTTTTAAAAGCTTTAAAAATGTCATTTTTAATTAAATTAATTGTTTAAATGTACTTTTCATTCTAACGTGTACTTGAAATTTAATTGCAATATACAAGACAATTGCAATGTTTACTCTAGTACATAAAATTAAAAAATACTTAAAAGATATCGTGTTTCCATAAAACTGACTTTTGACGGTACATATTAAGGTATCACAAGAAAATTTCCATTATAACACATCAAGAATCCATTCAGGTAAGCTCATATCTTTTAAAATATGAAACGTCACGGACGGTAAAAAAATAATTCCAGAAACGAGAGGCAGTCTCGGATTGCAGTATTGATAAAGCAATAAGGCAAGAAAGAGATGATATGAATCCGATATTAGAGATAAAATTAGAGTTATGAGACGCTCCTCTTCGGCGTAGAATTATAAATTACCTCAAATCGGAAATCATAATAAATCATTACGATATCGCTGGAAAAAGGAGAAATTAAGATAAATGGATTGGGGAGAGTCGCATATGTTTAATGCCCTGTTTACTGGCTTATGGGATTTAAATTGCTTTCGGAGATGAAGAAAAAATACCCTTAATTATTGATTTTTTAATACTTCTTGGACGTTTTAAAATAATTTTATAAAATATTAAAGCCTAGAAATGTTTTAAAATACCCTTAAGAACAGCTAAACGTGCAGAAATTTGTCAAATTTATCACATGAAGAATTTTTATCTTTATCAATGACAAATCCCCTGTATAATAATAGCCTGAGTTATCTGTCCGTCTATCCTCGAATTTATAAAGCGGTTGCAGTTGGAATGGTTAGAGGCATCCATATTGGATTCTTGATTGGATTGACAGGATATCATAAAACTACGAATGTAGTAAAAAAAATAAAAAAAAGATGAATATAGGGAAAAGTAACTTTAAATTAATCCCCTATATAATAAATAGCCTAAGTTATCTCTCCTGTCCTTAAATTTATGTAGCAGTTGGATCTGGAATGGATAGAGGTATCCATATTGGATTCTTGATTGGATTGACGGGATATCATAAAGCTACAAGTATGGTAAAAAAACAAAGATGAATATAGAAAAAAGGAACTTTGGATTAATCCCCTATATAAGAAATAGCCTATGTTACCTCTCCTTCTGTCCTTAAATTTATGAAACGGTTGGACCTGGAATGGATAGAGGTATCCATATTGGATTCTTGATTGGTTTGACGGGATATCATAAAGCTACGAGTATAGTAAAAAAACAAAATGAATATAGAGAAGAGGAAGTTTGGATTAATCCCTTATATAATAAATAGCCTCAGTTACCTCTCCTTATGTCCTTAAATTTATGATACGTTTGGACCTGGAATGGATAGAGGCATCCATATTGAATTCTTGATTGGATTGACGGGATATCATAAAGCTACGAATATAGTAAAAAAAAAAGCAAAGATGAATATAGGGAAAAGAAACTTTGAATTAATCCCCTATATAATAATTACCCTAAGTTATCTCTCCTGTCCTTAAATTTATGCAGCAGTTGGACCTGGAATGGATAGAGGCATCCATATTGGATTCTTGATTGGACTGACGGGATATCATAAAGCTACGAGTAGAGTAAAAAACAAAGATGAATATAGAGAAAAGGAACTTTGAATTAATCCCCTATATAATAAATAGCCTGAGTTACCTCTCCTTATGTCCTTAAATTTATGATACGTTTGGACCTGGAATGGATAGAGACATCCATCTTGGATTCTTGATTGATTTGACGGGATATCATAAAGCTACGAGTATAGTAAAAAAACAAAATGAATATACAGAAGAGGAAGTTTGGATTAATCCCTTATATAATAAATAGCCTCAGTTATCTCTCCTTCTGTCCTTAAATTTATGAAGCGGTTGAACTTGGAATAGATAGAGGCATCCATATTGGATTCTTGATTGGATTGACGGGATATCATAAAGCTACAAGTATGGTAAAAAAACAAAGATGAATATAGAAAAAAGGAACTTTGCATTAATCCCCTATATAATAAATAGCCTAAGTTACCTCTCCTTATGTCCTTAAATTTATGAAACGGTTGAACCTGGAATGGATAGAGGCATCCATATTGGATTCTTGATTGGTTTGACGGGATATCATAAAGCTACGAGTATAGTAAAAAAACAAAATGAATATAGAAAAAGGAACTTTGAATTAATCCCCTATATAATAATTACCCTAAGTTATCTCTCCTGTCCTTAAATTTATGCAGCAGTTGGACCTGGAATGGATAGAGGCATCCATATTGGATTCTTTATTGGATTGACGGGATATCATAAAGCTACAAGTTTAGTAAAAAAACAAAGATGAATATAGAAAAAAGGAACTTTGCATTAATCCCCTATATATAAATAGCCTAAGTGACCTCTCCTTATGTCCTTGAATTTATGAAACGGTTGGACCTGGAATGGATAGAGGTATCCATATTGGATTCTTGATTGGTTTGACGGGATATCATAAAGCTACGAGTATAGTAAAAAAACAAAATGAATATAGGAAAAAGAAACTTTGAATTAATCCCCTATATAATAATTACCCTAAGTTATCTCTCCTGTCCTTAAATTTATGCAGCAGTTGGACCTGGAATGGATAGAGGCATCCATATTGGATTCTTGATTGGATTGACGGGATATCATAAAGCTGCGAGTAGAGTAAAAAAAAACAGAGATGAATATAGAGAAAAAGAACTTTGAATTAATCTCCTATATAATAAATAGCCTAAGTTATCTCCTTCTGTCCTTAAATTTATGAAAGAGTTGGACCTGGAATAGATAGAAGCATCCATACGTGATTCTTGATGGGTTAGGTTTAGTAAAATTCAAAGCAAGTTCGAAAACCATCCCTTACCTTCTTTTCGAGCGTTTAATGCCATTATTTCAAGTCCTATGTTTACCAGTTAAGCAGATGATTAAATTTATCAATTTATCAAATAATAAATAATTAAAAATAACATTTTTTCTAGCATTATGACGTCATTCCTTTAAGCATCTCATTTAATTATTTCTTATCTTAAATTATTGAAATTATTTTCATACGTTTTTTTTTCTGGAAACTTGAGCCCTTCCGAAAAGAGCACATCCCCCTTTTCAGATGCCCTTAAAAAACAAACAAGCGGCACATCCGAAAAACCTTATCACCCCCCCCCTTAGCCGGTAGGCTCCTATTTCCTCAAGGAAAGCCGGGTGGAAAGGGTGAATGGAGGCGATTTTACAGATGTCAAGAATGGCACACATATGCAAAACACTAGTCGTGGTGTCCAAATCCCTTACAATAAACAAGGGACTTATATCCCACCAACAGTAGATGCTAATGTAGACAAAGTATGGCAGGTCTTTGCAAGGAGTTCAACAATATCAATGCATGCAATTCTGCATATAACTCAGTAGAAAGTTGCATAAAAGGTTGCATCTTTATGTCTTAAGGCTGCATGTTCTTCACAGAAATAAACCTACGGGCAAATCTCAGAGAATCTCAGAGTTTTAAGTGGACTTACCAAACACTTTTTAGATAAGATTTATTTCTGTGATAACTTATCTTGTCATGTATTTATGTATCTGACAAACCGTAATTAAAAAAAGACTTATTACAATATCGAAGAAAAGGATAACCTAAAATTATCACTGAAATATTAGGAAGTTTTTTAAAACTCATTTTCATTCTTTTCAGTAGGTTTTGAAGGATGCACAGGCAAACACAAGTCACGTTATTTTATTGTAGATTGAAAATGAGATGAAGATTTATTTAACTCATTTTTATTCTTTAAATTAACTCATTTTCTTTCTTTTCAGTAGGTTTTGAACTATTCATAGGCAAAAACAAGTCACGTTATTTTATTGTAGATTGAAAATGAGATGAAGCTTTATTTAACTCATTTTCATTCTTTTCAGTAGGTTTTGAACTATTCATAGGCAAACACAAGTCACGTTATTTTATTGTAGATTGAAAATGAGATGAAGATTTATTTAACTCATTTTCATTCTTTTCTGTAGGTTTTGGAGGATGCACAGGCAAACACAAGTCACGTTACTTTATTGTAGATTAAAAATGAAATGAAGATTTATTTAACTCATTTTCATTCTTTTCAGTAGGTTTTGAAGGATTATAGGCAAACACAAGTCACGTTATTTTATTGTAGATTGAAAATGAGATGAAGATTTATTTAACTCATTTTCATTCTTTTCAGTAGGTTTTGAACTATTCGTAGGCAAACACAAGTCACGTTATTATATTGTAGATTAAAAATTGATGAAGATTTATTTAACTCATTTTCATTCTTTTCAGTAGGTTTTGAACTATTCATAGGCAAACACAAGTCACGTTATTTTATTGTAGATTGAAAATGAGATGAAGATTTATTTAACTCATTTTCATTCTTTAAACTAACTCATTTTCATTCTTTTCAGTAGGTTTTGAACTATTCGTAGGCAAACACAAGTCACGTTATTATATTGTAGATTAAAAATTGATGAAGATTTATTTCTGTTATAACTTATCTTGTAATGTGTCCATGTATCTGGCAACTATAAGTATAAAAAAATCTTATTGCAATATCAAGGAAAAAGATAACCTAAAATTATCACTGAAATATTGGGAGGGAGTTTTTTAAAACTCATTTTCATTCTTGTCAATAGGTTTTGGAGGATGCACAGGCAAACACAAGTCATGTTATTTTATTGTAGATTAAAAATGTGGTCGAAACTACCGCAATTAATAGCAATTGTCACCACAAGAATTATTATCACAAAGATTATTATCCACAAGGAAAATTATCACTGAAATATTAGGAAGTTTTTTAAAACTCATTTTCATTCCTTTCAGTAGGTTTTGAAGGATTCATAGGCAAACACAAGTCCCCGTTATTTTATTGTAGATTAAAAATGTGGTCGGAACTACCGCAATTAATACCAATTGTCACCACAAGGATTATTATCACAAGGATTATTATCCACAAGGAAAATTATCATTCAAATATTAGGAGGAAGATTTTTAAAACTCATTTTCTTCCTTTTCAGTAGGTTTTGAAGGATGCATAGGCAAACACAAGTCACGTTATTTTATTGTAGATTAAAAATGTGGTCGAAACTAAAGCAATTAATACCAATTGTTACCACAAGGATTATTATCACAAGGATTATTATCCACAAGGAAAATTATCATTCAAATATTAGGATGGAGTTTTTTAAAACTCATTTTCATTCCTTTCAGTAGGTTTTGAAGGATTCATAGGCAAACACAAGTCCCCGTTATTTTATTGTAGATTAAAAATGTGGTCGGAACTACCACAATTAATACCAATTGTCACCACAAGGATTACTATTCACAAGAAAAAGTATCACTGAAATATCAGTAGGAAGTTTTTTAAAACTCATTTTCATCCTTATCAGTAGGTTTTGAAAGATGCATAGGCAAACACAAGTCACGTTATTTTATTGTAGATTAAAAATGTGGTCGAAACTAAAGCAATTAATACCAATTGTTACCACAAGGATTATTATCCACTAGGAAAATTATTACTGAAATATTAGGAGGAATTTTTTAAAACTCATTATCATTCTTGTCAATAGGTTTTGAAGTATGCATAGGCAAACACGTGTCACGTTATTCTATTGTAGATTAAAAATGTGGTCGAAACTACCGCAATTAATACCTACTGTCACCACAAGGATTAGAATTTGAATCTTTTAGAAATTCTTTGGAAATTTTAAAACATTTCTGAAAAGTAATCAATTATACCTTATCAGCTGTTAATTATGATTACTACAAAAATTTCTGTACTGAAAATTTTTAACTTCTAATAAATAATTTGTATGAGTAAAACTATTACTGTAAAATCTGATTACATTCTTAAGACCACATAAAATTCAAAATAAGTCAAATAGTATCCAAATAGAACACTACTAAAAACTCAAAACTCATTTAAAATCTTTAACCATAAACCGTGACACTTCTAAATCCATTTTAGTTGTAGTCTGGAGGAAAAGACATACATTTCAATCATATATATCCCGGGAAAATATACGTGCAAAACAATGAAAGTAAATAAATTTTTATACACTTCTCTCCTTTATAATGGTGATTTCCGAAAACGTGAAATGCAAAATCTTTTTGGGATTTTACAAAGTCATATTTTGTCAAAAAGTGTCAATTTTATCGGATTTATGATCGCTTAAATGGGTGATGTTGGGGAATGAGTTATACTGCGCCGAGAAAGATTTTAAAGTATTGCATCGAAAATGCATTTTCAAATGAAAAATGTTGGTCATGTATACTGGATAGATGGTCTTTCTAGCAGTCTTTCTTCTCTTAAAAGAAATTATCGGTAAATGCCCTAAATCTTTTCCCTTACTCCTTTTTTGGTTGTAAAAATCTTTTTTCGGTAACAAATAAGGAGTAGAGTTAAAAAATAGAAATAACGGTCTTTCCGTGAAAATATATTTGGAGAAAATTGTCCAATATAATCACTAGTTAAGGAAATTTAGTTATGAATATATTTGTAGGTTAAAGTAAATTTGAGCATCCGTCAATTTATCCTTTATGCATATTTATATTTATATAATCATACATTGTTCATTCTTAGTGTAATATTGTATGGCCATAAGCTTTGAAAATTAAAATAACTTACAATTAAACTTGTTAATTCTATTAATCAAATTGTCAATGTTCCTTCCCGTTAAGAAAGTATAGTATGATTTTTTAACTTTGCTTTTAAAAATAAATTCATTCATTATTTATTTAGGAATTTAGGTATCAAAATTTCGTCGTTCTAAAATAATTCATGACTATAAAACTTTATGCAAATCATTTATGCATTCAGATATTCATATTTATATAATCATATATTGTTTATTCTTAGTGTAATATTTTATGACCATAAGTTTAAAATTTAAAATAAATTAGAATTAAACTTGTTATATACTTGTTATATATATATATATATATATATATCAAATAGTCGTGATATTCCTCCTAGTTAAGAAAGTATAGGTATGATATTCTTAGTTCATTTATAAAGGTAAATTTATCCATCAAAGAATTGTGTATTTAGGTATCACACCTTTGTTCATCGTTCTAAAATAATTTATAACTATAAAATTTTATGCAAATCATTCATGCATTCAGATATTCATATTTATATAATCATACATTGTTCATTCTTAGTGTAATATTTTATGACCATAAGCTTAAAATTTAATATAAATTACAACTAGACGTGTTAATGCTATATCAAATAGTCAGGATATTCCTCCTAGTTAAGAAAGTATAGGTATGATATTCTTAGTTCGTTTATAAAGGTAAATTCATCCATCAATGAATTATGTATTCAGGTATCACAACTTTGATCATCGTTTTAAAATAATTCATGACTAAACAATTTTATGCAAATCATTCATGCATTCAGATATTCATTTTTATTTAATCATACATTGTTCATTCTTAGAGTATAATTTTATGACCATAATTTTAAAATTTAAAATAAATTAGAATTAAGCTTGTTAATGATATATCAAATAGTCATGATATTCCTCCTAGTTAAGAAAGTATAGGTATGATATTCTTAGTTCGTTTATAAAGGTAAATTTATCCATCAATAAATTATGTATTTAGGTATCACAACTTTGATCATTGTTCTAAAATAATTCATAACTAAACAATTTTATGCAAATCATTCATGCATTCAGATATTCATATTTATATAATCATACATTGTTCATTCTTAGTGTAATATTTTATGACCATAAGTTTTAAAATTTAAAATAAATTACAACTAGACTTGTTGATACTATTGATCAAATTCTCATAATGTTCCTTCCAGTTAACAAAGTATAGTATGATATTCTTAGTTTGCATGTAGAAGTAAATTCATTCATCAATAATTTATGTATTTAGGTATCGCATCGTGTCTATTGTTCTAAAATATTTCATGACTATAAAATGTTAACTTATTATAACTAAACGTTTTTATAACTTATTTATTAAAGAACTTGCCGATATAGTCACTTACAGAAAAACTAGTGTTTAATTTGTTTAGACTAAGAGTAATAAGGACATTTGTTGTGGGTGTAACAAGAACTATAAAGTGGCCGGAATATTAAGCCTGAAATACATAAGAATTTTTCTCTTTGTCACACTTTCTTTTAGATGACACTAACACATTAACCTTTAAAATTACAACGGGGAGACTCTTTTGAACTGACTTTAAATGCTACATTTTTAATCCAGTAGAGTTTCAAATCATTCCTACAAACAGTATTTGTGAAATCAGTATTTTCAACTGTATCACGAGTATTTGTGTGTATTACTTTCTCTTGCAATTTCCAGTCCCTGGTGAAGTCTTTATTACAAATATTTTTAATTTCAGTATGTATATTAAAATTTTTACTGTAATATCGTCTTTGAAAAGTAACTTCAAGAAATTTTACAAAATATTTTCCAAGAAGTTTATGGTGTAAGAACCCATCTACCAATCTCATTTTGTTATCAAACTCATTCAATAGATCAGTGCAGGCACTAGTCTTTTGTCATTGTAGGTAAATCCCAAAAAGGCAATCCTCAAACCTTTAAAACTTTGAAATTAAAATCTCGGCATACCATGGTGACGCCAAATGCAGGAACAGTACAAAATATTAATTAAATGTACTGCCAGTTCTTAGTAAAATTTCGGAACCTAATTAGCATGACCAAATATAGGGCTTCGTTTTAGTTTTGGTTATCTTTTTAAGTCTTTTTTCGCTATCTTTAAACTTTTTTTGCTACTTTAGCACTATTAACGGCTAGCATAATACTAACTTTTTCTAGGAATTTGTTTTAATTTATTTTAAACGTTGGACATTTTTAAGAAATGATCCTTGATTTTTTCTGTTGTGGAGTGAAATGTTTCGTGGTAAATATCTTAAATCCTAATCCTTAGGGAATGTTTATGGCCAAGGGTTTAAAAACAATGTACAGCCAAATAATTTTTTGGATATGGAAACTATTTTAGCCGATATCTAAACATACATACATTAAATATATCCATTAAATATACAGATAATAACTTTAAAAAAAATCATTTCAGAAACAAAACAGGGATAATATATGTGAATAAAGATACAAATGAAACATATCCGAAGTATAATTATATTTTTATTTGCATCAAATAGATTATTTTATAAATTATGAATAACTAACAGAAAGTCGGAGTAAAGCACAGGAAAGTGTGCTATCCAAAAACTGTCACTTTCCAAGCTTAGAATCTTTAAAGGAAACACTATTACCATCACACCAATTGAAGGAATGAAAGAAAATTTAAATTAATTGTACAACTGCCAAAAAATTGCCCTGATACACCAACTATATTAATTGATAACACATTTATATAACAAATACAACAATTAAAAATACAGATACTAACTTCAATAATAATCATTTGAGAAACAAAACAGGGATGATGTATGTCGTTTAAGATACAAATGAGACATATAAAAAGTATAATTATATTTTTATTTACATCCCACATATTACTTTATTAATTATGAAAAACTAACAGAAAAATTGGGATAATGCACAGGAAAGTTTTCTATCCAAAAACTGCCACTTATCAAGCGTAGAAACTTTAAATTTAAAAAAAAAACAGTACATTATTGCCATCACATCACACGCGGGAATGAAAGAAAATTTAAATTAATTGCACTACTGCCAAAACATTGTACTGGCACACCAAAGATTTTAATGGGTAAAAAATATATTCATTAAAAATTATAAATACCAACTTCAATAAAAATCATTTCAGACACAAAACAGGGGTTAACATATCACTCAAGATTAAAATAAGGCATATCTAAAATATAATAATTATATATATATATATATATATATATATATATATATATATATATATATATATATATAGTATATATATATATATATATATATATATATATTAGTATATATATATATATATATATATATATATATATATATATATATATATATATATACGTAACATTGTTTATTTTATGGATAACTAATAGAAACCTCCTGGTAAAGCACATGAAAGTGTTTTATCCCACTCTCTAAGCTTAGAAACTTTACACGAAGAGCAGGAATAAAACAAAATTTAAATTAATTGTACTGCTAATAAATTTTACAGATACAGCAAATATTTAATTGATATAGAAATATATATATATACATATATATATATATATATATATATATATATATATATATATATATATATATATATATTCACTACAAAAATCCGATACCAACTTCAACACAAAACATTTCAGAAACGAAACATGGTTGATAGATCGGAATTAAGATACAAATAAGACATCAAAAATATAATTTTTTTTTATTTACATCGCATGGTTTATTTTATGAATAACGAATAGAAACATCATGGTAAAAAACAGTGAAGTATGTTATTGGAAAATACTACCTCCGAATTTAGTAATGAGTTTACATTTCTCGAAAACAACTAAAAGTATTCATCTTTTCATTATACCTTTATCGATCCTATTTTAGCTTATTAAGAACATTTCTCTATTATTTGAAATTAGAATCTATTTGAAATTAAAATATCTGCATACCACGGTGACACCAAATGCAGCAACAAAACAAAATATTAATTAAATGTACTGCCAGTTCTTAATATTATATATATATATATATATATATATATATATATATATATATATATATATATATATATATATATATATATATATAACAAATACATCCATTACAAAAATCCGATACCAACTTCAACACAAAATATTTCAAAAACGAAACATGGTTATATAATACTATATATAAAAATATAATACTATATATTTGCGAAGCATTTTTTATTTTATGGATGACTTATAGAAACCTCATGGTGAAATACATGAAAGTGCCTTATCCCTTCCCCAAACTTAGAAACTTTAAATTTGAAAAAATATCGTTACTTACTACTATGACACCAAGCTCATGGACAAACCAAAATTTAAATTAATTGTACTACCAATGAATACAGCAGATATTTAATTGATATCGAAACATATATATATAACAAATACATCCATTACAAAAACCGATACCAACTTCAACACAAAACATTTCAGATACGAAACGTAGTTGATAAATCTGAATTAAGATACAAATAAGACATCTAAAATATAATTACTTTTTATTTACATCGCATGGCTTATTCTATGAATAACGAATGAGAACATCATGGTAAAGCAGAAGGAAATACGTTATTGGAAAATACTACCTCCGAATTCAGTAATGAGTTTACATTTCTCGAAAACAACTAAAAGTATTCATCTTTTCATTATACCTTTATCGATTCTATTCTAGCTTATTAAAAACATTTCTCTATCATTTTCTTCTTACAGCTGTAGAACTTAAATATTCTATGTAAATAAAATAACATTTATATACATATATATATATCGAAGAATGAAAAGTTTTGTAGAATTTCCCTCCCTTTCTTTAAAGTGGAATAAAGATTTCAGTGGAATCTTTTATTTTATAATCTTGGCGCTCAAATCCTCCAAACTTCATAAAACTTCATCAAGTTTTCCATCCCTAGAATAGTTTGGGGCGAGTGTTCGATACTGTAAAGTAGTTATCAGTTTTTAACAGGCTATTCGCAAGTGTAATATTTTGATGATAGCAAGTAGAAAAACCTTTAGATCAATACCCGGACGCTAAAAGTACGGTTTACTTTTTGGTTATGCATATATTGATTCTCGATGCACTTCTTTTAATGTCGAATATTTCACATTGCCATGCATTTTAGATATTTTCATGTTAAAATTGTTACTTTTCAACCCATTAAATGCAAAGGAAATTTCGCCGTTCTATTCAGAGAGAAAAAAGAAATCAGCAAATTCAGGTGTTACTTTCCCCAAATTGCTATAATTACAGAAATAGGTTTTTTCTGCTATTTTGATTAAAAATTGCGGATGTTAAAAGATAAAAATTTAGTACTAAAGTTTTCGAGGCTAATATTTATTGTTTGCGTGTAATGACAACATGAATAGACTTCCATTATATGTAAATATTTTTTAAAAAATCTCTCAAATAAAATATGCAGTATTTTTCCATTTTAAGTTATATCATTTCGCTTTATTATTCAGCATTTATAAACAGATCAGAAAGCAAGTAATGGGGTTGAGTATCAACTAATACATCGGGATGTGCAATTTGAGAATGAAAACGTCTCCATGCGCAAACATCATATCATATTGCTGTATTATTTCGCATTTCCAAACATATTTCGAAGCAAGTAATTGAGTTGAGTACCAACTAATACATCGGGATGTGGTATTTGAGAATGAAAACGTCTCCATGCGCAGACGTCGTATCATTTTGTTTTATTATTAAGTATTTCTAAACAAATCTCGATGCATGTAAGGGAGTTGAATAACAACTAAACCATCGTCATATCGGATTTGAGAATGAAAATGTCATATGTCATTAGCAATCCACCTACCCTTTCAGTCTATTACATACATATTAAATTTCACCATTTCCATTGTAGGAAAACATCCTCAAAATCCTACAATTATTTAAAAATAAATAGACATTTTTTCATTTTTGAATTTTAAAAAATGCAAAGTTAAACATTATATTTATCCTGTTATTCCGTGCTGTTTGAGTAAAGTAAAAGGTTGAATGCCATTTAATTTTGGGATTTTTTTATAAATTATTAAATTTAATATTCATCTGTATCAGACTGTTGTCTTTTTTCATGTTTTCTGTGGTTTCAATAAGGACTGATATCTAACATTTCCGTTAATATCGCGGGATACTGGTTACGAGTCTAAAAATTTATTTTTATACAGGGGGTGTACAAGCAGGAGAAATTTCTATAATCGAAACTCAGCTCTTTGAAAGTTCTAAGGGTAAAAATGAAAGTATGTAATCACACACACGCACACACCCCTCAGTTAACAGCACGACTGTATAAATTTCGGGGATTCAGTACCCGACACCGCAGAGTAACCCAAAAATTTACTTACATAACCCTAAAATTGCGCAATATAGGTCTTTAGGTTAGGATATGCTTTTCTTGGAAGTTGAAAGATGATTTAAAGATGATTTTCATTGTAACTATTTATTCATCCGTAATGCAAGATTATAGGTAATTATAGAAAATTAGTAAGAGGGAAATGTAACATTTCGTTGTTTCATCCTTTTCAAGATTTCCCTTGCTGTAGATGTTCAAAAATAGGTCGGTTCTTCCTTGTAGCATAGCAAACGGTATGTATCTGGGTGAATAAAAATCACCAGAGAAAATTTTCTACTCATCAGCTATATATCATTTTTTATAACTATTTATTCATACGGAATGTGAGATCATATCTAATCGTATAAAATGAATATGAGAAAATTGTACCATTTCATTGTTTTATACTGTTTTGAATTTCCCTTGCTGTAGATATACAAAAATAAAAGGATTCTAAATCGTAGAATAGCAAACAGTTTATACTCCCCTCTATAAAAATAACCAGAGGAAATTTTCATTATTTCTCTATAACTATTTATTGTATGATTATAATTATTGGTTGAAAAACAGTATGAAAAATTTGAATCTTTTCATTATTTCACACTGTTTAAAATCTCCAACCACTGGCCATTTTATAAAGACCATAATACTTTAATCGTAAAATTACATCATGAAAGTTTTAAAAAAAATTTAATTTGTATAAATTTTATCAAATATTAAAATAGACAAAAAGCTATAATTTGCAGACAAAGCAATCAATATAAATCCTTTTATTGTTTATATATTAAAACTAATTTATAATCCCAGCTTAACTTTTTTTCATAAATACAATTTTGTGAAACAATTAACAAAGGAATTCAAGTAAATAAAAATCCCGTTAATAAAAATACAAATACTTCGCAAAAGAGAGAAATGACGTTAAATCCCATTTAAATATTACACAGTTGTATAAAGGATTATAAAGGGATTTTCATATAAAATCCCTATTCAGTTCTTCTTAAACAGGCATTTTATATGAGGTTAAAGTTTAAAAACACTCCATTTTAAAAATCTTTTAAATTTGTAAATGAATAGCGTCATTCCTGAAACAGTTTTCAAGCTTTAATAAGACATAGTACCTTTCGAAGCTGAAAGACAAATATTTTTCTTCTTTTCTGAATGATATAAAGTTCTTCAATAACACTGTATCTAAAAATATGTTTTAGTTTTGTCATTTAAAGTAGAATATATTTTAGAAAAACCTACCGAATGTACACCAAATGAAAAGAATTATATGAAATAACTCAAAATACATATTTTGAAATAAACATATAAGAAAGTAAATTTTTATACTAAATTAAAGTAAAATATAAGCTTTATTCTCTAAACTAAAAGGTTTTTAAGTTATTAAACATATCAGATTTTTTTAAACTTTAAAACTGTCTGAAAATCAAAAAATTTAAAAAAAGCCGTACATAAATGATATATCATATGTTTTTCAATATTTTGAATCCCCTATCTGTCTTTTTGTGTCAAAGTGTCACACTTCAATATATACCATACCCGCCTTATCATATGTTATATAAATAAATCTATGCCTGAAGTTCAGAAACAAAGCACTGGGATATGGAACATATGTCTAATTTAATTTTTAAACGTTAATTATTTACTGTTATTTTAACTTAGTTTCGCTTCTAGTGTCACCCGCCAGACAAATTCTTAACGCTCTCATTGGCTGACCCATTTGCACCACAACACTTTACAAACAAATATAAAACCTTTTGGGAGACCACCAAAGATGAATTGCTTCAATAAAATTAACAATAAGAACTGTAAAATGCAATCTTATAATGTAATCATAATATTCTAATTGATTTATTTATACAACTTTCATTCTTAACCTTCAATGTCAGAAAAATTCCACTAAAGGTAAACTTTCGTATCCCAAAGATCTTATTTGATGAACAGTAGAGAATATACATATTAACCACAAAGATGGATTGCACTAGGGCAGAATTATTTATTTACAACTAGCAATAATTTTCGATTATTTTAAAATTATTCTAATTCATTCCCTTCAAAATTTGATACCCAGTTAATTATTGTTATTAAGCCCTTCGAAAGAAAAAGAAATAATTGCAATTCACAATAATTTAAACTGGAAAATTATTGTGAATTGCAATTATTCGATACCTATGCCGACTGACCTATTACGGCTCGTTAATAATATGCAAGCAGTGATAAAAAATAAAATTTTATAAGGCCAATATCACTGAAGTTTCTATTTTTATAAAAATTAGAATTATAGTATAAGTTTATTAGTATTATACTATTTATGTAACTTAATTTCGCTTCTAGTGTCACCCAACAGACAAATTCTTAACGCTATCATTGGCTGACTCATTTGCACCCTCACAGCACTATATAAGCGAATATAAAACATTTTGGTGGGAGACCACCAAAGATGAATTGCTTCAATAAACTAAAAATAAAAACTGAAAAATGAAATCTTACAATATAAATATAATTCTAATTTATTTATTTCTACAACATTTATTCCTAACCTTCAATATCAGAAAAATTCCACTAAACGAAAACATTAGTAACCCAAAGATCTTATTTAAAGAACAATAGAAAATATACAAATTAACCACACAGATGAGTTGCACTAGAACAGAATTATTTATTTACAACTAGCAGTAATTCTCGACTATTTTAAAATTATTCTAATTCATTCCCTTCAAAATTTGATTCCCAGTTAATTATTGTTATTAAGCCCTTCGAAAGAAAAAGAAATAATTGCAATTCAAAATAATTTAAACTGGAAAATTATTGTGAATTGCAATTATTCGATACCTATGCCGACTGACCTATTACGGCTCGTTAATAATATGCAAGTAGTGATAAAAAATAGTAATATAAGGCCAATATCACTGAAGTTTCTATTTTTATAGAAATTAGAATTATAGTATAAGTTTATTAGTATTATACTATTTATGTAACTTAATTTCGCTTCTAGTGTCACCCAACAGACAAATTCTTAACGCTATCATTGGCTGACTCATTTGCACCCTCACAGCACTATATAAGCGAATATAAAACATTTTGGTGGGAGACCACCAAAGATGAATTGCTTCAATAAACTAAAAATAAAAACTGAAAAATGAAATCTTACAATATAAATATAATTCTAATTTATTTATTTCTACAACTTTCATTCTTAACCTTCAATGTCAGAAAAATTCCACTAAAGGTAAACTTTCGTATCCCAAAGATCTTATTTGATGAACAGTAGAGAATATACATATTAACCACAAAGATGGATTGCACTAGGGCAGAATTATTTATTTACAACTAGCAATAATTCTCGACTATTTTAAAATTATTCTAATTCATTCCCTTCAAAATTTGATACCCAGTTAATTATTGTTATTAAGCCCTTCGAAAGAAAAAGAAATAATTGCAATTCAAAATAATTTAAACTGGAAAATTATTGTGAATTGCAATTATTCGATACCTATGCCGACTGACCTATTACGGCTCGTTAATAATATGCAAGTAGTGATAAAAAATAGTAATATAAGGCCAATATCACTGAAGTTTCTATTTTTATAGAAATTAGAATTATAGTATAAGTTTATTAGTATTATACTATTTATGTAACTTAATTTCGCTTCTAGTGTCACCCAACAGACAAATTCTTAACGCTATCATTGGCTGACTTATTTGCACCCTTACATCACTATATAAGCGAATATAAAACATTTTAGCGAGAGACCACCAAAGATGAATTGCTTCAATAAACTAAAAATAAGAACTGAAAAATGCAATCGTATAATATAAACATAATTCTAATTGATTTATTTATACAACTTTTATAGATAACCTTGAATGTTAGCATTTTTTCTGGATTTCTTCACTAAAAGTAAACATTGGTAACCCAAAGATCTTATTTGAAGAACAATAGAAAATGTACAAATTAAGCACAAAGATGAGTTACATTAGGGCAGAATTATTTATTTACAACTAGCAATAATTCTTGACTATTTTAAAATTATTCTAATCCATTCCCTTCAAAATTCTATCCCCAGTTAAATATTGTTATTAATGTTCTTCGAAGAAGCCCAGTGGAGTTTGGGAAGCACTTCGTGCTCCCACGACACAGGTCCGAGGTTCGATCCCCGGGCTGGGTAAGGTTCACTCAGCCTTTCATCCCTTCAGTGGGTAGATAAACTGAGGACCGAGCATGCTTGAAAACTAAACACTGGGAGTTCCGCGTAAGACCACAGCGATTGACCACCTTACCGGAACATATGTTTCTCACCCCAGCGCCCTTGGTCTCATAAACAGAGGTTCGCACCGTACGCCCTGGTCCCTCAGGGCTGTTGCACCTAGCAGTTTAATATCCTTCGAAAGACAAAGAATTAATTGCATTTCACAATAATTTAAACTGGAAAATTATTGTGAATTGCAATTATTCTTTCCCTATGCCAACTGAGATACCGCGGTTGGGCAATAATATATAAGTAGCGATCAAAAATGGTAATATAACGAGAATATCACTGAAGTTCCATTTTTTATAAAAATTAGTAATATAGAGGAATTCATGTACATGCGGTCAGCAACTTTTTTTCAGTCACGAATAAAACCCTGAATTGGGTGAATTTTGAGAAAATGCAGACACAATCATTTTTTATTTTCAATTATATAGATATTTCCTCCTTTTTCTACATCCCGTGAATTAAATTAAAATAAACCCTATCAAGTTGATATAAACTTTAACCGAAATAAATTACTGACCGAAATTTAGTTCCATGCTTGATTTTAATTAAATCTTAAATTCCACTAGTTTCTACTTTTGTCACAAATGC
>CM063511.1:71487435-71492435 GCA_032207245.1 Pardosa pseudoannulata | reverse complement strand
ATGGGTTAAATCCGATTTCGACAGTTACGAAGATTCATGTCAGCAATAAGATTCGAACCCACGAATTCCGGAACTGATAAGCACCTCGAAGCTATCTTTTTTATTGGAAATACTTGGAAGTATAATTCTATGATCAAAACTTGTCGAATAAATAGCCTAAGCCTTTTCTATACAACCGGTACGATTCCCACATTTCATTAAATAAAAATCGTATTAATGTTTAACAATTTTATATGACTTATTTAATATTATAATCTATCGTTAACATATTTTTAGTATATCGAAAGTTCATTATGCATTAAAACTTCTTTTAAAGATATGAGACTATTAAATTTTTAATTTCAGGGAAAAAAGATGATTGTTTCATAAACATTTAATGCATAGTATATTTTAGTAAAATTTTTAAATAAGAAATATAGTATTATCGGCTCACACAATCACAACACATAATATATGTAATAGTAAATCTTACTTCAAAGAAAAGGTTGGATAATTTTCTGAGAGTTAAAATTTGTTACTGGTATAATTCCCACATTCCGTTGAATAAAAGTCGTATTAAAATTTCACGATTTTATTAGACTTAAGGAATAATATAATTTATCATTAAAAGATTTTGGTATATCGAAAGTTTATTTTACATTAAAACTTCTTTTAAAGATATAACACTATTAAGTATTTACTTGCGGAGAAAAGAGATTATTGTTTAATAAACATTTAAATTATAGTACATAAAAATATTTAAATAAGAAATACAGTAATATCGGCTCACACTATCTCTACACATAACAAATGTAATGGTAAATCTTACTTCGAAGAACTGATAGGATAATTTTCTGAAAGTTAAAACTTGGGAAAACTACTTCGATAAATTCTTTAAAAGCTCCGTCCAACTTTAGAAATCGATATTACAGATAATTGGAAACTCTCTAACAAACTTTAAGAAGAAGAAAATTTAGATGATCTCTTTCAAAATGCACTGCTTTAAATATCTACTTTTCACATCCGTATTATAAATAAAAATTAACTAAAATCCAATTCTACCAATATCTCCCATCGCAGAGTCTTTACTTTCAGTTACGTCTTTAACGAAACTTTTATGCATCGCAAATGTACTACCTAAATTCGTGTTCTGAAAAACACTATCACATTTCTGAAAATGGTGCATTAAAAGATTTTTTAGGGGGAAGAATTCGATGCAAAGAGGCTTTTGCAGACGTCAAAGGGATATACTTTAAAAGCAATGTCCTGAACATGTAATAATCTATAAAGTAAAAGAGTACATTAAAGATTTTTGATGCATTGAAATATCCACGTGTTTAAGAAATACTTTGGTCTTACCTAAAAGTTTCTATGTATCGAAGGAAAGTAATATAGTATAGAAAGTTTTTAGCTTGCATACATATATTAACATACTCTAAAATTTAATATTAATATTAAAGTTTAGAAATCTTTTATTCAGCCACATTCCAGGAAAAATATCGAAACTAGTTTCAGAAATATCTGGATATTTATAAACAAGCAAATATAATCTATAGTCAATTTTATTTTGTTTTATCCTGTTTTGAACACACATTACAGTATGACTACACCATTTTAAAGGTAAAATATTTATGAATGTTTAAACTTAGTTTAATTGCAGTTTTGTTCCAGTTTTGTATCTAAAAAATTGAAACATACAGTCAGACCTCTATTTAACGAAATCGCTAAATCATTAATAGTTTTAGCTTGATTTGGAGCGCTACGGTCTACTTTTTTGCTACACTAGACCTAGTGAGGCAGAATAGTACTGCTTAACCCATATTGGACCGCTGTGCTATAAACAGGACAGCAAATAAAATTCCATTTAATAATAAAGTCATAAATATTTTCTGAGTGGATTTTATTTTAACACCTTTAAAATAGACACACTTTAGCATAGTAACAAAAAAACTGAGAAATCAAATTACATTGTATTGTAAAATTTATTTTCAGCAATGTCTTAAAAATTGTCATTTTTTAATCTTTAATTTTATATTTATTATTATTATTTTTTAAACATTGTGGAGGTTACTTTTAGTTTAAAAACAGAGCTAATAATGTAGCTGAAAGTTTTTGTTGAAAAATATATTTTACACGTGTATTTTGTAAGTATTAAAAGGTGCCCTAAAATTAAGACGACGGTCTAATCCTGATAATTTTTCTATGAATTCGACATTGCATTGATAGCTCTCATTTTTTTCTTACCTTTCAATGAAAACCAGTTCAAACACCTGTTCACACATCTGGACACAACAAGGGGTAAATAGATGTCTATTCTATTCAGAAAACTGGAGATTGTTTACAAGTAAAACTTACTCTCTTACTGCCAGTTCAATAACTGCAAGAGAAAACCCACAACAGTATGCTTAAAATGTAATGTTGGACTTTGCTTTGACTGTTTCCCCAAATTTTATCTATGAATCAGCCTAATGCAATGTAAGTGATATTTGTTAAGTTTTAGTAGTGTAATGGACCGTTGTCCTATTTATAGGACAGCCAATTACATAAAAAATTAAAAATATTTTTTCAAAATTTTGGTTTTATATACTTAATTACACCATATTAATGATATGGATTAAGTTTTAATAACTTACAGAAATATTTAGTTGGTGTGGTACAATATGGGTTAAAGCCGATTCTAAGTGATTGAAAACATTCATGCCAATAGCGATATTCAAATCCGAGACCCTGATATCCGGTACCGAAGACCATAGCCAATCGTTCGATTAGTACATTAATAGAAGTTCATCACATGGAAAATTTGTTAACCTCTTGCCTGTGGAATATATTTGAGCAAAACGGGCCAGAAATAGAAAAATATTAGACTTAATTTTGTGTTTTGTAATCAACAAAATCTTAGAAATAGATCATTTTAGGGAAAAAAATACAAAATTTTAAACGAAATAACTACTACTTTCAACTAGAATATAGACCGTCATATGACGGGATTAGTAAAATTTTTAATTTTCCAGAATTGTAAAGTATTCTATGAGGGAGGAAAAAATATGGTTTGTTTTTTGGGTGAGAATTATCTTGCAACAAAAAATAATCGATTATTAAATTTAATATTATCGCATATGTACCTAATCTACTTTTTATGCCAAATATAAAAGAAAATTATTTGCGTAATACCTAAGTTCAGTGATAAAAAGTATGAAAATAATGAAGACGATATTTAAATAATTTAAAATAAGAAATGATAAATGAGGTAGTTAAAGGAATGACGTCATAATGCTAGAAAAAATGTTATTTTTACCTATTTATTATGTGATAAATTGATAAATTTCACCACCGGCTCATAACCGGGAAAAATAGGGCTTGAAATAATAGCATTAAAAGCTCAAAAAGGGGGTACAGGGTGAATTTCGAACGTTTTAAAGACAACAGAAATTTTTGCAGTGATATGACGCAAATTTATACCAATTTATTTTACAATCGGATCGATAGTTTAAGAGGAGATAAACTTCACAAGCTGTGAATTTTGCTAACCCTAACTCATCAAGAATTCACGACGGATGCCTTTGTTCATTTTAGGTCCAACCCCTTCATAAATTCGAGGACAGGCGGACAGATAACTTAGGCTATTATTATATAGGGGATATTTTCACATATGTGAGGTATGTTAACGGATTACAGTAATTTTTGGTCAAATTACAGCAATTTAAATCAAATGACATAATATTTTGGATAAATATAATAAACTAATACAATAGTATTATTATCTATTCCAACTGGTATGAATTCCATAATCCTCTGATTCCTTTGAATTCCTTTACAGTATAGGAGAAATGGTGACAAATGACACGAAGTTGACTCCCGTTTTGAGGTAAAGTATCTGTATTTGTTGGAAAAATGGCAAATCAGATATTACACATTGCTTGCTCATGTCCGTATTGAGCAAGAATAGATTAAATAAATTTCATAATCTGGTATAACTACTGCGGTTTTATTCTGTAATACTGATGGTGTTTTAAACAAACAGGAGAACTCTTTTCATTCGGATTTTGATTGAGGTTTATATCTTTCAAAGAGTTTTGAAAACTTTTTCTTTGGTTTGGAACAGTATGTATATTCTTACACTAGAGTGGCCAATTGGTTAGGGTGCTAGCCTTCGGTACCAGAGTTCGTGGGTTCGAATCCCACAGTGGCATGGATGTTCGTAGCCGTTGGGAATCGAATTTAAGCTGTAGGTCCCGGTCTCATTAGCCCTCGTGTTGCAAAATGTAAAACGTGGCCAAAACAAACCAAACTGTACTAGAGCTGATGATCATTATCTACTGCTTATCCCCTTACCTGTTGAACATATATGAGTAAAAACGTGCAAAAGAGCGGAAAAAAATTCTCTTTAATTCTATTCTTTATTATCATCAAAACGTTAAAAATAGATTATTTTAGAAAAAAATTTAAACGAAGTAACTACTATTTTCAATATTTTCACTTATATGGAAACATTAACGGATTATAGTAATTGTTGCTCAAATTATAGCAAAATAAATAAAGTGACATAATTTACTTTATAAATAATAAAACCTTCGAGTTTCATAAATCTTTTACTGTATACGAGAAATGGCACAAAATTGACGAACTTTTCGCAGGAAAGTATCTGTATTTGTTGGAAAAATGGCAAATCAGATATTACACATTGCTTGCTCATGTCCGTATTGAGCAAGAATAGATTAAATAAATTTCATAATCTGGTATAACTACTGCGGTTTTATTCTGTAATACTGATGGTGTTTTAAACAAACAGGAGAACTCTTTTCATTCGGATTTTGATTGAGGTTTATATCTTTCAAAGAGTTTTGAAAACTTTTTCTTTGGTTTGGAACAGTATGTATTTTACTATAATACAGCTGATGAGATTATTATCTACGGATTAACCCCTTACTTTTGAATATCTTTGAAAAAAAAAAACTTTCCAAAAAGCAGAAAAAAACTCTTTTTAATTTTGTTCGTTATTATCATCAAAATGTTAATAATAA
>CM063511.1:71479935-71482435 GCA_032207245.1 Pardosa pseudoannulata | reverse complement strand
TTGAAAGAAAAAATAAAACGAAATATTCAATATAGTCCCTTTAACCCTTTGAAGGACAGTAGTTTTGCAGCAAAACCAGCTGTTAAAATTGCTTTTTTTCTCCTTCATAAAGATATAACAATGACTTTTTGGATTTTCTACGTTTTTGAAGCTTTAAACTAGCAATAGATTGAAGCACTACACATTATTTATTTTTATTTTCAAATATACATTTTTAAACTTGCTTTGCTTGAAGCAATCATGAATTCGATTTTTGTCTTTTGTAAGCCCAAATGAAAGTACTTACACAAAACAACACTTATAAGTGTTTATATATTTATTATTACATCATATTAAGAATAATTATTCATTATTCTACCAATATAATTTAAATTTAAGGAAGTATTACGTCATACAAGGGGAGATTTTTAGAGTTAATCTACCTCTCACATCTACAACTCCTGAAGGAATGTAATTTTTTTCACTAATTACGCATTTATAAGTTTTATAGATAACATTATAAACTATTCCCATTAAATGGCAAAGAATGTTTTTAGCTTGAACTTCAAAGGGTTAATAGAAGATAAATTTTTTTAAATGTACCCATTGAAAGTTTGTTGATACCTCAAATCGCATAATCACATTTCAGTTTCGTACATGAGTTGAAAATTTCATGCAAACTTTTGTTAGTAGATGTAAATTTCTAAAATTTAAAATAGATAATATGGCAAGCCCTTGTAATAATAATAGATGCTATATCTCCTTAAATAACTATTCCGGGTATCTCCACTCTAATGCATTTATTATTTTGTGATTATATTTGTTATCATAATCTGAATCCAAATACGTTTGAGTATTAAAAATTCCGGAATACGTCTAAGAACAAAATCTTAGATATTCTTAGAAATATAATAAAAGATAAATCATTCTTGGATATTAATTTTAAAAATTACCTATCCCTTACTGCAATAGCATGGAAAGTAACATCCAATTTCATTTCAGTTACATTCTCATCTTATGTCAAAAAATGTCGTCAACGGCAAAACAGTCTCAAATTAGTGCATAGAATACGCTAATACAGACGTATAATACATCCATTAAATGTTATGTTCAAATAAATATGGAAAATATATTTTCATAGCAAATTTTTGAGGTCGGAGACCGAATAAAAACTTAAAACAGGTCCATAAATGTATTGAAATGTAATAAAATTATTAAAATAACAGAAATTAAATATATACTAGAAATATTTTTAAAAAGTTTGACAATTTTGAACTTAAAAGCAATATAAAAATGAAAATTTGTAACGAAATTTTATAACTAAATTTATAATGAATTTTATATATTCAGTAACTTTGCCTAAATAGCTAAAGGAACTAAATTTCAAAATGGATGATGTGTGCTACATCGGCATTGCTAAGGTGTACATACAATTACAGATCATTTGTGATATTTTGCGCATGGTAGAGATTTTTTTAAAACTGTTTTTTGAAATACAGTAGTGGAGGAAGAGTCTGCACCTAGTTTTACAAATAAATACTTACAGATATGTGAAAGTATTTGGAAGTATGATATGAAACTTTTCGCAAGCCAAATATTTTTTTATATTGCTGTAAAATTTTTCAATAAATTTTATGGGTTATTAAAAAAATATATGTTGATATTTCATAAATAAATATATTTTTAATTCTGACGTATTTGTTTGCCTATCTACCTATTTATGTGTATGTCTGTTTGTTATCAAAAATATAACTTAAAATCATTTTTCTTTTCTGCTACTCAAACTTTATCTCAGTTTTATCCAAAAATACAAAATTCGTAGGAAATAAACAAAAACATAATATTAAAATAGTGCTCCAAGTAAATACACACTGGTTTGAATGTGTGTCTAGGTGTATAATTTTGAAATGTTTGCAACAAAAATATTTTTTATAATGCTGAAAAATGTTGACATAAATTTTATGGACTAGTAGAAATATATATATTATTATAAATATATATATATATATATATATATATATATATATATATATATATATATATATATATATATATATATATATATATATATATATATATATATATATGTTGTAACAAAGAGTTACAGTTGGACAAAGCAAGAGCGAAACCATCACCTCAGGTGAAAGCGGAGTGACCCTCCTTCGACCCTATTGGTCAAGAGGGGTTGCTAACAGCGGAGTAGCCCGCTTCGGCCCAGCAACGCTCCCCAACGAACTTTTTTTAGAGAGATCTGCAGACCCTCTCGGAGAGAGAGCAAAGGAGAAGGAGCTTGGATTTTTGGATCTTCTGCAAGAGTTCGAGCACCATTTTTTTTCTCATCGAGGCGCCATATTTGTTAAATCTTCGACTTAGTGTGATTAATTTGGTATCATAGCCCAAAAACCATTTTATATATCTATTGCCATTTACATCTTTATTTAATATTTAATAAACAAGATTCAGCAAGAAGAGTTAGCTTTTTTTCTTCCAAAAACCACTAGACTCACGGCAGGCCTTGACG
>CM063511.1:71472435-71474935 GCA_032207245.1 Pardosa pseudoannulata | reverse complement strand
CACTATAAAATTCATAAATTTATAAGCATATTTTTCAATCTTCAGAGTAATAATTAAAATGTTATCGATATACAGCACTATTTATTACATGATTTATATTTAAAATTTATTAAATAGTTTTATAATTATTAATGAAACAAATACATATTTGCGTTTAGCTTATGATACAGACATTATCAAACTAAAGTTATTATGCAATAGATGCATAATGCATGATTGCATGTCACTTAATTTTCTCTTTTTTTATGTTTCCAAAGACGTGCATAGAGGAATTACTTTTAAAACTGAAGCTGTTATCAGCTGAACTTCGATTAAGGGCTATCGGAGAAAATTTGCTGAAAAAAAAAGAGGAAGTTAATCTAGAAGTAATGAGACGTCAAGGGGAAGAGGATGAGATTGATTGCAAAATAGAGAAATGCAAATAATTTAAGCCCAGGGAAATAAAAATTTCCTCGTAGGGAGAAAAAGTGTGAACTTAACACGTTCTTAAGTTAATTTCGACAAAATTAAGAAGGCAGATAGGGTATTTAAGGGAAGAAAAAGATCCTCTGAAATAAAAAAAGAGTTGGGGAAAGAGCTTATAAAATAGGGAAAATCGTTTTCGCTAATGCAGTGCAATACGATATTGGCAAAGATTTCAAACTCGTTTTGCAAAGATTCTTCAAAGTGGATTAGATGGGTTGAATTAATTATAAACTATTTAATTATGTCTGTAATATTATTTCTGTAAAGTACTTTAATTTAACCAGATACTTCACTGAACGTCAATAATTAATTTTTTTTATAAAATCAACAAGTTTTAAACTTTATAATTTTAAAATAAATTTATTTATGGAAAAAAATTAAGAATTATTTTAAAAAATCAATTTGGTGAGAACCTCTCATGCACATGGATCTTAAGTGGTTTATAAGATTTAATCAAAAAACATAAGTCAGAAAAAAATTCGAATATAGTCATATTTTAAAAGTACTGGGTCGACAAACATTTAAAAAAACCAGCGTGTATTTTTGAAAATACAAGCACACACATATAAATAGGTAGATAGATAAACATATATATCAGAAAGATCCATCAAAGTTAAACAGATATGTTGTTTTAATTATAAACTATTTAATAATGTCTTATAATATTATTGTTCTAAAGTACCTTAATTTACGCAGATACTTCACTGAACGTCAATTAATTGTTTTTATAAAATCAACATGTTTTAAATTTTATAATTTTAAAATAAATTTATTTATAAAGAGAAATAAGAATTATTTTTAAAAATTAATATGGGGAAAACTTCTGATGTACATAGATCTTAAGTGGTTTATAAGGTTTACTTAAAAAACATAAGCCATTAAAAATACAAATACAGTCATATTTTAAGAGTACTAGGTCTATAAACATTTAAAAAACCAGCGTGTATTTTTGAAAATACACGCACACACATATAAATAGGTAGATAGATAAACATATATATCAGAAAGATCCTTCAAAGTTAAACAAATGTGTTTTTTAATTATAAACTATTTAATAATGTCTTATAATATTATTGCTCTAAAGTAACTTAATTTACTTCACTGAACGTCAATTACTTTTTTTTTTATAAAATCAACATGTTTTAAATTTTATAATTTTAAAATAAATTTATTTATACAGAGAAATAAGAATTATTTTTTTAAAATTAATATGGGGAAAACGTCTGATGTACATAGATCTTAAGTGGTTTATAAGGTTTACTTAAAAAACATAAGTCAGGAAAAATACAAATATAGTCTGATTGTAAAAGTATTGGGTCGATAAACCAACATATAACACTAGATTTACGAATGTTGATCATATACCTATTTTTACTGAAGTGAGCCAATTTGATTCATACAAGAAAATTGAAGTATTTTGCAAAGAAAATATATCCAAATTAATTTAAATGGAATGTTTATTTTCAAAAAATTCAGGGAACACATTTTTTACATATAAAATCTGTTTTTGAAAAACATTTTCCGTAAACGTTTCTATTACATTTCGCACAATCGTTTCTACATCTTTTTTCTTTTATACATGATTGTTGAACTACAATTCTTCCGTGCTTCAGTAGCATGAATTTCTGTCATTGGAATGGAAGTGTTCTAGACTTTTTCTCTATGGTTACTTCTTACCTTTTCAGTCAATTGGAAAATAAAATCTTGACTGTTGCCCAGGCCTGATAGGAACAATAAATTTCATGTTAAGCGATTGACTGTTAAACGCTTCTATGAGTCAAATTGGCTCACAACCGTGAAAATAGGTAAACCACATTGGATAATGCGAAATGAAAAGGTCTACTGGGAAGAGGAATGAAAATTTACATATATATTATTACTTAACTATACACAAACATATGTTTTTGAAAAGTGATATTAAAGTGTTATATATATATATATATATATATATATATATATATATATATATATATATATATATATATATATATATATATATATATATTATATGTATATATATTTATATATATGTATA
>CM063511.1:71467435-71469935 GCA_032207245.1 Pardosa pseudoannulata | reverse complement strand
AAATTTACGTTCAAAACGCCCGGTACAATTCCGCTGCGAAATGTACCCGCATACAATGTGTTAATGAAGTTTAAATGAAGGCCTTAGATCTAGTTTTATTGCATATTTGGGTATCTGAGGTTTATAGATAAGGCTTAAAAATTACTTTGGATTGATATATTTAGTCTTACAATATTAGCGGTCAATAATAGCCGGATTATCCCACATATATGTAATTAAATGTTTCTTTTGTATACTTTTACAGATTTTTTCCAAATATATTTATATATGTGCAAATACGGTAGAAACATTTACTGGCACCTTAGAATATGCTGTTTTTTGAAGTATGGTACTAGAACCCAGTCCGTTACTTTAAATTTACAGAAAAGTGTAGTAGGATGCATATGTATTACGCAAAGGAAATTTAAAGAGTAAGGAAAGCGAAAAATAATTTAGGTTTTATAGGTTATTATTTAAAATATTTATTAAAGTTCATGGGTTATTTGATAGTTATTGTTGGTAAATTTTAGGATATTGATGAAAAAATGATTTGAAAAGCCTTAAATACTCTACTCAACACTTGAAAACTCATGAATGACATCTCGATGTACTTGAAATCTGAATATACCATATATTGATCTTTTCCTGTAATTTCCATTCTTTGGGTGATTAAAGTACGACAATATTTCATCCCATTTTTTCCAGTGTTTTATAGAGAAAAATATTAGGGTTGTTCTTCTCTGTCGAAGACTGTAGTCTTCTGCGTAACATGGAAAAGTGACAACGATGACTAAAATAAATGGTTGTAGCATATGTCTATACTTGTAAATTTCTTTCTGTGACAAGGAGGGGATCCATCTTAAAGTAGGTGTTCGTTAGTGTCCTAAAATAGGTAAAAATTATTAGATTCCAAAATTCTTTCAAGGATTTAAATTATTTCATAGACGGCAGAATCAATAGACGTGTTAATACGATATTTGGCATTGAAACTGCATCGGCATAGCATTTGGCTGTAGAAGAAAATATATTTACGAGGTATCTAAATACCGTTTGGTTGAAAAAGAAAATATATTTACCTGCCTGTTGTTAATACTTTTTGATGCAACCAACTAGTGAAACATTAAAAAAAATAATGTGTTAAGCATTGTTTATGGAGTTTTTGCATATTTGGTAATATTTTGAAAATAGATGAAATTAATTTACTTCATAGACTGCAGAATCAATAGACGTATTTATATGATATTCGGTATTGAAACTGCATCGGAATAACATTGGGCTGTAGAAGAAAATATATTTACGTGGTATCTAAATACCATTTGGTTGATAAAGAAAATATATTTACCTGGCTGTTGTTCCTACTTTTTTATGCAACCAACTAGTAAAACATTCCAAAAAGCAACTAAAAATAATGTGTTAATCATTGTTTATGGAGTTTTTGCATATTTGGTAATATATGAAAATAGATGATTTTAAGGAATTATACAAAAGAAACTTACAGAAGGTAATAAATGAGGCATTTTGATGCTTAACCTCTAAAGTTGTGAGACAAAATGTATGAATTGATAAAGATAATTCATGTATCCTTATAACAAATTATAAGTCATTTATATCGTACAGGTATGAAAACTTGCAATTACTATATATATATATATATATATATATATATATATATATATATATATATATATATATATATATATATATATATATATATATATATATATATATATATATATATATATATATATATATATATATATATATATATATATATATATATATATATATATATATATATATATATATATATATATATATATATATATATATATATATAATATATATATATATATATATATAATATATATATATATATATATATATATATATATATATGTATATATATATATATTATATATATATATATATATATATATATATATATATATATATATATATATATATATATATATATATATATATATATATATATACTATATATATATATATATATATATATATATATATATATATATATATATATTATATATATATATATATATATAGATATATATATATATATATATGTATATATATATATATATATATATATGTATATTATATGTATATATATATATATATATATATATATATATATATATATATTTATATATATATATATATGTATATATATTATATATATATGAATATATATATATATATATATATATATATATATATATATATATATATATATATATATATATATATATATATGTATGTATATATATATATATATTATATATATATATATATATATATATATATATATATGTATATATATATATATATATATATATATGTATGTATATATATATATATATATATATATATGTATATATATATATATATATATATATAATATATATATATATATAAATATATATATGTATATATATATGTATATATGTATGTATATGTATGTATATATGTATATGTTATATATATATATATATATATA
>CM063511.1:71452435-71462435 GCA_032207245.1 Pardosa pseudoannulata | reverse complement strand
TATTAGCTTTTTGGATGAGCCTTCCTCTGACTTTCCTGTCAAAAACTGACCACCTAGAATCCCAATTTTAAATCCTATTGAACATCTTTACGATATGGCGTCAGGCTCATGAAGCCATGGATTCTTCATGCCAGGTTGTGACCGCACAATGGCATGGTGGCTCAATCATGGTCTGGGGTGTTTTTCGTGGCACTGTGGGGGATCTTTTTTGCGAGTATCAATCTCTTTCAATGCAATTTGGTATGTAGAGTTACTGGGTGATCGCTTCCATCCATTTATCCTGTTCTGTAATCTACAATGGAGTTTTCAAGCAAGACAACTATACCTCGCACAATTTCCGTTTGGTTATTTGCTTATTGTATGAGTATTCCTCTGACATTTCTGTCAAAAACTGACCACTAGAATCCCAGACATAAATCCTATTGAACATCTTTACGATGTTTTGGAACAAGGAGTGAAAGGCCATCACACGGCAGCAATGAACCTTACAGAATTACTGACAGCTTTAGCCAATATTTGACAAGCTATTCCAGTGGAATGTTTCAAGAAACTTGTTGGATCTTGAATCTATGCCTCATTGTGCGGCAGCCGTTATCAAGTCCAGAGGAGGTCCAAGTCGTTACTAGGGAGACGTCCTAATTCAGTCGCACTTCAATGTATAATAATAATATATTATATAATCATATCTTGTTGCACTGCTTTGTGTGAGTGGGACTTTGACTTAATTTTCTTTTACACACCGGTCGTTTTATTATTTAATACAGCGTTTTTCATCTATTACTTTACATCGTCCAATGTGACAAAAATATGGAATTTAACAATTCGTAAACAGATAATAAAGTCCCTAAACAAAAATATCCAAATATATTTTTAAATACAAAATACGAAATTAACTTCATATTTCACACCATTCATTTAAATAAAATTTTCAATTTTACGCTGTTTAAATTAAATTTACGAAAACATGCTTGAGATAGCAAATAAACAAGACTTTAAAAAAATCTGTGTGAATTATTTAGCTACCTAAAATGTAAGCAATAATTTCTGGTCTGTCTCCTTTCTATGCATTTGTAGTGCAGTAGTTTATAAAAACTAACAGAAAACTAAAATATTTTCATCTGGCAGCTATACGTATCGCATTAAACTTTAAAAGAAAAATTGTTGGAATCAAACAGAAAAAAAAAATTATTAAATTTCACGCTTGTGATTAAACTTAATCTACTAAAATTTTTAACTTCCGCTTAGTAACCGTAAACAAAGTTGGAATTTCGGCTCGAAATGGTACGTAACACAACAGGCAAAAGAAAAGGGGAAAAGTCAACAGCAAACAAACTGTAACTAGATAGTAGTGCCATCTGTCGTCGAAAATTAACATCACAACTTTATTGATCCAAAGAGTTCGGTCATTAAATTGTTCATTTGAGCCAACACGAAATTGGCAACCATTATTTTTTGTCACGTAGAAAAAGTTTTATTTACTTTAATTAGCCAATTTAGAGGAAATAACTCTCGAACAGTGAACTCCACTCCAAACAGGTGGTATCAGAGTTGTAATTTAATATTCCTTGCAATAATCATTAAATAAATTAAGTATTTGTGAAGTAATTGATGTCACATTAGATTACCTTTTACTTAAAGATACTTTTGGAAGGCTAAGTGTTAGGCGTTTAAGTTTAAGAGTAATTTAAGACAGTACAATAGGTTTAACAGGGTGGAAATTTATAAATAGAGCTGGTATATGCACAAAAAGAATAAACTAACGTCCTGGGTACATAAACACGTTTTCATGGTATTTACACATGTGGAATAAGGTAATTTTGAACTAAAATTAGGAATGGCGCAGATAATCGAGTAATTCTGTGATAATTCTGTGATGAAATCAGTAGTTTCAACTTTAAAAATAGAAATTTTTGTCATCATAAAATATAAAATAAATAAAGATTAAAATTAATTCTGATGAGAAAATGAATAATCCAACTTCCAATCTTCTTACTCATAAATGATCTGAATTTTAACGAAACATCATGTAACCTATCTTGTCTATTTACCAAGAAATAAAATTTACACAAAATAATAAAGAATAAAAATAACAAAAAATCAATGCAATAAGAGTAAAGTTATTAAAATCCAGATTTCCCAAGTAATTTATTTTAAGATCTTATTTAATGCCTTTAGATGAATATAATATTTTAGATTTTCATTTATTTAAATTAAAATTTTCTATTTCAGCATTTTTAAATTAAATAGGAGTAGCTCGTTTAAATATATTCATACAGTAGGAGTTTTTATCATATTTTTTATTTTACTTTTTGAGATTTATTGCATTTTGTTATTACATCATTTTCTGAGTTATTTTTACCTCTTTTTTGGATCTCTATTTAAATTACTCTGGTCGAGTCAGATCAATAATGAGATACGAAATCATTATTATATAAACCCTATCTAAGAATACAATTTAAAAAATCATGCATCCTCCCTCACACGTATATGGATAAAAAATAAACAATAACTTTATGAATTTTTATACTAAAAATATTATTTTATTATGCAGAAAAAAATAACTTTTTCAGTGTGATTATATTAAATTGCATGTAGTTCTATTAGTGACTTGAATGACTGAAGGATCTGTAAATTAAACGAATTGAATTTAAATGATGTTTTTATGCGTATTTTAAAATTTACACTTTTATTAAGAGTTTTTTCAAAAGTTTTAGCACTAAAAACACTATTATTTAGCTTTGTCGTTTGAAAAAATTATATTTTTTATAAAAATATTAAAATAAATGAAAAAATTAAACTGAATTACCGACAAGATATGTTTTGAAATATAGGTGTTAGAATCTAAACATTAAACATTAATTAGATAATAAACATTGTACACATATATGTATAATGTTCACATATAATTCACATATGTGTATAATGAAATTCCATGGCATTCACATATTCTACATAGGTAAATGCCGTGGAAATGTATTTTAATAATGCATAACACATTATATTAATGTTTAATGTTAATTAATGTTTAATGTTCAATTGTTTTATTAAGAGTATTTTCAAAAGTTTTAGTACTAAAAAAACTTACTTGTCTTATTTGTTAAACTAAAATTTTAGTGGTAACAGACAACTTAAAATTTAAAAAAAAAGTTAAAGTTATTCTGAAATTTTTTTTCAGTGCAGCAGACGAAGCAGATATTATCCTAACTCATCAACAACGGTTCGAACCTTCTACACATTTAGCACTACCGAGAGAGCACGTGTAGCTTATGGTATGTGACGAACACAAGTAACATTAAACCTTCTGGGTCCTCTTAATTTTAGAAAGCAAGAACCAAGCAGAGGACCGCAGCTTGGCCCACCACCTCCAGTGATATCGTTTGAAAGCTTGTTGGAATTTTTGACAGGGAACATATTTTACGTGCCCCACTCACTTTTAACGAACGCGGCGTATTTTAGGCTGGCTCCAGCGTAAAACCAGCAACCTTTTAATTATCAGATCACTAAAATTGTATCATCGAGAATTGTAAAACACATTAAATCAGAATTTATTATGCAGTGTAACAAACTTTATTGCTCGTATCAATATAATTGAAGTTCATAAAAATAAAAGGATAATTAGTTTCTATTTAGTATGAAAACTTAGTTTCTGATTTGCAAATTTCAAAAGTTGTTTTGCGGGATTTTTTTCATTTGTTGTATGTATTTTATTTCAAATGTATCGCTTCGTATAACAAAAGTAAATCTTTTTTATAACGTTAGGTTCTTGTTAATAATCAAGAAAAACTTTAATCATAAACAGAATAGAACACTGTTTTATATTGAATCTAAATTAGTCTATTAGCTTGAAAGGTACTATACACTATTAAGCAGTCTGTACCAGTCTAATTAGCCTTCCTTTAGCAAAATTTTGACCTCAGCAAACCATATTTTAGAAATATGTTTCACTAAAATGTAAATAGAAATAATTCTTAGATAATATTTCTTATTATAAAACTATGAGTTAATTTATATTTATATATACTACACAATTATTTTTTATCCTTATGTCACTCTACGAAAAATAAATTTTGTGTACGTGTACCGAGGTACTTTCCCAAGGTGATCTGCACGTGCATGCACAGCCGTGGGAGAGATTTCCTAGAGGAATTTAGGATTCTAATTGTGCACGTCTAGTTTAGGGACCCCCGCAGAGAAGGTATAAATCACGGAATGGCAGCGTAACGGTCAAGCTCGCACAGAGATGTAACCATGAATTATGGGAGAAGGGGTTAAAAGTAATGTCAGCTTGCCCAAAAGGGGCTACTTTAATGAGTCCACCTGCACTCCCGAAGGGGATGCAGATGTGGGAAAATTTCCCGAAAGCAACCGATTGGAGAGGAAGAAAAAAAGGGGAGTTGGAACCGAGGTGAGGAGTTTGGAAACGAAGTTAAGGAGAGGAGTTGAAGTCGGAATTCGAGAGAAGTGGGACAAGAATCCACCAGCACCGACTCGTCCCGTGCGCCCGAACACCCGGACCGCCTCACCGCATGAGGAAAGACTTTACCTGACTCTCTGCACCAACTGAAGGACCGATGCATCGAATGAGAAAAGCCCCTGCCTGCCCCCCCTGTGTATTTAATGGAGATAATTTATAAAATAATATTTACAGTCACTTAACTTAGGCCTTTGTTAATAATGTATCCTTGTTACTAAATAATAAATCCTTATAAAGAGAATTGTAATAATTATAGTGTAAATATAAGACATAAATAATTGATGATTATGATATATGATAACCAAGGATCTATTTGTAAATGAATGTACAGAATACATGTCTGAATCTCAATATAAAGTATTATATTCTTTCTGTGTTTCCCCCTTGTAACGAACACTTGTGTATAGGTTGTAAGTACATTACAACAATACGTATTTGAATATTTAGAAAGTTTACGGGTAATTTAGTATCATTTTTAAACTTTTTTATTAGAATTATTTTAACCCCTTCCAGGTCCCTTTTATTTTTGGATTATGGGTCCAAAAATGTCAATTTTTTTATACTTATTTTTATACATACATAGCTTTTTAAACATAACATACAAAATTTCCTAAAAATTAAATAAATAAGTAATTTACATGTATAATTGGCTTTCTGTACACAGAAATCATTAGACTTTGGAGTCCATCACATTAACTATAAATAAAAAGTTAAAATAAGTAGTTTTTATCTTGATTTAAATTTTATTTATATCCCATGCTTTTACATAAATGATTATGAAATTATTAATCAAAATTTGGTCGTGTATGATAGAATCGAAAACACAGTACTGCACAGAATCCAACATCGCAATCTGGACAGTAGAACCTTGTTTCTCTCCTTACTTTCGTTCCTCTATTGTCTCTATCCCACAGTGGCGTGTGGATGTTCGTAGCCGTTCGGAATCGGCTTTAAGCTGTAAGTCCCGGTCTCATTAGCCCTCGTGTTGCAAAAAGTTGACCATAGCACTCCAAACCAAACCAAACCTCTACTGTCTCTCTTTGATCAGCAAATAATCTAGTAGCTAGAAAAGTAAACAAAAGCAATCGACATCATAAAAAGCACATTTGAAATAATTCGACAAAGACTGATTGCATAGTGTAAAATTTCACAGTGCCCAAGCTACACTATGGATGAGCCAAGATGGTACATTTCGCCTGCTCGAGTTCAGCTCGGAAAAAACCGGGAAGGGGTTAAATGACATATTTATAGCTCTACTTGACACTGTTTTGGACAGATGAATAACTTTTGAATTATACCTACCCTAAACGAATAATAAATGAATATTTCACATCATTAAAAGTTTCAGCCAGCGATTTAAATTAGCTAGCTTGTTTTGTATTCCTGTATATCAGGTATCTTATACGACTACAATTATATAAGAAATGATTTAGTACGAGAGAAAAATGATGTGTGTACCCAGTCTCATGTAAAGACATCTTTGAAAATTAATTAAAAAGTGACTAATTTTTAAGGGAAATTATCTCTAATTCATTCAAATATATAATGAGTAGGGGTGCACTGTAGATTCATCCTTACTCATTTCTTCCAGATTGCATGTCCTTTAAAAGGACATTATTCTATAATCACACAACAATCTTCTATCCTCTCTATAATGCTAGTTTGTCCATGGCTTTCTAAAATCAAAATTAACTAACATTAATAGCTGTAATTATCAAATTCATGTACATAAGAATGAATCAATATTCAGAATAAATTTAATGTAGACATTCAGGTTATTTCCTAATTATAATTTAGTTTTATCTCTCTGAGCACTGTTTTATTGAAGATATCTATATGATATATTAAATTGTTAAATATATGAAGTTCAGAGAAAATATGTTTAAAGTAATTTATTTAGAATTTAATTGCTTATGGGATTTATTTATATTTAATCAATCTTTATAAGTTTGTTTCTCTCTGAGCTAAACAAATTTTATAGAAGATATCTATATGATATACTAAAGTGTTACATATATGAAGTTCAGAGAAAATATGTTTAAAGTAATTTATTTAGAATTTAATTGCTTATGGGATTTATTTATATTTAATCAATCTTTATAAGTTTGTTTCTCTCTGAGCTAAACAAATTTTATTGAAGATATCTATATGATATACTAAAGTGTTAAATATATGAAGTTCAGAGAAAATATGTTTAAAGTAATTTATTTAGAATTTAATTGCTTATGGGATTTATTTATATTTAATCAATCTTTATAAGTTTGTTTCTCTCTGAGCTAAACAAATTTTATTGAAGATATCTATATGATATACTAAAGTGTTAAATATATGAAGTTCAGAGAAAATATGTTTAATGTAATTTATTTAGAATTTAATTGCTTATGGGATTTATTTATATTTAATCAATCTTTATAAGTTTGTTTCTCTCTGAGCTAAACAAATTTTATTGAAGATATCTATTATATGAAGTTCAGAGAATATATGTTTAATGTAATTTATTTAGAATTTAATTGCTTATGGGATTTGTTTATATTTAATCAATCTTTATAAGTTTGTTTCTCTCTGAGCTAAACAAATTTTGTTGAAGATATATGATATACTAAAGTGCTAAATATATGAAGTTCAGAGAAAATATGTTTAATGTAATTTATTTAGAATTTAATTGCTTATGGGATTTATTTATATTTAATCAATCTTTATAAGTTTGTTTCTCTCTGAGCTAAACAAATTTTATTGAAGATATCTATTATATGAAGTTCAGAGAATATATGTTTAATGTAATTTATTTAGTATTTAATTGCTTATGGGATTTATCTATATTTAATCAATCTTTATGAGTTTGTTTCTCTCTGAGCTAAACAAATTTTATTGAAGATATGTATTATATGAAGTTCAGAGAAAATATATTTAATGTAATTTATTTAGAATTTAATTGCTTATGGGATTTATTTACATTTAATCAATCAAAATCTGTGAATACAATTTTTATTGAAGATATTTATATGTAACTGAAGTGAAAATGAAGTTCAGAAAAATGTTAATGAATTTAAAGAATTTAACTTATGGAATTTATTTATATTTTCAATCTTTGTTTGTTCTCTGAGCTCATTTTTGAAATTAGATATACAAATTGCTAAATATAGACAGAGTATATTAAGAAAGAATTTAATTGCTAGAACATTTACATACCTATAGTTCTCTGAGACTTTGTTGAAGATATCAGATAACGTGCATATATGAAGTTCAGTTATATTTAAGTAAATTGTTTTAGTTATTGCAGAATTATATTTTCATTTGACTGATTTTCTAGACTATGATCTCTATGCGTGAAAAGTTCGATAAATATTGTAACCACTGAGTTCTCGGTAACCCAGTTAACGGAGAAAGGGGGAATACTGACCCCCAGGTATAAAAAGTAGAATTTTGTGACTCGAATAGTCATCTGATCGGTCATTATGTTAGGAGCATTGCCTCGAGAATTCAGGACAGCTAGCGAATAAGTACGATTAATTAGCTGTAATCAGTCTCGATTTTTTATGAGAAAACGTTGGACCGTAACTGATAGTGCAATTTTCCGTTCGACATATTTTACGTAGTAAGGATGCTTCGCGAATTTAAGCAACGTTCAGAGTAATCTGTCATATAAAACATTGATACCGAATATATTTTCGTTGCACCCTGGAAAGGCCTCCCCATCGTATGAGAATATTTAATTCTTTTTTACGACTGTGATCATCGTAGATATGTTATCCAAGCAAAAAACCTTTACATTTCGAAATGTTTCAGGATATTGGAATCCCTTTGTTTTTTATCCAGTATTTACTTCAGAAATAAAAGTGGTTTCCAATTCTGTTATGTCTGTGATCCTTCTTTAGGCTACCACTTTACTCATGAGCACTGAAGGCGTCACAGCCTCCTTAATATTTACTCAAGTCGTTATTTACTGCACTTCCTGTAAAATTAAAAGCAAAGTTATAATAGCATATAAAGCATACTAAGCATCAAGTAACAACAAAATATTGTCTTTCTGAAATACCCAATTGACGGTGTACGTAATAAGAATATTCTCTGCAGTCGCAACTGCGACATTCGAACTAGTGGATAGAAATATAATGTCCCTTTTGAAGTCACATTCATCCTAAAAGGATTAACCCTTTGACAGTTTCATTTTTTTCCAGAACTCTATCAAAAAAATGTTATATTTTTTATTGCATCTTTTTGTTCATTTTACATTTTTAAGTAAAGATGTGTTATTAAAATTAACATTTCTAATATTTTTAAGCATTTATTACAACTTTTTTTTCTTTCTATGAAAGCATCATAGAACTGAAGTTTACCTTTAGTCTCATCGATATCCAAATTAATTTTTGGAATTCCAGTGAAAGCAAATCTAGGAGGCGAATCCGAAGGATTATCACAATTAATTTAAAAAAATTGTCTTGCTTGACTGATTCCATCTGTACTACTATCAGAGTCACTACTATCCAGGTCATCTAGTAAACTTTCGCTACTATCATTTACAGATAATTCAGTTTCTGATTCCGAGTCACAGTTCGAATCACAAGAAATTAGCTCCATACGCTCTGAATTATCCATTATTTAAAAGTAAAAATATATTATTCAACTCTTACATCAATAAAATTATCAGACGGTTAGTAAAATATAACCAGAAAGCTATACACTGAAAGATAACAATTCGTCTTCTGATACAAAACATGCGAAAAAACAGCGCTTTTGAACCAATCAGGGTAGAAAATACAATAAACTGCAAACTATCTTTTACTGGACAACTATACGAATAATTTGTTACTAAAAGTGGAAAAAATACGGCTTTAAGTGCAAGCGAAATAGAAATCAGATTGCCCGTACGCTGTACGAGCAAATCAGTAAAGGCCTTAAAGCTGTGCCCGTGCAGCGTACGGGAAAAACAGGGAAGGAGTTAATACACATAGAATATGATATTTCTGATGTCGAAAATGTGAGATATTACTTAAATCTATGAGAAAAGGTTCTACTACTAGCAGGCTAGTAGCAGTTCATTATTAGTTTTAAGCAGTAGATAGCAGTATAATTAATCTTCTAGTAGAAAAACATCAAACCATACTTCCCGAAATATTTTAGTCTTAGAATATTAAAAAAATAATCTTAAAAAATATTTATATTTATAGTTCATTTTCAAATTAAAAAATTTACAACCAGTTACTAAATTTTGTAATATTTTTTAACTTCATTCTACGAAAAGAAATTCGTTATATAAACTTTAATATTCACAAACTTAACTTATAACTTGGCACCATTTCTAACCTTTTTTATATTAGAAAACTCGTTTTAGATGGTAATTATTTTTATAGCTCTAACTGGCTCCCTTCTGGGCAGATAAATAACTTATGAATTATTCTCAGACTAAGCAGAGAATAAATGAATATATTTTACATCATTAAAAGTTCCAGGCAGTGATCAAAATTAGCTAGCTGATTTTGTATTTCAATACATCATCAACTTACACAGATACAATTAAATAAGCAA
>CM063511.1:71412435-71444935 GCA_032207245.1 Pardosa pseudoannulata | reverse complement strand
AAATCAAAATATGATTATTATTGTAATTTATAGAAATTATAAATGCATCGTATCAAAAAAAAAACATTTTATATGTATGAAAAATTTGAACTGAAGAAAATACAGAAAATAATAATTAATACTAATAACATATACAACAGATATTTTCTTATAACAGAAAATAATAATAACAAATAATAATAAAAACTATATATAAAATTCAGAAAAAATAACAAAGCAAATTTCGGCAGTTGTTTCATAACTGAAGAAGTTCTTCTTACTATGAGAAATTTTTAAAAATATCCTAAATTTTTTTGCTGGATAGTTTTTTTATAATTATTTTGAGGAAACAGATTGACAACGTTTATTTGAAATAATACCAAGAATTTACATTCTTAAATTACTTCTCCCCTTCCAATTAGAATTCCTTATTGTTTCATTCCACAGCATTTTTCTTCTGTAACAGCTCCGGAAGTTATCTTGATTTCTCCCAGGACTACCTAATCTCGTAAAGAGAAGAAAAAAAGGAATGTAACTTTCACTACAATCAGTAGCACTATCAAACTTGAAAATTCTTCCAGGTATAGAAATCAGAGAATAACAAAAGTACATTGCATCATTTCTCACAATGTGACTTAGCTTTATTTCTTTTATACAGAATACTGTATTTAAAACATAGCATTGCTATGTGTTGTCTCGCACCAAATACCTCTGAGAAGAGATTTCTGTGTAAAAGTCCGTAAACGAGAAAAGACATGGTTAGTTTAAACGAGGATAAAGGGAATATGTGTAAATTTGGAATGTTTTCTTAGCGATACCGTTTGAAACCAGTCTTAAAATGCAATTCCTTTGGGAATACTTATTGCTTTGCACGTAAAACTTAATGATAGACTTTTAATTAAATATATTGTTTAAAACAGCAAAACTTTTCAGATTAAATATTTATATTATACACTTCTAAAATAATAAATTATACGACTGAATCAGAATTCTGTCGTATGAACATGAATTAGGAATTTGACTTGAAATGAAAGAAATGAAAAAAACTTAATATTACTCCTTCAGTGGAGATTTATAGAAATTATAAATGGAGCAAATTAAAATAAGCATTCCATACATTTGGAAAATTTGTACTCGATAAAATACCTTATAACAGAAAATAATCAAAGTAATAATAAAAAATGATTAAAATATATGAGTAAAATGTTATTAGTTTATAGCAATTATAAATCATTATATTAAAAAAACACTGTATACGCATAAAACTTTTTAATTCGATGAAATACCTTATAACAGAAAATAATAATAATAATAAAATAATAAATAAAAATAAAAATAAATTATTAATATAATTTATAAAATTATAAATGCATCATATTAACAAAAAAGCACTTCATACGTATAAAAAATTTGAACTCGACGAAATACCTTATAACAGAAAATAAGAATAAAATAATAAATAAAAGTAAAAATAAGATTATTATTATAAATACATAAATGTATTAACAAAAAAGTCACTTATATCTATGAAAAAATTTGAACTCGACGAAATACCTTATAACAGAAAATAAGAATAAAATAATAAATAAAAGTAAAAATAAGATTATTATTGTAGTTTATAGAAATTATAAATGCATCTTATTAAAAAAAATCACTTTATGTATATGAAAAATTTGAACTCAATAAAATACAGAAAATAACAATTGAACAGATATAATAGATATTTTCTTGTAACAAAAAATGTTTATAATAATAATAGTAATAATTAATAACAAAAGATATATATAAAATTCAGAAAAATTCACAAAGCAAATTTGAGCAGTTGTTTCATAACTAAAGAAGTTCTTCCTATGAGAAATTCTTAAAAAATATTCTAAAAATTTTTGCTGGATAGTTTGTTTCTTTATCATTATTTTGAGAAAAAAGCTTTTTCAGCATTAAAGAGCTGTTTGTTTTGCTGCCTCTCTATTTTAGCACTTCATGTGTTGCTATCCTTTATTTGATAGCAAAAGTTATCAAAATGGAGTTAACTTCAAAATGATCGCCAAGTTTACATATTTTTCTAATAGCCTATTATAAATACAAATTTTGGTTGCTAAAATATTTGATAATATTTAAGTACCATATCAGAAAGAACACATTAAGAAACCACATGAAATTACTACAAATTTTAAATGGTTTTTAAAGATGTACAAATTATTCTAATTCTGCACCTAAAGCCTACAAAAGAAAGAAGATTTACTTTGAACAGAATTCTACTGCTACAAGTTGCATAAAAAGTTTTCCCTAAGTATCACTTGGTCTTGTTAGGTATCCGGGACAGCTACATGTTTTCCATTTATTTCTGCGTTTACTTTATTTGTATACTCTAGAAGGGCTGTAAATAAATTATCTGTTTCTTTCATCTGAAAATAACATTTAAATCTCGAAACACAAAGCTTAAAGACTCGAAGTCAACTCGTTTAGAAAGATGTCTTAAAAAAATTGGTAGCATGTTATCGGTGCATCTGTAATTGATTACTTTAGTATCTACTAAGTAAAACATTTGTAGTGATTCAGACTGGTTGTAGGTCACTTTATGCATAAATGAAATTTAACCAAATACGTTGTTATTTCCCAACATCGTAGGTCTTTTTTCCCTGATGACAAGTTCTTTTTTAAGACTAGTTATAACATAATTACTATTTGTTTATCTCGAATATAATACCAATGTAAAGTTGTATCAAATTATTAATATGAAATAATCTATAGATTTATACAAAAATCTTATATAACTCTGTCCTAATATTTATCTAACATTTTTTCTATTTCAGAAAGAGTGTAACTTACAACTCTTATTCATTTTTCAATTATTTCTAGATTTTGACCTATTTATTCCTGAGTCATTTCTATTGAATACATATAGATGTTAATATGGACTGCACAGAGAAACAGATATGAAATTTAAACAACTTTGAATAGTAGAGACTGTCTAAATTAGTAATCTACTGACATTTTAAGCATCATAGGATAGTATTTATAAAAAAAGAAACTTTTTTATTAAAGATTTATTTGGTATTACTTGTAAAGAATTTACTGTAAAGTGAAACTTAGTGTTTCACGATTTAAAAGCCTATGAAAAAATTTTCACTCATTTTTCAATTATTTCTAGATTTTGACCTATTTATTAATGAGTCATTTCTATTAAATACATATAGGTGTTAATATGGACTGCACAGAGAAACAGATATGAAATTTAAACAACTTTGAATATTAGAGACTGTCGAGATTAGCGATCTACTGACACTTCATCATAGGATAATATTTATAAAAAACGAAAAATCTTTTCATTAAAGATTTATATGGTATTACATGTAAAGAATTTACTGTAAGGTAAAACTTAGTGTTTACCGATTTAAAAGCCTATGAAAAAATTTTCACTCATTTTCGATTATTTCTAGATTTGGACCTATTTATTCCTGAGTCATTTCTATTGAATACATATAGATGTTTAATATGGACTTCACAGAGAAACATATATGAAATTTAAACAACTTTGATCCCACTACGGCATGGATGTACGTAGTCGTTCGGAATCGGCTTTAATCAGTAGGTCCCGGTCTCATTAGCCCTCGTGTGCAAAAAAGTAGACCGTAGCGCTCCAAACCAAACCAATTAAACAAATCTGAATATTAGAGACTGTCGAGATTAGCGATCTACTGACACTTCATCATAGGATAACATTTATAAAAAAAGAAAAATCTTTTGATTAAAGATTTATATAGTATTACATGTAAAGAATTTACTGTAAAGTGAAACTTAGTGTTTCACGATTTAAAAGCCTATGAAAAAATTTTCACTCATTTTTCAATTATTTCTAGATTTTGACCTATTTATTCTTGAGTCATTTCTATTGAATACATATAGATGTTAATATGGACTGCACAGAGAAACAGATATGAAATTTAAACAACTTTGAATATTAGAGACTGTCCAGATTAGCGATCTACTGACATTTCAAGCATCATAGGATAACAATTATAAAAAACGAAAAATCTTTTGATTAAAGATTTACTTGGTATTACATGTAAAGAATTTACTGTAAAGTGAAAATTTATTACAAGTAAACCTATTTGTCAAGATTTACACAATATACATACCAAATACATTTACATATGAAACTTGTTTATGAGATTTCCATCTATCATAGCTGAAACAAAAAACTCGTTCTGTGGATACATGATAATTCTATAAACTGTTTTCTAGCTACCCGTAAAGCAACGCCAGGCATTAAAGCTAAAAGAAAAAGAAACATTATATTATCTTGTGTTATTCTCGCTTTCTTCTAAAAATTTGCTAGATGTCACTTTATAACATAAAGAAACACCGCCTGCTGGTGCGGTTCTATAAATCCTTATTTTAATAACAGTTGATTTACAGATGAATATTGCTTACATGTTATCTTACAAGTGTTTAACGTGATTTCCATCCTCCTGTAGTACATATAAGAGACGAGGCCTCACACCATAACCCACATTTCTTCCGTTTGGCAGACGCATGTTTCTGAGAAGCATTCACCTCTTGTCTGTGAAGCAAAAGTTGCGCTTTTAAGTTAATTTTTTTCATAATTTTGATTATAACAAAAATAAACACTACCTGCATTTGCCGTGATATAAAACATTATTTTAATAACAGATGATTTAGAGATGAATATTGCAAGTGTTATCTTGCAAGTGTTAACCGTACTTTCCGTCATCCAGTAGTACATGGGAGAAATGAGGCATTACACCATAGCCATCATTTCTTACGTTTGGCAGACGCATGTTGCTGATAAACATCCACCTCTTGTCTGTGAAGGTAAAACTGCACTTTTAAGTTAATGTTTTTCATTAATTTTGATCATAGCAGAAACAAACAATACCTGCTGCTACCGTGCTATAAATCATTACATTAATAACAGATGATTTACAGGTGAATATTGCTTACATGTTATTCTACAAGTTTTTAACGTGATTTCCATCTTCCAGAAGTACATATAAGAGACGAGGCTTCGCACCACAACCCACATTTATTCCATTTGGCAGAAGCATGTTTCTGAGAAGCATCCAGCTCTTATATGTGAAGCCAAAATTGTTCTTTTAAGTTAATTTCTTTCATTAATTTTGATTATAACAGAAATAAACACTACCTGCTCCTGTCGTGCAATAAATCCTTATTTTAATAGCAGAATATTTACAGATAAATATTGCTTACATGTTATCTTACAAATGTTTAACGTGATTTCCATCCTCCAGTAGTACATATAAGAGACGAGGCATCACACCATAACCCACATTTCTTCGTTTTGGCAGACGCATGTTTCTGAGAAGCATCCACCTCTTGTCTGTGAAGCCAAAGTTGTGCTTTTAAGTTAATTTTTTTCATTAATTTTGATTATAACAGAAATAAACACTACCTGCTGCTGCCGTGCTATAAATCATTATTTTAATAACAGATGATTTAGAGATGAATATTGCTTACATGTTATCTTACAAGTGTTAACCGTACTTTCCGTCATCCAGTAGTACATGGAAGAATGAGGCATTACACCAAAGCCATCATTTCTTCCGTTTGGCAAACGCATGTTGCTGAGAAGCATCCACTTCTTGTCTGTGATGCCAAAGTGCTTATAACTTAATTTTGATTATTGCAGAACACTCTAATGGTCTTTCAGCACCGTACACATGGGGAGGCATGCCTACAATTCCGAACGATCCTTTTTCGCCTCTTGATGTACAGTTTACTTATAAGAGTTATATTGGCAAGAAAAAGCATTTCTAGACGTACAGCTTTATCCAACAGTATCTCCCGCAGATGCTTTGTGTAATCCAATAGCAAGAAACCATAACATGAAGTCGAGATTAAAGAAGAAACTAGTCAGAGCATATTGCTTAACCCTCTCGCTGCGTATTTTTTTTAACCAAAATAGGTTCAAAAATTGCATATTTGAAATCTATATACATTTCAAAGTTAAAATAGACAAAAAAAATTTTGCCAAAGAGTTCTTTTTTTAAATATAGAATTAAGTCCTAAATAAAAGGTGATCAGAATAATGAAATTGAAGAATAATGATATAAAAGCTAAATTTTGAAATTTAATCTTGGTTAAATTATCATTTATTTTATAAAATACAAAAGCAAAACATATCTACTAGTCAAAAATGTAACAGACTTAATAAACATTTATTAGAAATGAAGTCTTGTATGATAAATATCGAAACAAAGTTCGAGGCAAAGTCCTACCTCGCAATCCTTGCACCAAATTCGCGTTTCTTTTCGAAGTTTTTGTTCCACCTTCAGTTTTTTTAACAAAAGACAGCACACTATCTAAGAGGATCTTTCTTGATGGGATTTGGGTGTATATGGCTTGAAAAGTGTCGAGCAGTTAGTCACATAGGTCTATTACTGTCATGTACTGTTGTTTTCTTTTAGTATTATTTGCAACATAAAATCGTCAAAATAAAGTTAAAAATAGTCCAAAACAGTTGTATTATTTTCAAAGTGAAATTTAGTCCGGGATTTAGAATGAAAGGAAATGAAGCAAGAGCTGGTGGAATATTTTGCTTATCAATTTTGCACCACTGTCGAACATTTTGAATAGAAAACGAATTTTCAGATTCATCACTATCCGCAGAGGAATCCAAGAAATTCTCATCAATTTCCCTACAACTATCTTCAATATACTTGAAATCAGAGTCGGGCGTGCTATCAGTGTCGGAAATGTCGTCAGGAGTATAGGTTATATCACACTCGAAACGCTTCCTGTCAGACATCTCTCAGCTATGAAAAGCCTGCTCAAAATGCTACAAAAAATTCTTCTATAGTTCTCAGAAGTGTGGACAATTAAAGCCATCAGCTAGTTTACAGCTAAATAAACAATTAAGAATCACAGAAAAGAAAAATAAAAGAATAAACGGAGAAAGAGCGGGCTGCACACTTAAATAGACTATTTAAATGCATTCCCGCGGAAATCGCGGTTTGTGCAATTTTGCTACATCTATGTTACCCGTGGAAATCGCGGGATGCGCAGCGAGAGGGTTAAATCACAAATAACCATGCTTTATTTCCGTTTTATAAAACCAGCATCTTTTTATCTTTACTCATTGCATATGATTCAACTATGTCCTATTATTTGTTTTAACTTCCTAATCCCCAGTGCGTTGAGCAAATTTTTATTCATCTGTTTAAGAACACTTGTTTGTGGTATATAATTGCTAATAACTTATATAAATATGTGAACGTTTCTTTTCTCCTTTCAACGAGAAGCTATTTTTACTACTGTCTGAAGTCTTTACGAAAAAAGATAATAACTTAAACTAACTTGACTCGTAGCAACAAATTTGCTAGATGTCGAGCTATGACCCCAAGACACTGTCTGCTTTCTCTTTCCTCTTACAAGACATGCAAAGAATGCATTAACACTAGAATTACGGTGGTCTTTGTATACCTAGAATTACGGCGGGTGTCATTTTGACCCCTTGATAAGATATCTGCATATTTCTCTATATGATATAATATATTTGTGAAAAATAAATTAAAATAACGCAAATTATGACAACTACAGTTTGTTTTTAAAAATATACAGACTTTGCAGGTATGTAGGATCAATTAAACGATTTACTACGTTCTCTCCTAAACTTTGATCACTTGATCTCATTTCATATTTTCCTAAATAGGGAAATCCATTTAATAAGTATTTTGTCCTAACATCTACTTCTAGCCAAAATTTTATTCCGAATTTATCGAGCTTGTTAGGCATATACTGCAAAAAATGGCATCTTTTTTTGTAGGGAATAACTGTTCATCAAACGTAATATTTTCATTTTGTTTGTGGCAAAGCTTACAGTTTTCTATAAAAGTATTCCATACATCGGATATTAGTGTAGATTTATCACACTGCAAACGTGAAGACTTTGTTAGTTTATTTTCAAAACGAAGAAATTTCATAACTTTCGGAAACCTATCTCTACTCATAGTTTCATGAAAAAACTTTGGTTCCCAAGTCTTGGACCACAAACTAAGAATTGGTAAGCCCTTGGCGGCTAATGACCTCTTACGTACAACAACGCTATGAATGCTTCCAGTTCTGCTAACAACATAGTGAAAGAGTCATTATGAAGTTTACACTTGTCTTCAACATCAGTATATAGCCTGCTGTATTTCTAGGTAAAATCATTTGTTAGGGCTAAAATAAAAATACGATTTTCTTGAAATCTTTACTATTTTGTAAATCACAATGATTTAGGAAAATTCAAGAAAGGATTGAGATATTTGCAAACAAATAGAAGACCTGTCAGAGATAAAAGTTCACTAGGTGTCAAAATGACCCCTTCCGTAATTCTACTGTTAAAACTTTAATTTCAACAAAATCTATACCCTCCTTTCAAACTTTAAATAATTAACAAATTACTGTGACTTAACATATCCTAAAGACATTACTAAACAGCTCACGTTCTGAAATTGTTTCAAGTAATTTATTTAATAAAAAAATTTCCATTCTTATTAAAAAAATTCAATAGTTTCATGTTTAAATTATTTAATGCCTTTTATTTAGAAGGGTTGAGAGTAATTACTCTAAAGCGAGAATTTTCCTGTTTAAAAAAACAATTCTTGTTCTCCTAATATCTATGTAAACACACTGATTCAAATTCGTTATTTTGTACCATAATTTGGCCATTGCAATTTCAACCAAAAAGATCTTTTTTCACTTTGGGGTAATCATTATATTTGCATAGTGAGAAAACGGCAAAAAATTAATTGAAATCTGTTGCCATGACAGCCGTTATTAATATAAATAGCAGGTTCGCTTTTTCTAAAATTGCTTATCTTTAAACGACAGTTTGATTTTCTTATTAATTTAATTAGATATGCACATATAATAATTCCTTTACTGACTGATAATTTCTTTTGAATTATATATGATTATTTTAATACGAAAGCGGTATTTACACACAGGACGGAAATTAACTAGTTTTTAAATATTAAGTTATTATAAATACATTTTTACTAAAATTAACTGATTTTCCATATTTTAACAATATATTATATATAATTTATAACTGACTGATAATTTCTTTATGAATTATATATATTATTTTAATATAAAGTGGTATTACACACAGGACGAAATAACTATTTTTTAATATTAAAATGTTTTTATATAATATATATATATATATATATATATGTATACATATATGTATTTATATATATATATATGTATGAATGTATATGTGTGTGTATATATATATAGAGAGAGATATTATATATATATATATATATATGTTTATATGTATATATATAAATGAACATATATATATCCATGTATATATATATATATATATATATATATATATATATATATATATATATATATATATATATATATATATATATATATATATATATATATATATATATATATATATATATATATATATATATATATATATATATATATATATATATATATATATATATATATTATATATATTTATATATATATACCGGTGGCCATAATTAAACTGACAGTGCTCACAGTGTTCTGTAGCGCGATCTATTTGCGAGAATGACGCCACATTTTGTAGGAAGATTAAAGAAGACGGGGGACGAAGGATTCCGCGAAAAACAAATTAGTTCCAAAAGTCATTGCTAGGAGAATATTTGGCGCTACGTAATATAAAATATAGTGTTAACAAATGCAAATCAATACGGAAATTAATTTCTTAACTGGGGCAATGGATGTAAAGTGAAATTTGAATAAAGAACTTCTTCTTCTGCTCAGCGTACGTGATATTGCAGATCACGAGACTTTATCAGTGTTTATGTAGATTTTACTTTTTTCTTAAAGTAATTCTTTGCCATATTGCCCTTGAACTAAATCAGAAAATGTGCTTAATAAAAGGTAATTTTATTCCGTATTAATTTGCCTTTGTTAACACTCTATTTTCTATAACACAGCGCCAAATATTCCCCTTGCTGTGACTTTTGGAACTAATTTGTTTTTTCACGGAATCCTTCGTCCTCCGTCTTGTTTAATCTTCCTACAATATGTGGCCTCGTTCTCGAAAATATATCGCATTACAGAACACTGTGAGCACTGTCAGTTTAATTATGGCTACCCGGTATATATATATATATATATATATATATATATATATATATATATATATATATATATATATATATATATATATATATATATATATATTATTTAAAGAAAATAAAATTAGAATTATTAAAAAATTTTAAACAAAATATAATTTTAATGACTTTAAATGCTTATTTAAAAAAAAATGGAGGCTTATTTTTAATGTATCAAACTAGTTTTCAACTGTTGATTTTTAAAATAAGTCTAAAAAATTTTTAACTAATTAGAGTAACTTTAAAAAATGATTTATATTTCGAAGAATATAAATGTAGCGCCATGAAAACTTACAAGAATAATTTTTAAAGTTATATAGGGTAAACCTAATTTTGGCAATTTTTATACAGCTGAGTAGTATTATAAACCTCAAATTAATCTTTAAATTTCCTCTTTTATCCTTAAATTTGATTATTTGATATTGTTGTATCTGTATAAATAGTTTATATCATTGTATGGACTCACCAAAGAAAAGTCCAGTATTCAGTGACAAGCATACAATATACTCTTTCGGTAGATGGATTTTCCAAAAGAGGATTCTCTACTTTTCTATTTATGGCTTTGGAATTCACTGAAAGGACACCTTGCAGAGAAACGGGAGAATCTTTCTCAATAAATATTCAAGCACAGCATTTAAACTTATCTTAATCGTGACCGTCAATTTGACATAAGGCAAGTTGACATTTAACGAGTTCTTACAGCCTTTCTATTCCTATCTCCCACCAATTCCCTGTTTCAACTCGAAATGACTGTGTTCACTTAAATGGAGTAGAAGGTTAAGCTCTACTCTTATCCATGTGCTCTAAAGTATTATTAATAAAGTAAGAATACTTCAAAATGATTTTACACCTTGTTAACACTAGAATTAAGGAAGGGGTCACCTAGCGAACACCTAGTTTACACCTAGCGAAATTTTATCTCTGACAGCTCTTCTATATTTTTGCAAATATCTTAATCCTTTCTTGACTTTTCCTAATTCATTGTGATTTACGAAATAGTAAAGATTGCAAGAAAATCGTATTTTTATTTTAGCCCTAACAAATGATTATACCTAGAAATAAGGCAGGCTATATACTGATGTTGAAGACAAGTGTAAACTTCATAATGACTCTTTCACTATGTTATTAGCAGAACTGGAAGCATTCATAGCGTTGTTGTACGTAAGGGGGCATTAGCCGCCAAGGGCTTACCAATTCTTAGTTTGTGGACCAAGACTTGGGTTTTTTCATGAAATTATGAATAGAGGTAAGTTTCCGGAAATTATAAAATTTCTTCATTTTGAAAATAAACTAACAATGTCTTCAATTTTGCAGTGGGATAAATTTACACTAATATCCGAGGTATGGAATACTTTTATAGAAACCTGTAAGCTTTGCTACAAACCAAATAAAAACATTACATTTGATGAAGAGTTATTCCCTACAAAAAAAGATGCCATTTTTTGCAGTATATGCCTAACAAGCTCGATAAATTCGGAATAAAATTTTGGCTAGAAGTAGATGTTAGGACAAAGTACTTATTAAACGGATTTCCATATTTAGGAAAAGTTGAAATGATACCAAGTGATGAAAGTTTAGGAGAGAAAGTAGTAAATAGTTTAGTTGATCCTACATACCTGCAAAATCTGTATATTTTTAAAAACAAACTGTAGTTGTCATAATTTGAGCTATTTTAATTTCTTTCTCACAAATATATTATATCAAATAAAGAAATATGCAAATATCTTATCAAGGGATCAAAATGACACCCGACCGTAATTCTAGGTATACAAAGACCACCGTAATTCTAGTGTTAAGACTTCAAAGCGAGAGAAGATGACTACAAGCTATTATGTTACGGTATTACTTAAAAATGCTTCTACATTAGTCATTCGATTGTAAATAAAATACGATAATACAGCTAAAAATTTTATATTTTCCGGCTGTTATTTAAAGGTTTATTTTCAAAGATGTAAAAGTTTAAAAAATATAAATATTCTTATAACCTTAAATAGAATTTGCTCTGAATTAGACTTTACAATCAGCTTCCTCTAGAAATACTGTTTCTATTTAAAATGGAAATCACAAACAACTGCAGTCACAAACAACAAATCGACAAATGGAAATCACAAACAACTTCTTTACATTGGTATTATATTCGAGGAAAACAAATAGTAATCCTGTGGTAACTAGTCCTAAACAAGAACTTGTTATCAGGTAAAAATACCTACGATGTTTTGAAATAATAATGTACTTGGTTAAATTTTTACTTGGTGAAACTTTTTCATAGGCTTTAAAATCGTGAAACACTAAGTTTCACTTTACAGTAAATTCTTTACATGTAATACCATATAAATCTTTAATCAAAAGATTTTTCTTTTTTTATAAATGTTATCTTATGATGCTTGAAATGTCAGTAGATCGCTAATCTGGACAGTCTCTAATATTCAAAGTTGTTTAAATTTCATATCTGTTTCTCTGTGCAGTCCATATTAACATCTAAATGTATTCAATAGAAATGACTCAGGAATAAATAGGTTAAAATCTAGAAATAATTGAAAAAAGAATCAAAATTTTTTCATAGACTTTCAAATCATGAAACACTAAGTGTCACTTAACAGTAAATTCTTTACATGGAAGAACATATAAATTTTTAATTAAAAGAATTTTCGTTTTTTATAAATGTTATCCTATGATGCTTGAAATGTCAGTAGATATCTAAACTAGACAGTCTCTAATATTCAAAGTTGTTTAAATTTCATATCTATTTCTCTGTACAGTCCATATTAACATCTATATGTATTCAATAGAAATGACTCAGGAATAAATAGGTCAAAATCTAGAAATAATTGAAAAATGAATGAGAGAAATTTTTTTCTTAAGTGTTTCATAAGAAACATTATGTTGTAAGTTACACTCTTTCTGAAATAGAAAAAACGTTAGATAAATATTAGGACAGAGTTATAGGATATTTTTGTATAAATCTATAGATTATTTCATATTAATAATTTGATACAACTTTACATTGGTATTATATTCGAGTAAAACAAATAGTACTCATATGGTAACTAGTCTTAAAGAAGAACCTGTTACCAGGGAAAAAAGACCTGTTGGGAAATAACAACGAACTTGGTTAAATTTCATTTATGCATAAAGTGACCTACAACCAGTACGAATCACTACAAATGTTTTACTTAGTAGATACTAAAGTAATCAATTATAGATGCACCGATAACATGCTACCAATTTTTTCAAGACATCTTTCTAAACGAATTGACTTCAGAGTCTTTAAGCTTTGTGTTTCGAGATGTAAATGTTATTTTCAGACAAAGAAACAGATAATTTATTTACATCCCTTCTGGAGGATACAAATAAAGTAAACACAGAAATAAATGGAAAACATGTAGCTGTCCCGGATACCTAACAAGACGAAGTGATACGTAGGGAAAAATTTTTGTCCAACTTGTAGCAGTAGAATTCTGTTCAAAGTAAATCTCCGTTCTTTTGTAGGCTTTAGGTGGAGAATTAGAATAATTTGTACATCTTCAAACACCATTTAAAGTTTGCGGTAATTGGATGTGTTTTTTTAATGTGTGATACGGTACTTAAATATTCTCAAATATTTTAGCAACCAAAATTTGTCTTTACAAAATGGTTATTAGAAAAATATGTAAACAACTTGGCGTTTATTTGTTATCGGGAAATCACAAACTTATGCAGTAATGCTACTGCTATTTTTATGTAAGTTTATGTTCACAATTGACCTTAAATATTTTAGATGATTATTCTGAACTTTGGACCCATAAACGTTCGGGATTTTTACAATATATTGTCAAGCTAAGATTCCGATAAGGTGTTTATTAAAGTTTTCTTACTACTAAATTGTGTTCTATCCTTAGACCTGTATGTCTTATCAGTATATTTTCCTTTGCAACCAACATGATACGTTCACAACGGAGTTTTAAAAAAAACTGTTAAATTATACAGCAAACCAGAGCAAACGTTATGATAAAAAATTTCATTAGATGTATATACATGTGTCAGCGATAAAGATGATATTTCCCTTAAAACTAAAATTACCAATACGCAGAAATATCCTAAATGTACAAACTTTTAAAGTTTATTTTGTGTCTAGATCTGGCTTATACGGTTTGACTACACAAGCTACTTCACTTGACTTCGTCTACTTTGACTTCACTTCATTCTTAATTTTCAAAACATATAATTTACCAAACAGCAATGACAGGTCTTTTTATAGTTTTAAATTCGTTTATCTTCATTTTATATTACTATACTGTGTAAAAATGTTTGATGTAGTAAGCTTTTTACAAGGTAAATATAATCTTTAGAACTTTAAAAATCCATTTTATGAAATTTGGCATAATGATAGCTACTTTTTATCTCTATCTACTTTTTGTATCTATCTGCCATAAACGACCTAATGTTATTAGGAAAATTCAATTTTTAATAAATGAAATGTCAAATCTAGTGGTACACTTCTATTAAAACTGTGTATTACGGGACTTAATAATTTATAACAACATTAGGTATAATAATGCTTTAACATATACTAATGTAAAATTTAAAGTTTGATACACGTGTTACTCATAAGCTTGTAGTAAAATGTACAAAACTTGTAGTACAATGACAAAATACTGCAAGTTTGCTATAAATTATACTACAAGTTACTACAAGTACAAAATTTGTAGTAACTTGTAGTATAATGACAAAAAATTATCAAACTACTTGTCTATCTATCTATATAGCTCTCTCTCTCTCTCTCTCTCTCTCTCTCTCTCTCTATATATATATATATATATATATATATATATATATATATATATATATATATATATATATATATATATATATATATATATATATATATATATATATATATATATATATATATATATATATATATATAAATATATATATATATATATATACATATATATATATATATATATATATATACATATATATATTATATATATATACATATATATATATATATATATATATATATATATATATATATATATATATATATATATATATATATATATATATATATATATTTATATATATATATATATATATATATATATATATTATATATATATATATATATATATATATATATATATATATATATATATATATATATATATATATATATATATATATATATATATATATTTATAGATAGATATATCTATACATATATATATATAGAGAGAGAGAGATATAGATAAATGTGTTTATTTAAATTATATAGATATATCTTTGTGTTTATACGTATGTATGTATATATATTTATGTGTATATAATTATGTCTATTGGGTATGCTGCGAAATTTAGAAACAGAAATTGCAGGACAGGAATTCAATTCAACAGGAATTGAATCGGAAAGGAGGTGAATTCCTATCAGTGACAGCCAGGATCAGAGCTTGAAATTACATAAATTAAAGTCAGTGATAACCAGGAAAATAATTTGATATTAATTCAGCGGTCAGGAATGTGTTAACAACAGCGTTCTGTAAGTAGCCAAATTAAAATCCTTGGAACTAATTCACATCTGAAATTCTAATCATGCAAAACAAATATGATCATAAAACTTTTCTTGAGAATGCGAAACAAAAAAAAAACTCTTAACATTTTAAAACAATCTAATATTTTACACTTTTCAAGCGGAAACAGTTCATTGAATATCTGTTTAATATATCATAATTTTAACATAAAATAAAAACTTTTTATTCTATAATGAAAAACTGTTATAAAAGCAAATTTCGCACAAGATATTGAATCAAACATATTTATTGTTGAATTTAGTTTATTATATATTTATATACGTGACTTGATTATATCTATATTAAAAAAAGCATTTAAAAAATAGATACTAAAAATTATCTTAAGCATTTATGAATTTTACATAACTGTTTTTAAATGAGTCGTTATACTGTAAGATTTGAAACTTTTCGGCATTCCCTCAATAAAACTACGAAAAAGTACGAACGTAAAAAATACAGTACTATTTTTCACTTCAAAATAATCTCCTAAAGTTAATGTAATTTGGTGATATATTTTACTTACCAAAACTTCGCTTTATATAAATCACACACTGGTAAAATGAATGAAATCATTTTAAGTATACAACTCAGTTTTTCCTAAGCGATGTTTCCCGAATGCTATTTGTGTTTCACAATATTTACTTTTTCAAACTTTCGAATTTAATTCGTGTAACTCTGTTCTTCTGTTTCTTTTTACAGTAAAACTTTTTGCATTTACGACCTTTAAATGAAGAGAAGTAGTTGCGAAAGCTGTGTTCGATCCAATGACATTTTTCTCTTTCAGGTTTTAAATAAACTTTTCTCTTTCAGTAAAATGTTAGGTAGAAAAAGCATGATTGGTTCTATTATTATAAACGAGGCGAAGTACATTTTTTTCTCTTTGAGCATCACATAGCCAGACTTTTTCAATTTTGAAACTTGTGATCAAAGATCCATTTAGATTTAAGTCTTCCTACACTTTTTCAGGTAGGCTTTTCTTGGAGATATAGAAGAAATTTGTCAGACAGTTAAGGGAAAATCAGACCATGATATAAAGCAATCATGAACTTAATTGAGTGGGAAAGGTTATTCCGGTGGAGTAACGATTCCCTATTCATTCAAATAAACATCGTCAAAGAAACTGAAACACTTTAATTTTCGTCTTACCTTAAAAAATACTAAAAAACTGACCAAACACGGTTCTGACTGCGAAATAAAAGATTTCTAAATTGCGATATAACTACAAAAAGGTTTTTTATACAATAGCTTTCACACTTTCTTCTATTTTTTCTAATTGTTACTAAATGGATACAAGTATTAAAAAGCATAAGTTAAAATATAAAATAATGAATAAAACACTATATTAAATATATAAGTATTGTTTTTATATTACCAAATTCGAATAACTATAGCAAATTGATATGTAATTAAATATGTTTTATTAAAAAATATGATTTTAAGATAACGTTTATATAAATTCACTCAACAGCGTTTGTATGATTTAATACAGGAGAACTAATTATTTTTATAACAAATCTAAAGAACCTGTAATAAAAATAAAATTCTGGAAAAATATCATGAAAAATAATTTTTGAATTATTAATTTTTGATGTAGAACTTAGTATATTTTATGTTTATATATTTGCCTTATTTATGTCCACATTGGGAATTTAATAGCTCCCTTATGTTTTCTGAAATTTACGTAACTATTTTCAAATCAGTAATTATAGAGAAAAATTTTAAACTTTTCAGTCATTCCCCCAATAAAACAACGAAAAATAAGAACCTTAAAAAGCACAACACTATTTATCGCTTCAAAACAATCTCTTAAAGGTAATGTAATTTGGTAAGTATATTTTACTTGCCAAAACTTCGCTTTATATAAATCACACACTGGTAAAATGAATGAAAGCACTTTAAGTATACAACTCAGTTTTTCCGAATGCTATTTGTGTTTCTCAATATTTACTTTTTAAAACTTTCGAATTTAATTCGTGTGATTCTGTGCTTCTCTTTCTTTTTAAAGTAAAACTTTTTTGCATTTACGACTTTTAAATGAAGACAAGTAGTTTCGAACTCTGTGTTCGATGCAATGACATGTTTCTTTTTCAGGTTTTAAATAAACTTTTCTATTTTCCCAAAATGTTCAGCAGAACAAAAACCATGGGTTGTATATTTATATACGACGCGAAGTACGCTTGTTTCTCTTTGAGCATCACATAGCCAGACTTTTTCAGTTTTGAAACTTGTGATCAAAGATCCATTTAGATTTAAGTCTTCCTCATTTTATATACATACTTGGTATTAGGGGATATCGGAGAAATTTGTCAGACAGTTAAGGAAAAATCAGACCGTGATATGAAGCAATCATGAACATAATTGGGTGAAAAAAACTAATTCCGGAGTAGTAACAATCCGCTATGCATTCAATTAAACATCACCAAATAAATCGGAACTCCTTAATTTTCATCTTACCTTAAAAATAGGAAAAAAGTATCAAACATGGTTTTGTTTGAGAAATAAAAGATTTGAGATGTGCGACATCACTAAAAAAAAATTCTATACAAATAATTTTCACATATTTTTCTAAGTTTTCTTTTTCTTAGTAAAAGCTACAAAAGTTCAAGTGCATAAGTTAAAATATAAAATATTTTATAAATCGCTTTATTAAATCTATATGTATTGTTTTTTATATTACCAGATTCGAATCACTATAGTTAATAGGTATATAGTTAAAAAAGTTTTATTGAAAAAAATGACTTTAGGGTAACGTTAATTAAAAATATACTTAATAGCATTTGTATAACTTAATACAGTAGAAGTTTTTATTTTATTATGAATTTAAAATAGCTATAATAAAAAAAAATTCTCGAAACATATAAAGAAAAAGCATTTTCATGTAGGACTTATAAATTTTATTTTAATATAATTGCATTATTTATGTCCATGTTGAGAATATCCTTATATATTCTGAAATCTACGTAACTATTTCAAATCAGTATTTATAGTGAAAATTTTTAAACTTTTCAGTCATTCCCCCAATAAAACTAAGAAAAAGTAAGAAACCTTATACAGTACTATTTTTCACTACAATATAATCTCCTAAAGGTAATATAATTTGGTAAGTATGTTTTACTTACCAAAACTTCGCTTTATATAAATCACACACTGGTAAAATGATTCAAAGTTCTTTTAGTATACAACTCAGTTTTTCCTAAGCGATGTTTCCCGAATACTATTTATGTTTCTCAATATTTACTTTTTTTCAAACTTTCGAATTTAATTCGTCTGACTCCGTTCTTCTGTTTCTTTTTACAGTAAAACTTTTTGCATTTACGACCTTTAAATGAAGAGAAGTAGTTGCGAAAGCTGTGTTCGATGCAATGACATGTTTCTCTTTCAGGTTTTAAATAAACTTTTCTCTTTCCCTAAAATGTTCGGCAGAAAAAAAAATGTAAGATTGGTTGTATTATTATAAACGAGGCGAAGTACATTTGTTTCTCTTTGAGCTCAGACCTTTTCAATTTTCAAACTTGTGATCAGACATCCATTTAGATTTAAGTCTTCCTCCACTTTTTCAGGTAGGCGGTCCTTGGAGATATCGAAGAAATTTGTCAGACAGTTAAAGGAATATCAGACCGTGATATATATCAATCATGAACTTAATTGAGTGCGAAAGGTAATTCCGGTGGAGTAACGATTCCCTATTCATTCAAATAAACATCGTCAAAGAAACTGAAACTCTTTTATTTTCGTCTTATCTTAAAAAATACTAAAAACTGTCCAACACGGCATTGACTGAGAAATAAAAGATTTCTAAATTGTGATATAACTACAAAAAGGTTGTTTATACCAATAACTTTCATACTTTTTTCTAACTTTTCTAATTGTTACTGAAGGATACAAGAATTAAAAAGCATAAGTTAAAATATAAAATATTGAATAAAACACAATATATTAAATCTATATGTATTGTTTTTATATTACCAGATTCGAATAACTATAGTAAATCGATATATAATTAAAAATGTTTTACCGAAAAGTGTGATTTTAAGATATCGTCTATATAAATCCACTCAACAGCGTTTGTATAATTTAATACAGGACAACTATTTATTTTATAAAAAATCTAAAGAACCTGTAATAAAAATAAAATTCTCAAAATCTATAATGAAAAATCATTTTTGATGTAGAACTTAGTACATTTTATGTGTATATATTTGCCTTATTTATGTCCACATTGAGAATTTAAAAGTTTCCTTATGTTTATTGAAATTTACGTAACTATTTTCAAATCAGTAATTGTAGTAAAAAATCTTAAACTTTTTATTCATTCCCCCAATAAAACTACGAAAATGAAAGAACCTTAAAAAGCACAACATTATTTAACGTTTCAAAACAATCTCTTAAAAGTAATGTAATTTGGAAAGTATATTTTACTTGCCAAAACTTCGCTTTATATAAATCACACACTGGTAAAAAGAAGGAAGGCACTTTAAGTATATAACTCAGTTTTTCCTAAACGATCTTTTCCGAAATGCTATTTGTGTTTCTCAATATTTACTTTTTAAAACTTTCGAATTTAATTCGTATGATTCTGTGCTTCTCTTTATTTTAAATTAAAACTTTTTTGCATTTACGACTTTTAAATGAAGACAAGTAGTTTCGAACTCTTCATTGATGCAATGACATGTTTCTTTTTCAAGTTTTAAATAAACTTTGCTATTTTCCTAAAATGTTCAACAGAAAAAAAAGCATGGGTTGTATTTTTATATACGAGGCGAAGTACACTTGTTTCTCTTTGAGCATCACATAGCCAGACTTTTTCAATTTTGAAACTTGTGATCACAGATCCATTTAGATTTAAGTCTTCCTCGTTTTATTGAGATACACGGTTCTAATAGATATCGGAGAAATTTGTCAGAGAGTTAAGGAAAAATCACACCTTTATATGAAGCAATCATGAACTTAATTGAGTGGAAAAAGTTAATTCCGGCGTAGTAACGATCCGCTATGCATTCAAATAAACATCGCCAAAGAAATCAAAACTCCTTAGTTTTCATCTTACTTTAAAAAATAGTAAAAAATTTCAAACATGGTTTTGTTTCTGAAATAAAAGATTTGAGGTGTGCGAGATAATTATAAAAGCTATTCTATACAAATAGTTTTCACACTTTTTCTAATTTTTCTTTTAGTTACTAAAAGCTACAAGAGTTAAAATGCATAAGTTAAAATATAAAATATTGGATAAATCACTATATTAAATCTATATGAGTTGTATTATATATTACTAGATTCGAATAACTATAGTAAATCTATATATAATTAAAAATTCTTTATTGAAAAATATGATTTTAAGGTAACGTTTATATAAATTCACTTAACAGCGTTTGTATAACTTAATACAGCAGAACTATTTATTTTAAAATAAATCTAAAAGACTTGTAATAAATAAAATTCTCCAAAGCTATAATGGAAAAGCATTTTTGATGTAGAAATTTGTATGTTATATTTTTATATATTTGCCTTATTTATGTCAACATTAAGAATATGAAAGGTCCCTTATGTATTCTAAAATTTACGTAACTACTTTAAATCAGTATTTATTGTAAAAGGTTCAAAACTTCTGAGACATTCCCCCAGTACAACTACGAAAAAGTACGAACATTAAAAAATACAGTACTATTTTTCACTTTAAAATAATTTCCTAATGGTAATGTAATTTGGTTAGTATATTTTACTTACCAAAATTTCTCTTTATATAACTGACACACTGGTAAAACGAATCAAAGCACTTTAAGTACACAACTCAGTTTTTCTTAAGCGATGTTTCCCGAATGCTATTTGTGTTTCACAATATTTACTTTTTCAAATTTTGAATTTAATTCGTGTGACTCTGTTCTTCTGTTTCTTTTTACAGAAAAACTTTTTGCATTTACGACCTTTAAATGAAGAGAATTAGTTTCGAACTCTGTGTTCGATGCAATGACATGTTTCTCTTTCATGTTTTAAATAAACTTTTCTATTTACCCAAAATGTTCAGCAGAAAAAAAAGCATGGGTTTTATTTTTATTTACGAGGCGAAGTACACTTGTTTCTCTTTGAGCATCACATAGCCAGACTTTTTCAATTTTGAAACTTCTGATCACAGATCCATTTAGATTTAAGTTTTTCTCGTTTTATTGAAATACGCAGCCCTAGGAGATATCGGAGAAATTTGTTAGACAGTTAAGGAAATATCAGACCGTGATATGAAGCAATCATGAACTTAATTGAGCGGAAAAAGTTAATTCCGGCATAGTAACGATCCGCTAAGCATTCAAATAAACATAACCAAAGAAATCGGAAGTCCTTAATTTTCATCTTACCTTTAAAAAAATATCAAAAATGGTTTTATTTGAGAAATAAAAGATTTGATATATGCGACATCACTACAAAAAATTTTCTATACAAATAGTTTTCACACTTTCTCAAATTTTTCTTTTAGTTACTAAAAGCTACAAGAGTTAAAATGCAAAATTTAAAATATAAAATATTGGATAAATGACTATATTAAATCTATATGAGTTGTATTGTATATTACTAGATTTGAATAACTATAGTAAATCTATATATAATTAAAAATTCTTTATTGAAAAATATGATTTTAAGGTAACGTTTATATAAATTCACTTAACAGCGTTTGTATAACTTAATACAGCAGAACTATTTATTTTATAATAAATCTAAAAGACTTGTAATAAATAAAATTCTCGAAAGCTATAATGAAAAAGCGTTTTTGATGTAGAAATTTGTATATTTTTTGTTTATATGTCTGCCTTATTTATGTCCACATTAAGAATATAAAAGGTCCCTTATGTATTCTAAAATTTACGTAACTATTTTAAATCAGTATTTATAGTAAAAGATTCTAAACTTCTGAGACATTCCCCCAGTAAAACTACGAAAAAGTACGAACATTAAAAAATACAGTACTATTTTTCACTTCAAAATAATCTCCTAAAGGTAATGTAATTTCTTAAGTATATTTTACTTACCAAAACTTCGCTTTATATAAATCACTCACTGGTAAAATGAATCAAAGTGCTTTTACTGTACAACTCAGTGTTTCCTAAACGATGTGTTTCGAAAGCTATTTGTGTTTCTCAATATTTACTTTTTTAAACTTTCGAATTTAATTCGTGTGACTCTGTTCTTCTGTTTCTTTTTAAAGTAAAACATTTTGTATTTACGACCTTTAAATGAAGACAAGTAGTTCAGAAAGCTGTGTTCGATGGAATGGAATGTTTCTATTTCAGGTTTTAAATAAACTTTTCTCTTTCCCAAAATGTTTGGCAGAAAAAAAAACATGGGTTGTATTTTTATAAACGAGGCGAAGTACATTTGTTTCTCTTTGAGCATCATATAGCCAGACTTTTTCCATTTTGAAACTTGAGATCAGAGATCCATTTAGATTTAAATCTGCCTCCTCTTGTTGAAATAGGCGGTCCTAGGAGATATCGAAGAAATTTGTCAGGCAGTTAAGGAAAAATCAGACCGTGATATGAAGCAATCAAGGGCTTAATTGAGTGAGAAAGGTAATTCCGGTGGAGTAACGATTCTCTATTCATTCAAATAAACATCGTCAAAGAAACTGAAACTCTTTAATTTTCGTCTTATCTTACAAAATACTAAAAAACTGTCCAACATGGTTTTGTCTGCGAAATAAAAGATTTAAGAATTTCTAGATAACTGCAAAAACGCTTTTTATACAAATAATAATCCCACATTTTTAATTTTTCTAGCTTTTATTAAAAGATACAAGAAATAAATTTTTAAGTTAACAAACAAAATAATGAATGATTCACTATATTAAATCGATATTTGATGTTATTTATATAATCATAATCGAATCACTGCAATAAATAGATTTATATTCAAAAATATTTTATTGAAAAGTAAGATTATTAGGTAACATTTATAGAAATCTATTTACTAGTGTTTGTACGACTAATTACCTGTAATAAAAGGAGACATTAACGTTTAAGTAAAAAATCATTCATTTTATTTAGCTAAAATATTCAAATTTTACTTAAAACTGGAACTTATACTGTACGACTTAAAAACCTAATTTTTTCAAAAAGATTTTGCTTCTTATTATTTCACAAATATTTAGCATTTTATCTTATTATTAATTCCTCCGGTCAACAGGTGAAATGTTTCATAAAACCGAAAAATTTTAGCTTTATGTAAGACAACAGCATTCGCAGTTGAAATAGCTTTTGTGAGTACCTTCTGAAGTGTCTATTAAATTCCTAAACAATAGATTAGTTCCCGAGATCATATTGAGATTTTTAAAAAATGCAAAATTTATTTCCTGGCAAAAGGAAAAAACTCTCTTTTAGAGATATAGCAGAATTTAAAACGACTGACATTTATACAACTTTTGATTCAACTTAGAGTTTTACACAGATATTGAATTTGAGAAGATATACAAATGAGCCTTTCCGCAAAGAAACAGAATAAAATAAAACATATTGGGAAAGATATTTGCTATATAGGTTTTGCACCACTGTTTTTCTTTAACCCTTTCCCACTGATTGTGTAGTTTACTGTACGGTAGTATTTGGTACATGTCTGGCAGGTGCGCTCTGATTCTCAGAAGATCGAATCTGAAAAAAATTGAATAATATCTGTTCAGATCGAATGATATACCTGATATGATCGAATAATACACCTAATCGAATCATATTTGCTATATGGGTTTTGCACCATTGTTTTTCTTTAACCCTTTCCCACCGATTGTGTAGTTTACGGTACGGTAGTATTTGGTTGATGTCTGGCAGGTGTGCTCTGATTCTCAGAAATCGATTCTGAATAAAAATCGAATGATATCTGTTCAGATCGAATGATATACCTGATATGATGGAATAATACACCTAATCGAATGATATTTGCTATATAGGTTTTGCACCACTGTTTTTCTTTAACCCTTTCCCACCGATTGTGTAGTTTACGGTACGGTAGTATTTGGTTGATGTCTGGCAGGTGTGCTCTGATTCTCAGAAGATCGAATCTGAATAAAAATCGAATGGTATCTATTCAGATCGAATGATATACCTGATATGATCGAATAATACACCTAATCGAATGATATTTTCTATATGGGTTTTGCACCACCGTTTTCCTTTAACCCTTTCCCATCGATTGTGTAGTTTAAGGTACGATAGTATTTCGTTCATGTCTGGCAGGTGTGCTCTGATTCTTAGAAGATAAAATATGAATAAAATCGAATGATATCTATTCAGATCGAATGATATACCTGATATAATCGAATAATACACCTAATTGAATGATATTTGCTATATGGGTTTTGCACCTCCTTTTTTCTTTAACCCTTTCCCACTGATTGTGTAGTTTACTGTACGGTAGTATTTGGTACATGTCTGGCAGGTGCGCTCTGATTCTCAGAAGATCGAATCTGAAAAAAATTGAATAATATCTGTTCAGATCGAATGATATACCTGATATGATGGAATAATACACCTAATCGAATGATATTTTCTATATGGGTTTTGCACCATTGTTTTTCTTTAACCCTTTCCCACCGATTGTGTAGTTTACGGTACGGTAGTATTTGGTTCATGTCTGGCAGGTGTGCTCTGATTCTCAGAAGATCGAATCTGAATAATAAATCGAATGATATCTATTCAGATGATATACCTGATATGATCGAATAATATACCTAATCGAATGATATTTGCTATATGGGTTTTGCACCCCCGTTTTTCTTTAGCCCTTTCCCACCGATTGTGCAGTTTACTGTACGGTAGTATTTAGTTCATGTTTGGTTAGTGGTCTCTGATTCTCAGAAGATTGCTAGACTTCTAACTATTCCTTTGGTAGACGGCTGTAACATGTACGTGACAACACATGGAACGATATTTATTTATTAATTGATTTCTTTTCCAGTAGAAACCATGCAGAAAGCTTACTAATCATAATAATTACAATTCTCAACCAAACAAGAAAATGGTCCTTTACAACAAAAAAAAATAAAATATACATCTAAGAAGATAGCCATGCCTAAAAGTAGTAAGTAATATTTAAACCGTTGAACCAGGAGAACATGGTTAAAATACAAAATAAAATAATTTCAACATATGAGCAAAGCAAAAAATTTACAAGTTAAATTTACATATTAGGTTGGGGAAAAAGAAATCCATTAATTTTTCGGTAGATGGCTGTAGTGATCGATATCTCGTAAAGTATCGATCAAACAGTTTCAAATTTATGCTTGTTATAAAGTTGAAATTTCACACTAAAAAAATGTTTTTATTGTTTTTTGTTTTGTTCATTCAGTTGTGAGTTACAGGGTATTAAAAATGGAAGTCAACAAAGAGAAAATTCGGTATATTTTACAGTTTGTCTTTGATAAAGGTGAAAATGCAAGCCAGTCGGCTGAATTTGTGAACGGTGTTTATGGTATCGATACTGTAACAGCTAATTAAGTGCAATTTTGATTTCGTCGATTCCGTTCAGGCATTTTTGACTGTAAATTCACCTTGCACAGGCAGGGCTGTCGTCAAAAATGTAGACAGAATCACAGAAATAATCGAAGTTGACAGCCATGTTAATAGTCGTAGCATCGTTCAGGAGCTAAAGATCAACCATAAAACAGTTTTAAACTATTTGCTCAAAGTTGAAAAGCTCAATGTTTGGGTCCAACACCTATTAACACCAAAAAAACATGGTGGATCGAATTTTCGTCTGCAAAGACATGGCCATAAGGAATGACATCGACCCATTTCTTAAACGAATGGTGACTGGGGATGAGAAATGGTTCAAATAAGGCAATATTGTGCGAAAACGATCGTGGTCAAAGCGCGGTGAAGCAACTCAAACTGTAGCCAAAACTAAGGACTAACGGCCAAGAAGGATCTACTGTGTATTTGGTCGGACTGGAAGGAATCATTTATTATGAGTTGCTTCCATATGGCCAAACACTAAATTCAGATCTCTACTGTCAACAACTGGACTGTTTGAAGCTAACGATTGACCAGAAACGGCCAGAATTGGCCAACTAAAGAGTTGTGTTCCATCAGGACAAAGCCAGGCCAGATACGTCTGTAGTGACTCGACAGAAACTCAATGAGCTTGGTTCGGAGAAAAAAAGCTTTCATTTTAGTTAGCTAAAATATTCAAATGTTACTTAAAATCGGAAAATATACTGTACGACTTAAAAACCTAATTTTTTCAAAAATATTTTGCTTCTTATTATTTCACAAATCTTTAGCATTTTATCTTAATATTATTAATTCCCCCGTTCAACAGGTGAAAGGTTTCGTAAAACCGAAAAACTTTAGCTTTATGTGAGACAACAGCATTAGCAGTTCAAATATGCGTTTGTGAGTATCTTCTGAAGTGTCTATTAAACTCCTAAACAATATATTAGTTCCCGAGAACATAGTGAGATTAAAAAAAATGCAAAATTTACTTCCTGGCAACAGGAAAAACTGACTTTTAGAGATCTAGGAGATTTTAAAACGACTTACATTCAGAATACTTTTGATTCAACTTAAGAGTCTTACACAGATGTTGAATTTGAGAAGATATACAAATGAGTCTTTCCGGAAAGAAATAGAATAAAATAAAATATATTGGAAGTGACATTTGCTATACTGATTTTTTACCACCGTTTTCCTTTAATCCTTTCCCACCGATTGTGTAGTATATGGACGATAGTATTTGGTTCTTGTCTGGCAGGTGTGCTCTGATTTTCAGAAGATCTAATCTGAATAAAAATCGAATGATATCTATTCAGATCGAATAATATACCTGATATGATCGAATAATACACCTAATCGAATGATATTTGCTATATGGGTTTTGCACCACCGTTTTTCTTTAACCCTTTCCCACCGATTGTGCAGTTTACTGTACGGTAGTATTTGGTTTATGTCTGGTTGGTGTGCTCTGATTCTCAATAGATCAGTATACTTCTAACTATTCCTTTAGACGGCTGTAACATGTACGTGACAACACGTGGAACGATATTTATTTATTGATTGATTTTTTTCCAGTAGAAACTATACAGAAAGCTTACTAATCATAATAATTACAATTCTCCACCAAACAAGAAATTGGTCCTGTACAACAAAAAAAATTAAATATACATCTGAGAAGATAACCACACCAAATTTTAGTAAGTAATATTTAAACTTTTGACCCAGGAGAACATGGTTGACATACAAAATTAAATAATTTCAACATATGAGAAAAGCAAAAAATTTACAAAGTAAATTTACATATTAGTTTGGGGAAAAAGAAATCCATTAATTCTTCGGTAGATGGCTGTAGTGATCGATATCTCGTAAAGTATCGATCAAATAATTTCAAATTTATGCTTGTTATAAAGTTGAAATTTCACACTAAAAAAATGTTTTTATTGTTTTTTGTTTTGTTCATTCAGTTGTGAATTACAGGATGTTAAAAATGGAAGTCAACAAAGAGAAAATTCGGTATATTTTACAATTTGTCTTTGATAAAGGGGAAAATGAAAGCCAGGCGGCTAAACTTGTGAACGGTATTTATGGTGTCGGTACTGTAACAGCTAATTACGTGCAATTTTGATTTCGTCGATTCCGTTCAGGTATTTTTACGTTAAAGTTGCACCTCGCACAGGCAGGCCCGTCTTCAAAAATCTAGACAGAATCACAGAAATAATAGAAGTTGACAGCCATGTTAGTAGTCGTAGCATCGTCCAGGAGCTAAAGATCGACCATAAAACAGTTTTAAACTATTTGCTCAAAGTTGAAAGCTCAATGTTTGGGTCCAACACCTATTAACACCAAAAAAACATGGTGGATCGAATTTTCGTCTGCAAAGACATGGCCATAAGGAATGACATGGACCCATTTCTTAAACGGATGGTGACTGGGGATGAAAAATGGGTCAATATTGTGTGAAAATGATCTTGGTCAAAGCGCGGTGAAGCAACTCAAACTGTATCCAAACCAGGACTAACGACCAGAAAGGTTCTACTGTGTATTTGGTGGGACTGGAAGGGAATCATTTATTATGAGTTGCTTCCATATGGCCAAACACTAAATTCAGATCTCTACTTTCAACAACTGGACTGTTTGAAGCTAACGATTGACCAGAAACTGCCAGAATTGGCCAACTAAAGAGTTGTTATTTCCATCAGGACAACGCCAGGCTATACACGTCTGTAGATACTCGCCAGAAACTCAGGGAGCTTGGTTGGGAAGTTTTAATGCATCCACCATATAGTCCGGACCTAGCACCTAGCGATTACCACCTTTTCCTCGCATTACAAAAGTTCCTGAGTTATAAGAAATTGGGATCAAAAGAAGATTGTGAAAATCGATTACTAGAGTTTTTCGCCAATAAGGACCAAGACTTCTATGAGAGAGGTATTATGAAGCTACCTTTAAAATGGCAACAAATTATACAACAAAACAGTGCATATTTGACCCAAATCAGACAATCCGAAACATGTTAAATAAATTCATTTATTTCAAGCAAAAATAACGGATTTCTTTTTCCCCAACCTAATATTATAAATATACAACAAGAATCAAACTACAATAAAAGGCTAAAGACTCACCAGGAACAACGTAAAGTTATTTCACAGATTAAAAATCTATGATTCGTTGGAAAAACTCTTTATTATAATTATCAAACCTTGTTTATACGGGAGAGAACAGAGCTAATTTCTAATATCACCACTTTAAAATACATAGAACGATATATAAATACTTTTAATTCTAACAGAATGTGCCCTATATCAGTGATATCACATAATCGGAAATTATACCATAACGTTGACTCTGGACTGAATATATTTGGAAAAAAATTAAGTTAGTTTTTATAAAGCTTCGTGTCTTAGCAACAGAGCAAAAGATTATATTAGGTGCCGTACGTAAAAGGTTCACTGGACACAACTGCATGAATGTTTTTTTCTTTTAGAAGAGCACAAAAACGTAGCAATTTTCTAATTTAGTTATTTCGAAACCACCAATAATCGAAAGATCTTTAAACACGTAAATGTATCCTAGCGATAGATATATGTACTACTAAAAAAAAAGTTAATTTGTTTGGTCTTCATTTCCAGTCTTCAAAAAGCTGTCATATATTCTGAAAATCGCAATGAAACTCTAGTGGCTTCTGTAACTTGTTTGTGTTAGGCTTCCCTCTAACCGACCAGCAAATGACAAACTTCTGAATCAGTTAAATGACTTCGTAATGGCATTGCACTCAACTAAACAACACACTTACAGAATGTAGATTATTTATTACTTTTCTTTCCCTCAGTTGAAACCGGAATTTCATTTTCTGCTGCAAAAGTGTTGTTTTTAATGTCTAACTCAAAATCTTCATACTCCAAAAAATGAAAAGGAAAATAACTTGCATTTAACTCAATTGTCTGCCATGGGGTCAAGGGTGACCGACGACGCAGCAAATAATAAAAGTTCATAATTTTAGTGAATATAGATACTGATAAATTTTTCAATAAAACCAGTGTTATTATGGTTGAAGAAATTAACCTTTTAGCTGTCATGTCCGAGATAATCTCGGGCACAGCACTGGTGTTCGACAGTGTCACGCCCGAGTATTACTCGGGGTAATTTTTTATTAATGCATCGTATTGTTATACCCTAATATATATCATGTACTTCAAAATATAAATTTTTAACTACTGATAATTTGTTTTTTAGTAAATTTTTGAGTTTTGCAATAAAAAAAATTTGACAAATTGTGTACCCAAATCATCAATAACTTGACAGTTAAAGGGTTAATGCAATATGGAACATACAAAAATAATTTTATTAGTACATGAAAAATATACATTTTATCAGTGCGTATTGCGATTAATCAGACTGAAACATTCAAGGCATAACTTCTAAAATTAACGAATGTCTTTATTATCAACTATTAATTCTTTATTATCACAAGATATTTATTATTTATATACAAAATAGTCTTCAGATCATGCACGAAAGTCTTCTAATTTCACTAAATGAAAAATTGCCTGAATTTCAAAATCCGTTTACAATTAAGGTAATAGGTAAAAGAACTGAAGTAATACATTTAATATAATGCTATTTTCTTAACGAAGAACTTAATTCATGAAAGTAATAATCGAAATATTTTTAATTCTTTCGTCTGCTATATGATTTGTCTAAATATGACTTACTTTCATTTACATGAATTTATGTTTAAATAATGAAGACGCAAAGAAGAAGTAAATAATTATTTCATCCAACGTTTAAATACGCCGACGACATCTGGAAATTATTTGCCGAGTCAACACAAAATTCATTTCCGTCGGAAAGAATTATCAAGCAACATTTATTAAATCCTGATTTCCATCTTTAAAAAAAAACGAGGGAAAATTCCTTTTCTTACACAGAAAAGAAACCCGAAAACAATAACGTAAATTCCAGCATTCACTTCACAGAAATTAGTGCAAACCCATTTGAAACTCTTGCAATCAAAATATTTTTCTTTACTTCCTCATTTTGCTGAAAATGAAGCAGAGGCCGGCGAAGTGCCTTTGTGGCAGTTACCCAAATGACGCATCGCTGTGTATGACGCAACATCTATCAACATTTGAATGCGGCCTTAATTATCCGAGCTCGTCTTCCAAAGGAGTGTATTAATTCAAACAACTAGAGGCTCTAATTAGACGGAGTCGGGAGAACTTTCGATAGAAACTTTGCTTAAATTAAGTAAACCTTTTTGGCTTCAATTACGCTCGCATTCTTTGTCTTTCTAATTTCGTGCCTTGGAAATGAAAAAAAATATCCGCATGCATATATATAAGTAGGAAATTTTCCTAGGAGTAATCTAAATATAACAAATTTTCGGGAAAACTTTAGAGATAAAACTTTTATCAGTAGAGAAGGTTTCAATAGATCTATGCTAACAAACTGCAAAGGTCATTGTTTGGGAAATTTTACTTTCTCTTTGTTTAGAAAGCTACTGTGAATTTCTCTCTTAGAGAATGCTAGATAATCTGGAATTTGCTGTTCCTTGTGTATTAAAAAAATACAATACAATTTGAACCCACAGATTTATAGCACATTAAATGTCCTGCTATAATCAGTAAAATCTGACAATTACCAAATAATTAAGGTATGTATTTTGGGTACTGGAGATTGCGGGTTCGAAACCCTTGGCTATCATAAATGTTCGTAGCCATTTATAATCATATTTAACCTTCTTATGCTTCTAATTTGTAGCATACGCCTAAAGTGTTTAAAATATGACTCATATTTTTCATTGCTATTAAATTTTATTCATGTTTAATGATCCCTGTTAAGTAATTATTTATTTAATTAACATTTCGTGTTATTTTCTGTATTTCCTTATAATTTACAGTAGTGGACAAAATTGTGGAAACCTTTAAAAAAATTTGATTTTAGTGGTTTGATGTCTATTAACACCATTTTTTTGTATAAATACTATAAAATTATATATAATTGAAAATGTAAATTAATCAAGATTGTAAAGCAAAAATATATATAGATTTTAAAAGAACAGCATTTATAAAGGAGAAAGATGATATACATAGAACAAATGAGACAGCCAAACATTTTTACCATACCAATCAATACTTAGTTGGGTAACCTACGGCCTTACAGTGCTTTCCTATGGAGTGAACCACGTTCTTTAGCTCTGCAGCTGTTATGACATTAAACCGATTGAATAATTGCTTCTGCTAATTGGGTTTAATTGCTTGGTTGCGTTTGTCTAACAATCTTCTTTAGACCAAAGATTTTCGTTAGGGTTCAGGTCTAGGCTATTCCCATTTCATTCCAGCAG
>CM063511.1:71319935-71402435 GCA_032207245.1 Pardosa pseudoannulata | reverse complement strand
GGGAGTATTATATTTTATTTTATAGAATGACATAAGTTAAATATATTTCCTTAATTCCAGTTTCATAAGAGTTTTAAATGCGCCAAGGACTGTAGATCAGTTTTTGTTATTTATGTCACATTTTCTTTTACATGTGTATTTTATTTAATAAGTAATTTGAAAGAGTTTTGACAAATATTCTTTAAGGGGAAAGATATCTCTTTCTAATCGAAAATCTTCATAAAAAACGCAGATTTATTTCAATACAAAATACTCTGTTTAGAATATATTTTTCCTAGATCATTAAGAGTTTAACTTTTTAAAAATGATGTAGTTTTCTTTTATGAAGCAATACATTTTATAAAGAACATAAAATATATAAATAAGAGTAAAAATAGAAATCCACTTATTCTTAAAATAACATTGGAAATTATAAACTGATTTTTTTATCCGAATAGAATCTAAGTATATTTTTTTATTCCGTGAACACCAATGATATTAATGGGAATATTATATTTTATTTTATAAAATGGCATAAGTTAAACTTTTTTAATTTTAAGTTTCATAAAAACTTTAATTGCGCCAAGGACTGTAAATCAGTTTTTGTCATTTATGTCACATTTTCTTTTACACGTTTATTTTACTTAATAAGCAATTTAAATGAGTTTTAAATGAGATTTTTTAAGGGGAATGGTATCTTTCAAATCGAAAATCTTCATAAAAAACGCATTTTTGATTCAATACAATATACTCTGTTTAGAATATATTTTTTCCTAGATCATTAAGAGTTTAACTTTCTAAAAATGATTTAGTTTTCTTATATGAAGCAATACATTTTATAAAAAACGTAAAATATGTGAACAAGAAGAAAGCTAGAAATCCACTAATTCTCAAAATAACTATGGAAATTAGAAAATGATTTTTTTATCTGAAATAGAACTTAATTATTGTTTTTATTCCATGAAGACAACTTCTATTAATGGTATTATTATATTTTATTTTATAGAATGATATAAGTTATGTATTTTTTTTAATTTTCTGTTTCATAAGTAATTTAAATGCACCATGGATTGTAGCTCAGTTTCTGTTATTTACGTCACTATTCTTTTACATATGTATTTTATTTAATAAGTAATTTGAAAGAGTTTTGAGTAAGATTCTTTAAGGAGAATCGTATCTTTTGAATCGAAATTTTTTGTAAAAACGTATTTCTAATTCAATACCAAATACTCTGTCTTGTTTAGAATTATGTTTCTTAGATCATTAAGAGTTTAACTTTCTAAAAATGATGTAGTTTTCTTATATGAAGCAATGCATTTTATAAAAATACATAAAATGTGTAAACAAGAGGTAAAGTAGAAAACCACTTATTTATAAAAAAAAAACTTTGGTAAAGTAGAATCTGATTTTTTTATCCGAATAGAATTTAAATATAATTTTTAGTCCATGAACACCGATTATATAATATTTACTCAATAATATTCCCAAAGTTATTGAATAAAATACACATGTAAAAGAAAATGTGACATAAATAACAAAAACTGATCTACAGTCCTGGTCGCATTTAAACTCTTATGAAATTGAAAATTAAAACAAATATATATATATATATATATATATAACTTGTGGTATTCTATAAAATAAAATATAAAACTCCCATTAATAAAATTGGTGTTTATGGAATAAAAATCATGATTAAATTCTATTTGGAAAAAAAATCAATTTGTAATTTCCAAAGTAATTTTAATAATAAGTGGATTTCAACATTTTATATTTTTAATTAATAATATAATATTGGGAATATTACATTTTATTTTATAGAATGACATAAGTTATATTTTTTTCAATTTTCTGCTTAGTAAGAATTTTAAAAAGCGTCAAGGACTGTAGTTCGGTTTTTTGTTATTTAAGTCACATTTTCTTTTACATGTGTATTTTATTTAATAAGTAATTTGAAGAGTTTTGACTCAGATTCTTAAAGTGGAATGGTATCTCTTTTGAATCGAAAATCTTCATAAAAGAAACATAATTTTAATTTAATACAAAATACTCTGTTTAGATTATATTTATTTCCTACAACATTTTTTATCCGAATAGAATCTAAGTATGATTTTTTTATTCCATGAACACCCATTATATTATTGGGAATATTATATTTTATTTTATAGAATGGCATGTTATACTTTTTTAATTTTAAGTTTCATAAAAACTTTAATTGCGCCAAGGACTGTAGTTCAGTTTTTATTATTTTTGTCACATTTTCTTTTACATGTGTATTTTATTTATTAACTAATTTGAAAGAGGTTTGACAAACATTCTTTAAGGGGAAAGGTATCTCTTTCGAATCGAAAATCTTCATAAAAGAAACGCAATTTTCATTCAATACAAAATACTCTGTTTAGAATATATTTATTTCCTAGATCATTAAGAGTTTAACTTCCTCAATATGTAATATTTATTCAATAATATTCCCAAAGTTATTGAATAAAATACCCATGTAAAAGAAAATGTGACATAAAAAACAAAACAGTCCTTGCTGCATTTAAACTCTTATGAAATTGAAAATTAAAACAAATGTATATAATTTATGGTATTCTATAAAATAAAATATAAAACTCCCATTAATATAATTGGTGTTTATGGTATAAAAATCAGGATTAAATTCTATTTTGATAAAAAAAATTAGTTTCTAATTTCCAAAGTTATTTTAAGAATAAGTGGATTTCTATTTTTTATATTTTTATTCAATAATATAATATTGGGAATATTATTTTATTAGACAATAGAATGACATAATTCATATTTTTTTTTAATTTTCAGTTTCATAAGAGTTTTAAATGCACCAAGGACTGTAGATCAATTTTCGTTATTTATGTCACATTTTCTTTTAATTATTTATTTTATTTAATAAGTAATTTGAAAGAGTTTTGACAAACATTCTTAAAGGGGAAAGGTATCTCTTTCGAATCGAAAATCTTCATAAAAGAAACGCAATTTTCATTCAATACAAAATACTCTGTTTAGAATATATTTATTTCCTAGATCATTAAGAGTTTAACTTCTTTAATATGTAATATTCTTATATAAAGCAATACATTTTATAAAAAAATATAAAATATGTAAACAAGAGCAAAATTATAAAATCCATTTATTCTTAAAATAACATTGGAAATTATGAACTGATTTTTTATCGCAATAGAATCTAAGTATGATTTTTTTTCCATGAACACCAATTATATTAATGAGAATATTATATTTTATTTTATAGAATGTTAACGTGTAATTAAATATTATATTTATACTAATTTATTAGACAATAGAATGACATAATTCATATTTTTTTTTAATTTTCAGTTTCATAAGAGTTTTAAATGCACCAAGGACTGTAGATCAATTTTCGTTATTTATGTCCCATTTTCTTTTAATTATTTATTTTATTTAATAAGTAATTTGAAAGAGTTTTGACTCAGATTTTTTAAGTCGAATGGTATTTCTTTTGAATCGAAAATCTTCATAAAAGAAACGTAATTTTAATTTAATACAAAATACTCTGTTTAGAATATATTTATTTCCTAGATCATTAAGAGTTTAACTTCCTAAATATGATTTAGTTTTCTTATATAAAGCAATACATTTTATAAAAAAATATAAAATATGTAAACAAGAGCAAAATTATAAAATCCATTTATTCTTAAAATAACATTGGAAATTATGAACTGATTTTTTATCGCAATAGAATCTAAGTATGATTTTTTTTCCATGAACACCAATTATATTAATGAGAATATTACATTTTATTTTATAGAATGACATAAGTTATATATTTTTTTTAATTTTCAGTTTCATAATGGTTTCATAAAAACTTTAATTGCGCCAAGGATTGTAGATCAGTTTTTATTATTTATGTCACATTTTCTTTTACATGTGTACTTTATTTATTAAATTTCAAAGAGTAATTTGAAAAAGTTTTCACCAAGAATCTTTAAGTGGAATGGTATCTCTTTTAAATCGAAAATCCTCATAAAAGAAACGTAATTTTTATTCAATACAAAATACTCTGTTTATAATGTATTTTTTCCAAGATCATTAAGAGTTTAACTTTCTTAACATAATTTAGTTTTCTTATATGAAGCAATACATTTTATAAAAAATTATAAAATATATAAACAAGAAGAAAAGTAGAAATCCATTTATTCTTAAAATAACTTTGGAAATTAGAAACTGATTTTTTTATCCGAATAGAATCTAATTATAATTTTTATTCCATAAACACCATTTATATTATTGGGAGTATTATATTTTATATTATAAAATGACATAAGTTATATATTTTTTTTAATTTTCAGTTTCATAATGGTTTTAATGTTCAAGTGTATTATTGTTTTTTATTTATATCACATTTTTTATTTTTTATATAAAATAATAAAAAGTAATTTTAAAATTTTTTTTTTTAGGAAGACTAAAAATACAAAACAAATTTATTTTTGAATAAACATATAGAAAAAAAAGTCTGTCCTTATTTTTATTATTTATTATTATATTTTTTCAGATTATTTAACTATTTAAAATTTTCTTTAAATTTTTATATAAGTAATAATTTTATTAAAAAATAAAAATATAAATAAATATAATTAAGAATAAAAATCTATATTAAAAAAAAAATAAAACAATTTTTTATAACGAATTAATTTTTTTTCATTTTCAAAACATAAAGTGACAGAGTAATAAGGAGATATTACTTTTAAAGAATAAAAAAAAATATTGAAAAAATTTTAAAACATTTGCAGAAAGAATTTTTTTCTGTTTATAGTGAAAAACATAAATAAAATAAAAAGTTTTACGCATTTTAAAGAATCAAAAACAAATGTCGACATTGCAAAAAAAAAAAAAAATAAAACAATTCTCGATTGAGCAGAATACTTGTTCTTATCTGATAAGCGATTAACAAAGAGTAATAAGGAACTATTCCAACATTTTAAAGAATAAAAAAAATGCTCACATTAAAAAAAAAACAAAACAATTTGACTGAGCAACGAATATCACTGTTCTTTGGTCTGATAGTAGCCGAAGAGCCTAACAGGGCAGAGTAATGGGAAGGAAACTATTACAACTTTTTAAAGAATCAAAAAAATGCTCAACATTACAAAAAAAAATGAAAACAATTCTTGACTGAGCAACGAATATCACTGTTCTTCGGTCTCATAGTAGCCGAAGAACATAAAGTGACAGAGTAATGGGAAGGAGACTATTACAACATTTTAAAGAATAAAAAAAAAACTCAACATTGCAAAAAAATTTAAAACAATTCTCGACTGAGAAACGAATATCACTGTTATTCTGTCTGATAGTATCCGAAAAACATAAAGTGACAGAGTAATGGGAAGGAGACTATTACAGCATTTTAAAGAATCAAAAACAAATGCTCGACATTGCAAAAAAAAAAAATCAAAACAATTCTCGATTGAGCAACGAATATCACTGTTCTTAGGTCTGATAGTAGCCGAAGAACATAAAGTGACAGAGTAATGGGAAGGAGACTATTACAACATTTTAAAGAATCAAAAAAAATGCTCGACATTGCAAAAAAAAATCAAAACAATTCTCGACTGAGCAACGAATATCACTGTTCTTTGGTCTGATAGTAGCCGAAGAGCCTAACAGGACAGAGTAATGGGAAGGAGACTATTACAACATTTTAAAGAATCAAAAAAAATGCTCGACATTGCAAAAAAAATCAAAACAATTCTCGACTGAGCAACGAATATCACTGTTCCTAGGTCTGATAGTAGCCGAAGAACATAAAGTGACAGGGTAACGGGAAGGAGACTATTACAACATTTTAAAGAATCAAAAAAATGCTCGACATTGCAAAAAAAATCAAAACAATTCTCGACTGAGCAACGAATATCACTGTTCTTAGGTCTGATAGTAGCCGAAGAGCCTAACAGGACAGAGTAATGGGAAGGAGACTATTACAACATTTTAAAGAATCAAAAAAATGCTCGACATTGCAAAAAAAATCAAAACATATCTCGACTGAGCAACGAATATCACTGTTCTTAGGTCTGATAGAAGAAATAACAGGACAGAGTAATGGAAGGAGACTATTACATAAAAAAATCAAAAAAAAAAAACAAAAAAAAAACAAAACAAAGAGTTCAAACAAAAATCATAAAGCTAATAAGAAAAAACAGACATAAAGAAGACTATTGACAACAAAAAACTAACTGCAACAAAAAATTAAATATAAACTATATTTTCTGATTCAACATAAAAAGTTAAAAAATTCGACGAGCACAAACACATATCTGATAAAAAAACATATAAAAAAATGAATAGTAAATAAAGATTTTTTAAAAAAAAAAAAGATATCTCTATTTTATTAGCTTTTTTATAATAAAATATCAAATTAAATCTTCAATGTATATATGAACATAGACTAGTAACAATGTTCTTAATCAAACATTTTATTTATTCATTACTCCAAATTTTAATATAGATAACAATGTAATTCTTTATTGATTATGATATTAAACTATTCCTCTTCTTTTATTTAAGAAACTTTAATTTACTTAAAAACAAATTTTTTAAATTTTAAAAAAAAAAAATTTGCTGTTTGCATTATTTTTACAACATAAAATTCTAAACAGACGAAAATTACTTAGATATTTAAAATATCAAATTTTTTGAATAAAAATAAAAATTTTTTAAATTAAAAAAATCACATTAACCATTTCTCAAAAAATTTTTTTTAAAAAAAAATAACTAAGGTTTAAGAATTAATTTTTATATAATAAATATTTTTGTATTTATGATTTCAATTTTCTTTATAATATTGATTTTTTGTTTTTAATAAATTTAATCTTATAATAATTTTTTAATAATGTTAAAAGTAATTCAAATCTTTAAATAAAATATTAATTTTTTAAAAAGTTTTTAGCTATCTCTTTTTAAATAAATTTTTATATAAGTACGCAACCTTGTTATATTTATGAGTCTTTTTTATGTTAGATATTAAACTATTTTTATAATTTTTATATATTTAACTTTTTTATAATCATATATATTTTTTAAAATTTTATTTTCAAATTTCTTAAATAAAAAATTTTTTTTTTTCAAAATAAAATTATTTTTATTAAGCACAGATAATTAATTAATTTATTCAACATTTTCTTTAATATAATTATTTTAATATACTATAACATTTTAAGAATAATTTTATATAAAAATACGATTTTTAATTAGTTTCAACATCTTCTTATTAATTTCTAATTTTAAAAAATCTATAACAGGTATCTAAGAATTACATTTTTATCATAATGAGCAAGCATATGATTCTTTAATTTAAATTTACTGATTTCAACATTTTCTTTAATGCAATTATTGATTTTCCCTGAGACAAATTTTAACTAATCAACACTTTAATCTAATAAATACATTTTTATAATAATGCTTAAGATATGATATTTTATTCAAAATTTCTGGCTTCAACACTTTTTTTAAGTACAATTATTAATTTTCCCTGAAACAGATTTTAGCTAATCAATACCTTAATCTAAAAATTAAATTTTTATAATAATCCGTAAGCATATGATGTTTTAATTAAATTTACTGGTTTTACCATTTTTTTAATGCAATTATTGATATTCCCCGAAACAAATTTTAAATAATCAACACCTTAATCTAAGAATTACATTTTTATAATAATTCGTAAGAATATATTTTATTAAAATTTACTGGTTTCAACACTTTCTTAAATACAATTATTAATTTTCCCTGAAACAGATTTTAACTAATCGACACCTTAATCTAAGAATTAAATTTTTATAATAATGCACAAGCATATGATTTTTTAATTTAAGTTTACTGGTTTCAACATTTTCTTTAATGCATATATTAATTTTCCCTGAAATGGATTTTAGCTAATCAACACCTTAATCTAAGAACTACATTTTTATAATAATGCGGAAGTATATGATTTTTTAATTTAAATTTACCGGTTTCAACATTTTCTTAAATACAATTACTAATTTTCCTTGAAACAGATTTTAACTAATCAACACCTTAATATAAAAATTACATTTTTATAATAATGCGTAAGCATATGATTTTTTAATTTAAGTTTAATGGTTTCAGTATTTTCTTTAATGCAATTATTGATTTTTTCTAAAACAAATTTTAACTAATCACCACCTTAATCTAAGAATTACATTTTTATAATAATGCTTAAGACTATGATATTTTATTAAAATTTACTGGCTTCAACACTTTCTTAAATACAATTATTAATTTTCAATGAAACAGATTTTCAATAATCAACACCTTAAGCTAAAAATTTCATTTTTATAATAATGCTTAAGTATATGATTTTTTAATTTAAGTTTACTGGTTTCAACATATTCTTTAATGCAATTATTGATTTTTTCTAAAATAAATTTTAACTAATCAAAGACTTAATCTAAGTGCTACATTTTTATAATAATCCGTAATCATATAATTTTTTATTAAAATTTACTGGTGTTAACATTTTCTTTAATGCAATTATTGATGTTCCCAGAAACAAATTTTAAATAATCAACACCTTAATCTAAGAATTACATTTTTATAATAATGAGTAAGAATATGATATTTTATTAAAATTTACTGGCTTCAACACTTTCTTAAATACAATTATTAATTTTCCCTGAAACAGATTTTAACTAATCAACACCTTAATCTAAAAATTGCATTTTTATAATAATGCAAAAGCATATTATTCTTTAATTTAAATTTACTGATTTCAACATTTTCTTTGATGCAACTATTAATTTTCCCTGAAATAGATTTTAGCTAATCAACACCTTAATCTAAGAATTACATTTTCTAATAATGGGTAAGAATATATTATTTCATTAAAATTTCCTGGCTTCAACACTTTCTTAAATACGATTATTAATTTTCCCTGAAACAGATCTTAACTGATCAACATCTTAATTTAAAAATTACATTTTTGTTATAATGCGTAAGCATAAGATTTTTTAATTTAAGTTTTCTGGTTTCAACATTTTCTTTAATGCAATTATTGATTTTTCCTGAGACAAATTTTAACTAATATATGCCTTAATGTAAGTGTTACATATTTATAATAATCCGTAAGAATATGATTTTTTATTAAAATTTACTGGTGTTATCATTTTCTTTAATGCAATTATTGATATCCCATAAACAAAGTTTAAATAATCAACACCTTAATCTAAGAATTACATTTTTATAATTATGCATAAGGATATAATATTTCATTAAACTTTACTGGCTTCAACACTTTCTTAAATACAATTATTAATTTTCCCTGAAACAGATTTTAACTAATCGACACCTTAATCTAAGAACTAAATTTTTATAATAATGCACAAGCATATGTCTTTTTAATTTAAGTTTACTGTTTTCAACATTTTCTTTAATGCATATATTAATTTTCCCTGAAATGGATTTTATCTAATCAACACCTTAATCTAAAAATTACATTTTTATAATATTGCGTAAGAATATGATTTTTTAATTTTACGTTACTGATTTGAACATTTTCTTTAATGTAATTATTGATTTTTTCTAAAACAAATTTTAACTAATCAAAGCCTTAATCTTAGTGTTACATTTTTATAATAATCCGTAACCATATAATTTTTATTAAAATTTACTAGTGTTAACATTTTCTTTAATGCAATTATTGATATACCCAGAAACACATTTTAAATAATCAACACCTTAATCTAAGAATTAGATTTTTATAATAATGCGCAAGAATATAATATTTTATTAAAATTTACTGTCTTCAACATTTTCTTAAATACAATTATTAATTTTACCTGAAACACATTTTAACTAATCGACACCTTAATCTAAGGATTATATATTTATAATAACGCACAATTATGTAAATTTTTAATTAAAATTTACTGGTTTCAACATTTTTTTAAACACAATTATTAATTTTCCCTGACACAGATTTTAACTAATCAAGACCTTAATATAAGAATTATATGTTTATAATAATGCAGAATCATGTAAATTTTTAAATAAAATTTACTGGTTTCAACATTTTCTTTAATGCAATTATTAATATTCCCAGAAACAAATATTAAATAATCAATACCTTAATCTAAAAATTACATTTTTATAATAACTCGTAAGAATATAATATTTTATATAAATTTACTGACTTCAACACTTTCTTAAATACAATTATTAATTTTTCTTGAAACAGATTTTAACTAATCAACACATTAATCTAAAAAATGCATTTTTATAATAATGCGTAAGCATATGAGTTTTTAATTTAAGTTTACTGATTTCAACATTTTCTTTAATGCAATTATTGATTTTCCTTGAGACAAATTTTAACTAATCAACACCTTAAGTAATGTTCGGTAAACTTAGACGAAAATAAAGAAAGTGCAAAGTTTTTAGACTAGATGTAATACAAATCCCACAGGACATTAGAACACTCTAGATTTCTTACTTTCAAGAGAGAAAAAACTAAAGTGGCTTTAGCATTATTTCGTATCAAGAAAAACATGTTATTTTCTTACTTAATACTAGGCTTCTAGCTCTCAAACTTTGGTCTAGGTGTTAAAGGTTTTGAAAGACAAAAGATTCATTTTGTAATTTATATAATGCCTAAATTTTATTGTTCATAACAATAAAAACTATTTTAACATGACAAAAAAGACAAGTAACACTTTTTAAATCTATATGCGCATCAGGAAAAGCGAAATAATCTCACTTGATATCAAACCTAGTACATCTACTTATAAGAAAATTGGGAGAGTGCAGCTATGTTTGATATAAGGTTTGCGAAACTGATTTGCTTGCCGCACTCACACGTTGTGGTTTGAATGCCCAAGTTTTTTTTCGACTCCAGGAAGCGTGTGGTGTGGCCAGTGAAAATAATTGCACTTAAACTTCACCAAATTTTGGAGAATTGTTATTGGGAGGCGATTCCGAACCATCCTTGGAGTCCCGGTCCTTCTGGGCAGAGCCGGGAAAGGACGCATTGTAGAAAGGACAATGGAACAACGAACACATCAGCACAGGATAATGTAAAAAGTATAGGGTGCATGAGTAGAAAGAAGGAAGGAAAAGAATGCAGCGTTCTCTTGGACATTGGCAATTTTTTAAGGTGTAGCACGTGTAGTGCTCCTTTTACTTTTTAATTTATATATATATATATATATATATATATATATATATATATATATATATATATATATATATATATATATATATATATTTGCATATTTTCTTGTCGTTTCTTCTAATTTTGAACATTGCAATATAGAACAGTGGAATTATACTATAATTAAAAGCAATGTAAAGCAACTTTGGGTTATAAATGACTTTGAAATAACAACAGCAATGTACTACACCACAACAAAAATATTTCACATCTCATCTACATTAACTATGCAAAAGTATAATGAAGAAGTAAAATAACTGCTAACGTCATGACAGGGACGAATTATATTTTTAACGTTGTAACAGCGTGCCTCCCTCACAAAGACTTTGTTTCTTGAAAGAGATTGTGAAATAGACTTCTTTAATGTGGAGACAAAGGAGTTATTTTTCCCGGCACCAAGATGGCTAGACTTTTGTGACCTACAGCTAGCGGAACAACAGGACAGACGGCCGGACGAACCGGCAGACAACCAAGAAGGATGATTGCAGGGGGCTCGAGTCTTCAAGGGGGTCGCCGCGGCGTTAGGTCTTTCTCCGACGTGAAATTCCGGTGACTCCCGTCTTTGCAACCGGTGATTGAGCCCAGACCAATCAAGTTGGTTAAAGGTGAGATCATCGCCAGATGATCCAATGAAGGAATTATGGGTGAAGCCTCCTCTCTTAGAATCCCTTCCCCTAAAACGATGAGATGAGAATTTTTAACAAGTTAGATAGTTAGCGAGTAGCCAGCTAATTCGGAGATCCTCTTGACCAGTCTCTCCATCGGAGAGTTTTCTTAGTGATAATCTAGAAGAGAGATTGTTAGCTATATCCTATACCTTTGTTTTTTTTTCTAATCCGATTCCTGTTAATCCGATCACAGTTATATAGCTCCTAGGAATACTTTATTTTTATCTTTTTCGAAAATATCAATTTGCAACTGCAAAAAACCCTCGTCTAATTGAAATTATTTCTCAGTGTTGTGCTGTCTTCATAATTTACTACCGAGAACTATTAACGCAAAGCTACCACGAATTGTTTTCTTCCATCGGTTCTCAGACGTTTAGGCAGTAATAAATTGTACGTCTCTACTCAGGCCTACGTCTATTGTATCACATTGTGAACTATAATTGTATTGTTTGTAAATAGAAATGTATATATAGCTGCAAGGTGTAAATAAATTATTTAATCAAGAAACACTGACTTCTTCATTGTGTCACCTGAAACAGGGGTCGAATACGTGACAATGTTTTTAACACTAGAATTATGGTGGTCTTTGTATACCTAAAATTACGGTGGGTGTCATTTTGACCCCTTGATAAGATATCTGCATATTTCTCTATATGATATAATATATTTGTAAAAAATAAATTAAAATAACTCAAATTATGACAACTACAGTTTGTTTTTTAAAATATACAGACTTTGCAGATATGTAGGATCAATTAAACGATTTACTAGGTTCTCTCCTAAACTTTGATCACTTGGTCTCATTTCATCTTTTCCTAAATATGGAAATCCGTTTAATAAGTATTTTGTCCTAACATCTACTTCTAGCCAAAATTTTATTCCGAATTTATCAAGCTTGTTAGGCATATACTGCAAAAAAACAGCATCTTGTTTTTGTAGTTAATAACTGTTCATCAAAAGTAACATTTTCATTTGGTTTGTAGCAAAGCTTACAGTTTTCTATAAAAGTATTCCATACCTCGGATATTAGTGTAAATTTATCACACTGCAAACGTGAAGACCTTGTTAGTTTATTTTCAAAACGAAGAAATTTCAAAACTTCCGGGAACCTATCTCTACTCATAGTTTCATGAAAAAACTTTGGTCCTCAAGTCTTGGACCACAAACTAAGAATTAATAAGCCCTTGGCGGCTAATGCCCTGTCGGCAAAGAACAGCCAAGAACTAACTCACGAGGAGTAAGTATCTCCCTTACTTTACTAGAGAATTTTCAAAACGTTGGAAATTACAGAAGTAGAAAGACAATGAAACGTTATATTCATATAAAATCTGCTATGTCATCTGACAGACCTTTTATAAATTTGAATTTTAAATTTAAAGAACCAACATCAAAATTTTATAGGAATTTTAACATGTAACAATTAACCATTTACAAAATATAGTCAACGTACAGTAATTCGGTTTTATTTATTTACTTAATAACAGCTTGATTTACTTAATCAGAGAAATCTTTAAATTCTAGCTATTAATCAATTAAAAAGGTAATTGATATAGCGATACAATATTCATCTATCAATATTCATGTATTATTCATTTATCATGTAATATTGATGTAAATTTTACAAATAATAAGACATTGGTCAATTTATTCAGCTATATTATTCCCTATATGAAAATATTAAGGGGTAACTGAGAAAAAGTTTACCACACTACTAAATTGTCTTGGGCAAAAAGCAAAAGTCCACTGGCTATTAAAAAAATTAGAACTGCATTTTTAGTTTGCAGCTTTTATTTATTGCTTTCATTTTAATGATAATGACATACTTTTCATTTAATGGACGTATTTAAATCACGCGGGCTTATATTTAAAATAAAAACTTTGGCTTTATGGCCACTTTAGAAAGAGTTTTAACATTTAAAATGCTCTCCAGTTACAAATTTTACGTTGAAATTCTTGAAAGAGAGATGAAAAAACTGAAATGCACAACAAGTTTCCTGAACTGCATGGGGAAATTCTAAAGCCTGTTTATTCGAAAGAGAGACATTAAGGTATAGAAATGACTCCTATTAAAGCCTGTGTCCTATTCAAATATTACAAATCGTGGGTGATCTCAAAACCTTTCGATTTGAAGAAAAATCGCTCCTTATTCGAATTTCAAAATAGGACAGTATTTCTTCTAAAAAAAATGAAAGTTCTTTTTAATGTGAAATTCAAGTAGCGTTCTTCCCTACGTGAATTTTTAGATAGAGTTTTTACCATCTTATTAGTTGTTAAGCAGTGATCATTTTTAAAGTCAATATTCTGTCATGCAACCATCAGAGAAGATCGTTATTTATTTAAAGAAATAACTCTAATAATATATTTCCATGTTTTTCGGTTATCTTTTAGAGAAGAAAATGTAAAGAATTAAAAATGTGCCAGATTGTAAAAAAGTTTTGCAAATACTAATATATGTATTTTTACAGTTACCTGCCTGTGGAAACTGTAAATATATTTTACTGAATACACCTACTTGATGTAATGAATAGAAAGAATTTTAATTTGAATAAACATGAGTCTTGAATTTTGGTTTTAAGTCAATGAATTCATTGAAATGTCCAGCAATAATGATACCAACAATTGAATACGGTAATTGCTTACCGTCTTTTTATCCTTGTAATTCGAATTATGATGATTTCGACTCAATATCATGTATGTTGTTTATAAAATCTAGTAATACATTTCCTTACTTATTATATAATTATTAGTTTGCTTATTATAAGACATTTTGAATCCAAATGATGTATATTGTTATATAATGTTCAGTAATGTATATTCCATATATTATATCGAATATACATATATATATACATATTATTTATATATATATATATATATATATACATAATATATATATATATATATATATATATATTATATATATATTATATATATATATATATATATATATATATATATATATATATATATATATATATATATATATATATATATATATATATATATATATATACATATATATATATATATATATATATATATATATATATATATATATGAAACATAGCGTGGCCTGCTATGCTTCGAGAATGTAGCGTGGTCGAAAAAAGAATACGACTTTTCAGGATAAGTTTTGCAGCATCTTGATCAGGCAACATACAGAGCAAAAATCCAACAAAGGATCGTCGCACATCCTTATATAACCTCGGGAATCTAACCCCTTAAAAAAGGAATTTGTTACTCTGCAAATTATAAGTGTTTTTAAGTGCTCTTAACCATCAAAATAAGTTGTCGAGTCAAGCTCGCCAACAGGAAGGAAACAAAAGAGTTTAACGCCGAAAGGTCACTAAAAAGATGAAGAAATTGCAGATTTGGTGGATTTTTAAATAAAGGAATTAGTAATTTTATTTTAGTTTAGGATTAAAGTATTAAGTTTTTACATTACACATATATAACTGAATTTTTTGTGATTACAATTCTTCCTTTACTTTTTACAGGAAATTCAAAAATCCTATCATTAAGAGAAGTTCAAGCTTCATAGTTTGTCGCTAGATGACTATGCGTAAATTATTATCAACAAACTTTAACTAGTTCTTGTGATAAAAATATACTAGTTAGATAACAATTTAGAAAATGGTGATACATTTTAAGCTCTCTGTTGAAAAAGAAATAGCACAGTGCAACTTATCGGAGCAGTTATAAAAGAAAATGCAATGCTAAACTGATTCACAATTTATCTTTCGAAATCCATTTAGAATATTAAATATGGCAGTTATTCCGTCAAATGTTCTAGTTCCATTTAATAAAATGATATCTTTGTTAGATTTTGAACGGTTAAAGTGAAGTTTCTTTCGATAAACGCTTTCGCAAAATATTCTTATTCATAAAAGATAACATTACGCGTTATCTCTAGCTGTACAAAAAGTCCAATTCGGTAGATAATTTTTATTTTTTGCTTTGAGAACATTAGCTGTCACTCATATAATTGATTTTTTGACAAAGGAAAGCTACAGTTTTAGTTTTCTATTTCATTTATGTAGAATGTTTTATAACATTTTATTAAATAAATTGAATTAAAACAAGTATAAACAGAGTAAGGTGTCTAATTTCTTTCTATAAATACACATTTTAAAACTTTTCTGCATTTTTGATATAACAATAAATAAAAATATGTAACAAGTAGCAAATTATCTATAAGTGTACATTTTGAAAATTGATAAATTTTGAGTAATTCGACCTAATTGTCTAACACTCTATAAAAAAGATACTAATGAAATTGCTTAACTTCCTTTTACACACAATAACTTTTAACCTTTAATATTAATAAAAATGCAAAACAAATGTAACAACTGCAAAATTATAAAGACAATAATATGTTCGAGTTCGCATGTTTTACTTTTAAAATTTGATAAAATTTGAGTAACACAACCCAATTGTCTAATATTCTGTAAAAAATACTAATGAAACTACTTATCTTTCTTTTACACACAATAACTTTAACATTTAAAATTAACAAAAGTACAGGACAAATGTAACAACTGTAAAATTATACAAACAATAATATGTTCGAGTTCGCATATTTTACTTTGAAAATTTGAGAAATTTTGAGAAATTTCATCTAATTGTCTACATTCTGTAAGAAATACTGATGAAACTATGTACCTTTCTTTTACACACAATAACTTCAATCTTTATAATTAACAAAATTACAATACAAATGTAACAACTGCAAAATTATACAGACAATAATATGTTCGAGTTCGCATATTTTACTTTTAAAATTTGATACATTTTGATTAATTTGACCTAATTGTCTAATATTTTATAAAAACATTTAATGAAATTACTTAACTTTCTTTTACTTTCAATAAATTTATCCTTTAAAATTAACAAAAATACAATATAAATATAACAACTGCGATATTATACAGACAATTATATGTTCGAGTTTGCATATTTTACTAGATTTTTCAAAGCGTTTTCTAGGAAAACACCTTTAAATGTAAAAGTATATAATATACGTCAATTTTTTTGATCTGAAAACATTTACAGATTTCAGTTTTAATAAAGCAAGAACTATGACTGATCTGAAAGACAGCATTTCAGAACATGTTCTCAGCAATTTTTAGGACATACTGGGGTAAATTGTAGAACATGCTATTTTACAATTGCAAATGTTAGCTGAAAATGATGGATATCATTTTGAACATGCCTTGTTGTAATAATTCTTTTAACAAGAATAAATCTTGGTTAAATGAGTAATTCCTCAGCACCCTCTGGTGGAGAAATTTAAAACCATTTTTTTACTAATATTTTATTAACTCAAACAATTTCTCTTTCCTTCATTATACCCTACACAATATTTCATAACTTCCTGAATAATAGTTCCGACATTAGCCAACTTTAATATAAGAAGGTTTAATTATTTATGCCCTGTCCTTTATTTCAATTTAAATGAAGAACTATGCCCGATCTCATAAACAGCATATTAAAACATGTTCTCAGCATTTTGTTGGACACACTGCCATCAACTGTAGAACATATGATCTTACGATTGCAAATGGTAGCTGAATAGAATGGAATCATGTTGAACATAACTTGTAATAATTTTTTAACAAAAGTAAATCTTGGTTAAATAAGTAATTAATCAAAAACACCCTCTGGTAAAGAAATTTAATACCAATTTTTTAACTACTATTTTATTCACTCAAACACATTCTCATCTCTTCAGTATACCCTACACAATATTTCATAACTTCCTGAACAATAATAGTTCCGGCATTAGACAACTTTATATAAGAAGGTTTAATTATTGATGTCCTATACATTATTTCAATTTAATGTCTTTAGCACTTAATAAACTTTTACTTTCATCTCTTTTTTTTATTCTACATTCAAATCTTTTCACTACCAATAATTTCGGATATTTCTAACCACCTCTTACATAATTTTTTCCTCTTTCAAGTGAAAAAAATATTGTTTACTAAATAACAACAAAAAAAACTTTCTCATTTGTAGCACAACATATCATCGTAAGCAATAAATCACATTTTTTGCCAGTCATAACAAAAAACAAACCTTTCAAGTTTTTTTTGGCTCTTTTCTTGACAAATTTAATTATTCCGATTCGATAAGTTCATTTCCCAAAAAGTAAAGAAACGGGAAATAAAATATATTTCCCAAACATAAAAGAAGCGGGGATAAAAATTTGCAAAAACCTTTGCAGTGCGTGGTAACAATTTAATCCAATCACTGGTAAACCATGTTTGCAAAATTTTTGGAATCATTTTTCTTCAGATATGAAATATTTAATTATAGAAACTTGTATGGAATTACTGTCTTTTTTGTCTTCAAATAACATAGTTTTTAATCAATAGAATATACTTATTAAATAATCTATTTTGTAGCAATGCATATAAATCATTAAAGACGTAAAACATAAATATAGAAAATATAACCGACTTTAGATTTTTTTAGTGCTATATTTTTTCCAAGTTCGATACCAAAAAATTGAAATATTTAGAGACCTGAATTCAATAGGTGCTAAAATTAAAGATTTCTCAAGAATTTTTCTTTGAAAAAGTAAATTTTTCGAAAATTGTACCTTTGTATCTTCAACCTTTACTTTGATTTTCAAATAAATTAACTTGCAATTACGTATAAAATTCTTATAAATTACAAATTAATTATTTTGTGTAATACGAGGGTACATACCGTTTTTTGACGTTCCAACTCGTCAAGAAAGCAAAGTATGGGTCTTTGAAGATGATCCCACGCCGACAATGGTGAAAAGACAACGCGCACTGAAAAAAGTGATGTATGCCGTTTTCTTTAGAAGTACGGGATTGGTCAAAGCATTCAAGGTAGAAGAACACAAGACAATAACAGAAAACTAGCATACCACTAAATGACCTCCACAAATTGTACAAGAAGTAATGTTAGGGTACTAATGCTTCACCATGACAATGCATCTTCACAGACAGTCGGATTAACAGTTGAGTTTCTTAAACAAAAACAAATTAAAGTGATAGAACATCCGCCGTATTCACCTGATCTAGCTATGTGTGACTTTTGGTTATTTTTTAATCTAAAAGAGAACTTATGTGGACGTCGTTTTCATTCAAAAAAAGATATTGATATGGTTATAAATGCATTTTTTCATCTACTCCAAGAAATGAAAGGCTAGAGGCATTTAATCTATGGAAAATTCGTCTACAAAAGTGCATTGGTGCGGGAGGAGACTACACCGAAATTTTTTTAAGTATAATATTATAAACCTAGTTGTATCTCAAAAGTTTCAGAGTGACCCTCGTATAGTTTTGATTCAAATTAAATATATAAAAATAACTATAAACAAAATGGCTGGATACTTTACAATGTCACCGATTTATTCTCTTGTACTAAATAAAGAAATGTTTGTTATAGAGAAAATTTTCAATATTTAGATTTCAATTCATTTAGACCATACCTGAATCAATTTCGAAAAGTTTCAATGTTAAGTTTATACAAACGCACAAGATATCTCTAATATTTAAGCTTAAATTTTCCTTTTTACCAACACAAAGTCCTTTTATCTAGTTTCAACTTTACGTCTGCACATACACATATACGTACACATGTATCTCACATAACTTAAAAACAATTCACAATTGAAAATTTTGTTTTTAAAATGTACTTGTCATTTAATTCGTACTCATAACGTTGAGCTCTCTATAGCTCTAACCCAGATTGTGCTCTGCCAAAATAATTCGTAATACTTAAGTCTCCATACTTAAAATTTTATTATTCGTAAACATTATTTACAGTTATAAGCATATAATTAGGATAGTAAAATACCATAGAATTAAACGATTTACTTAATCTAATAATCTCTACTAAATATTCTTTGCCTATGAGGTGGTGACTATAGTCTTAAAGGCAGTGACTTACTCGGCATTCAGGTGAATGATAAAAATATGAAAAATATTGATAAAAAATTAGAAAAAAAGAAAATCAGGATGAAATGAATAAAAATATTAATTGATATACGATCCAAAGTGAAATAATGCAATTTCATTTTTTGTAGATATAATTGGTTTTCGTAGTTATAATAGTGAATTGTTAAATTTTAATCGATTTATACATACATCAGTGTGCAATATAGAATTGATAATTTTAATAATTTATTTTTTATGAAATTTTAGGTGTTTAAATTGCTTTTCCCTTCTTAATTATTCACAGATTCCTACAAAATGATTACAAGACACTCCTAAAATATATTAAAATAAATCTCGGAGTAGATAAATAAATAATGAATAAATAAATTCTTTCATTTTAACTGACAATTTTATTTAAACTATTAAAACGCAATTTAAGATTAGAATATTCAATTTTTTGTAAAATTTTACATATACCTATCAAATTTTTTCCCATGAATTAACTATATACTCTATCGAAGAAATAACACTCAAATTTATTCCAAACATATTTTCAAGTAGTAATAAAGAAAAAATAAAAGAAAATTAATTCGCAAAGAACATTTAAAATTAAAAAAAAATTAAATTGCTTTTTTAAGAAACTTGTCTCGTTTTTAATATATTTCTTTATTTTATTTTCCTTTTTAATATACTTTCTATATTATTAAAAAGCAATTTAAGTTTAGAAAATTCAATTTTTTGTAAAATTTTACATATAGCCATCAAATTATTTCCCATGAATTAACTATGCACTATATCGAAGAAATAACACCCAAATTTATTCCAAACATATTTTCAAGTAGTAATAAAGCAAAAATAAAAGGAAATTAATTCGCAAGGAACATTTAAAAATTTAAAAAAAATTTAAATTGCTTTTTTAAGAAACTTGTCTTAATTTTAATATATTTCTTTAATTTATTCTCATTTTTACTATATTTTCTATATTATTAAAACGCAATTTAAGTTTAGAAAATTCATTAATTTGTAAAATTCTACATATAGCCATCAAAATATTTCCCATGAATTAATTATATATTCTATCGACACAATAACAACCCAAATCTATGAAAAACATATTTTCAAGTAGTAATAAGTCAAAAATAAAAGAAAATTAATTCGCAAGGAACATTTAAAATTAAAAAAAAAATTAAATTACTTTTTTAAGAAACTTGTCTTATTTTTAATATATTTGTTTATTTTATTCTCATTTTTAAAATATTTTCTATATTATTAAAACGCAATTTAAGTTTAAAAATTCATTAATTTGTAAAATTCTACATATAGCCATCAAAATATTTCACATGAATTAACTGTGCACTCTATCGAAAAAATAACACCCAAATCTATTCAAAGCATATTTTCAAGTAGTAATAAGTCAAAAATAAAAGAAAATTAGTTCGCAAGGAACATTAAAAATTTTTAAAAAAATTAAATTGCTTTTTTAAGAAACTTGTCTTAATTTTAATATAGTACTAAGAGTAATTTCTAATTAAACTTCAGTATATACGTATATAAAGCTAAGTACATTAAGTTCATCATTTTTTAGCTTACAGCTTTCCTTTTTACCTCTAAAAACTGTATAGCTTAACTATTTAAATATTCTAAGAAATCTTTAAATATTACAAAACACTCGCATAAAATATACATTTCATATTTATTTTGTAAAATATGTATATCTTTATATTATCGTATTTGAGACCATGCGTTTAAAATCCTCCTTCAATTTTTGGAGCTTTTTTTAAGAACAATATATTTTATCGAATTCATGCAAATACAAGCATAACTTAAGAACCGCTAATACTTAACTAATAACTAATATTAAATCACCATTTTGAATGGAAAAATATTAAATCTTTAACAGATAAATACACGTTTTGACATACGGTAATGATATAAAACACTTTGCTTTTACAGTAATGTTCTATCATTCGATAGCTTTCTGATGATAGGGTTTTACAATAAATGCTTATTAATAAGTTTCATTTATGCTGAATGTATTTTAAGGGTCTTTTTTATTACTTTAAAAAATAGCATTACTCAATATACCCATGGGAAATTCGACCTAAGAGATTAAAAAATAACGTGTCATTATTCTCCTTAATGTAATTAAGTCAATTTTTATAATGACCTTACGTAAACCATTAGACCTAACGTTAACGTTTATAATACACTAAGTAACTTTCAAAGTTTGTCAGCTTTATCTCTATTCAAATATAATCTACATTTTTTTAGATCAAAGTATTTTGGTCAAATTGTGTTGAGAAACAGACGTAAAATATGGGTGATAGAACATTAATAGTTTACTATTTCGTAGCTTAGAATGTCAGCTGCTTAAATTTCAAAATTTACAATAGGTATCAATATAACTTAGATAAAGCCTTAATTTCTAAAAATTCCCAATATTATAAAGATTTTAAGTCGCTGAAATCATTAAACAATTAAAAATTAAAGTGGTTTATAAACAATTTGATCATTGACTGGACATTAAAAAATATCTTATACTGAAGTATACTGATATATTTTAACTGATGCAAATGTTAACTCTAGTCTGAATTTTTATAACTTACATTATTTAAATAAAAATAAAAGTTATGCATCATTAAATCTTAAGCTATCTTTCTTTTTTATTCTTGGTATGAAATATTTTCTAGACTTAACAGAAATGTTTTTCAAGTATCAAAATTTTAATCATTAACTTTAAAGAATTATTTGATTTTGCACAACATATATATTTATTTATTTATTCGAATGAAAATTCATAACTTTACTTGAATTTAAATAAATAAAATGTGTTATTAAAATCCTTAACTAAAAAATTAATATCACGTATTTCTGATGAAAAATTTTTTTTAATATTTTTTAAGTTTCAAAAATTTAACTTATAGATTTTATCATTAAAGATCTGATTCAAATTTGTTGTTATTATTGTTACTTATGTCCCTTGGACAAGCTATCAAAGTGAACCTTAGGCAACTCGAATTAACCTTTTGCTTTAAGGAAAAACATAGCTAGAGTGACAGTACAACTTTACTCAAAGTGGGTCCTCGTAATTAAAATTAAACAAAAGACACATGCTACTCTGGTAAATCTGAATCTTCATAAAAGGAGATGATCCTTAGTCATCACGTCCCATACATAAACTAAATGCAGTTTTGAATCCTTCATTGCATTAGTTAATATAAAATTTACTTTATTTTAATTTTAGGATTAAAATCTAATTGATCATAATACTCATTAAAGAGTATAATTCCTTTTACTTCTACAAATTCAACATTATTTTCATCTTATGTAGCTTAAAAATTAAGTATTTAGAAAAATTATATTTTTAGTGCCTATCAAGTCAGTTTCCATATTAAATAATGACAACAAAATATTTCTAAATTTAGAAAATGGCTCAAATTGCTGAAATTTGCTTAACTGATTTCTTACAACATTCTACATTTCTTCTCCAGATTCTTCAATTTACTTAAAGTGGGTCCTCGTAATTAAGAATAAACAAAAGACACATGCTACTCTGGTAAATCTGAATATCCTAGTACAAATCTCCACAAAAGGAGATGATCCTTAGTCATCACGTCCCATACATAAACTAAATGCAGTTTTGAATCCTTCATTGCTTTAGTTAATATAAAATTTACTTTATTTTAATGTTAGGATTAAAATCTAATTGATCATAATACTCATTAAAGAGTATAATTCCTTTTACTTCTACAAATTCAACATTATTTTCATCTTATGTAGCTTAAAAAATTAAGTATTTAGAAAAATTATATTTTTAGTGCCTATCAAGTCAGTTTCCATATTAAATTATGACAACAAAATATTTCTAAATTTAGAAAATGGCTCAAACTGCTGAAATTTGCTTAACTGATTTCTTACAACACTTTACATTTCTTCTCCAGATTCTTCAATTCTTTTACTCAAAGTTAACCCATATTGGACCGCTGTCCTATAAACAGGACAGCAAATAAAATTCCATTTAATAATAAAGTTATAAATATTTTCTGAGTGGATTTTATTTTAACACCTTTAAAATAGACACACTGTAGCATAGTAACAAAAAAAACTGAGAAATCAAATTATATTGTATTGTAAAATTTATTTTCAGCAACCTCTTAAAAATTGTCATTTTTTAATCTTTAATTTTATATTTATTATTATTATTATTATTTAAACATTGTAAAGGTTACTTTTGGTTTGAAAACAGAGCTAATAATGTAGCTGAAAGCTTTTGTTGAAAAAAATATTTTACATGTGTATTTTGTAAGTATAAAAAAGGTGCCTTAAAATTAAGACGACGGTCCAATCCCGATTATTTTTCTATGAGTTCGATACTGCATTGATAGCGCACATTCTTTTCTTATCTTTCAATGAAAACCAGATCAAACACCTGTTCACACACCTGGACGCAACAAGGGGTAAATAGATGTCTATTCTATTCAGAAAACTGGAGATGTTTTGCAAGATAAACTTATTCTCTTACTGCCAGTTCAATAACTGCAAGAGAACCTACAACAGTGTGCTTAAAATGTAATGTTGGACTTTGTTTTGACTGTTTCCCCAAATTTCATCTATGATTCAGCCTAATGCAATGTAAGTGATATTTGTTAAGTTTTCGTAGTGTAATAGACCTTTGTCCTATTTATAGGACAGCCAATTACATAAAAAATTAAAAATAATGTTTCAAAATTTTGGTTTTATATACTTAGTTACACAATATTAATGATGTGGATTAAGTTTTAAAAACTTACAGAAATATTTAGTTGGTGTGGTACAATATGGGTTAAAGGGCCGAACAATAGGTGAATGGTGGAGCACTGCTGTTTCAGAACCGGAGTTCGAATCAAGCTGTGGCATCGATGTTCGTAGCCGTTTTTAATCGACTTTAAGCTGTAGGTCCCTGTCTCATTAGCCCTTATGTGCAGAACAGTACACCGTATCGCTCTAAACCAAACCGTGAAAATAAAGTATTCTAATGTTTCTTTTAAAAGATTAGTTCTCGATCCGTGGTAGTTGAGTCGGCAAACCCAGCGATATTGTAACTTAAAAGTTGTGGGTTCTTGGCTAGAGCAAGCCTAAGATGCGCCGTGTTCGTTAAAGGTTACTGGGGCAACTAAAATATGTTCGTGGTCACAATCTCCAAGTTCTCAAATTATACTTCTGGGGCGGAAGGCCAAACCTGGGGGTCTTCTCCTTGGTCCCTGCTTCTAAATTACGAGTAACCATCGTGGTAATGTAATTCGCGTCCGAAGCGTACCTTAAGCTGCACGTGCCTCTTGGGTAATGATATGTGCGGAACAGCTTCGCAGCCTTAATTAACACTAGATTGCCCAAGGCAGTCATTTTGACTGCTTTTTAATTTCAATTCGAAAAACAATTATGAAATAATATGACAGAATTTCTTAGAATTTGGTATTTTTTTCTATAACATATAAATTGGTTTATGAAAAATTGTAATTACTTCCGCCCTCTTTTTTTCCGTATATATATGTGTATTATACCTACATTGCTCAGAAGCAGTCATTTTGACTGCTTGGGAAATTTTAAATAATCAAAAGATTTTTATTTATTGAATTGAGTAAATTTCTAATATGACCTGTCCGGCTTTGTATTGAAATAACATTTTTTTTTCGATTACGGTAACATACCGATGCATAATAAATTGTCGATTTGGGCGTATACTTGATAAGTGTCAGTTGCTCAATAAGCTAAAGTAGTACTAGTTATTCGAATCTTTATAAAGTGTTGTTCTAACAAGTTGTTTATTTTCATTCTTTTGAGCCCTAACTTTATGAAAAAAATGTCGAACAGAAATGAGTTATTGGAAAAGCTAACGAACATAAGTGAAGAGTGCTCCGATACAGAATCAAATGCAACGAATTCTGAAATTTCTTTCCAACGAATATAGAGTTTCAAGACAGAAAAATTTATCAGAACATGAAGACCTACAAAGATCAACTGCAACATCATCAAATGCAACCCATTCTCACAAACGCAAATTTTGTCAAGTACGACTTTGCCACAACAACAAAACAAATAATATATGTGAAAAATGTCAAAAGTATGTTTGAGGAAGATGTACACATAAAAATATTTCCACTTTCATTTGCATAAAATGTACAAATAATAATGCATAAATTATTTTCTTTTTAATTAAAGTAAATTTTTTTATTGTTAATATTTACTAATAACTTGTTGTTTAATTGTAAATAATATAAGAAATATTAAAAATTAATTTTAAACAAATTTCTTTACATATTTGTTATTTTTTTACAATGCAGTCATTTTGACTGTTTTTGGGCAATATAAGTATACAAGAAATCTCGGGCAATCTAGTGTTAAGGCAAGGGGTGCACCTGAAATGAAACCCTTTTAGGAAAAGTATTGCTAGGGTGAAAGTACGACTTTGCTCAAAGTGGGTCGTCGTAATTTAGAAGCAGGAGCATTCAGCAAGACTCCCTCCCCAAACTACCCAAGAAATCCGAATATCCTTGTAGAAATCCTAATAAAAGTAAATGATTATTAGTCCTCTTGTCCTTTGCGTCATCAAGTAGCATAAAGGCATAAAGTGTCTGTACTGCCAGCTGTGTTAGGAAAAAAAGTTTTTGTTCTCGAATGCAAATAAAAAGGTACGTTGTAGCTCAGAAGGCAAAGGCAGAGATCTCTAATTAAAAGCTGCAGGTTCGGGTTTGGACCGGATTGAGATCCTCCGTGTTCGTTAAGGGCTACTGGGGCTTTTTAAAAGTTTAGAAAAGTCATTGACAAATACCATAAAAGAAGAAAATAATTTCGAACTACTTTTAAAATTACATATCTAATGTGAATTGGTTCTTAACCCTCTAAGCGGTTCGCACGTACAATTCTGCCAAACCGATGATGTCTTTAAAGCGGTTGTCATGTACAATTTTCGACCTCCACAAACGTTCCGAAAATGGGTGTATTGTACATTTCTGGCAGTGTTTTGAGATAGGAGTTGAGGTCGATTGTTTACTAACTGCACCCATCTTTGACTGACATTTATTGATTAATGCACCCCTACTCCCTGAGGCACAAAGACGCTGATAGCTTTTCATGGCTTTGTAAATCTCTATTTTGTTTGGGGTAACAGATGTATCTTTAATTGCACCACTTAAATATATTGGATGACTTTCGTAAAAAAAATATAAATAATTCTCTTAAAGAATATTTTTATTTGTACTTTTAGAATCCATTATTTCTTATGGGATGATCTACGAGACTTGACGAGCTTTCTATGTATTAAAAATTAACAATCTATAATGTCTATTTATATATCTATTTATAACCAGAAGTAAAGGGACAATAACGAAGGTGAGTTTCTCGTATTCCATTCTAGTCGACAAAGGGTGAAGTAAAAAATAATAGAACATTTTGGTCACTGACACAATAACACTTTAGCTTATTTTTTCGATACTTCTTTTCCTTGGTGTGTTCCACTCGGAGTTAAAGAGCATTCTTTGAACCACTAGTGAAATTCCAGATATGGTTAATTTGTAACATTAGAATACACATTCTATATATCAGGATTATGTATTAACTGCATTTAAATCAAAGGGTTTTGACTTAAATCATAACGAATAAAGAATCTGCAGATTTCTGAGGGGACATCATATATTTGTAATTTTTTTATCCAGAAGTAATTATTTTTAAATATTTAAATAAATCGTTTATTTCTAGTGTGATTTCAAGACTATTTTGGGATTTACAAAGGTTGGAGCATGAGTCATGACAACTATTTTTTTCTTTCAGATATGTGAACGTATCACAGACGTATATGGTTTGGTTTGGTTTGGAGCGCTACGGTCTACTGTTTTGCACACGAGGGCTAATGAGACCGGGACCTACTGTTTAAAGCCGATTCCGAATGGCTACGAACATCCATGCCATAGTGGGATTCGAACCCACGAACTCCGGTACCGACAATCAGCGCCCTAACCAATCGGCCAGCGTTCGGCCACAGACGTATATGTGTCGTGTGGAAGTTCTACAGGCTTAGTGTCTATGCATAACAACAGATGGATCTATGATAGCTGGTAGTTACGCAGCGAGGGCTGTGAAATCAGTCAGTTGGTGAGTGTCGTGCAAGATGGAAGTAATCACTGCTCATCATTGGTTGACACTGAAACTTTCCTTACTGAAACTTTCGTACACACCGTGCTACTAGACGGTATTGTAGGGCATTTTTAAAGGGCTTCCACTGATTCACTATGACATTACATCGTATTTCTCCCTCGGACCACAGCTATTTTTTGGTAAGCGCGCAGCTCAACACGGGTTACTTCCATCTTGCACTACACTCACCAAATGATTGATTTCACAGCTCTTGCTGCGCTACTACCAACTATCACAGAGCCATCTGTTGTTCTGCATACACACTATGGCTGCAGAACTTCCATATGATATATATACATTTGTGATCCTTTCACATATCTACAAAAAAAAAATAGCTGCCATGTCTTATGCCCTAACCCTCGAATAAAATTTAAATAATCGGAATATTTGCTCTTAACCTCGAATTTTCATATCAATTTCTCAAACTTATCCTTTCAGGCTGAAAAAGTAGCCATCGGCGCATTTATGAAGTCTATAAATTATGAAATCAAACAAAGTAATATCCACTAAAGAAAAATTACTCCCAATAAAAAATAAATAAATAAAGACAAAAATATTAACAGAGGAAGTAAAATATCTTTTCTGTAGCAAAATTTAATATCAGGTTTTCAATGCTGGGTACAAAATATGATATTCGAAACAAAAAATAATTAGTTTTATCATTATTTTCAAAGTACCAACTCTTTAAAAACTCCCTGAAAAACACTTATTACATTTCATCGTTGAAAACGGCAACTGCACTATATATTTTCCATTTAATCATTCCTGAGTTTTTCATTTATACGTCCGTTTTATTACGTTTCTATGGGAACAAGAATACAAAATTGTTGCCTAGACAACAGTTATTTAAATTTAGGGAATAATATTTATATCAGTTTTCTTATGATGTCTTAATTAAGCTACCCATATTCCCTATTTAACATGTTATGCGCACCCTATTTCAGATAATGAAGTCGGAGGAATGTAAATATACCTTATAAACTAGTTCTAAAATTAAACTCCACTATCTCTAGGGAAGGGGAAAAATGACTGCCCTTTGAATGATACATTTTAGCTAATGGGCTTACATCCTCATTAGCTACCATTCATCATTATTTCTATTCAAGCTTGAAGCGGTTGAATGGTCTTTTGAATCAGCATTTCTTGGTATTCCCTTTTTAGCTAATATTCAAGAACACTGATATGTTAATGTCATCGCCATCTATCTTTCAGCGACAAACTTTTAAAGTACTTAACTGCATCGAGAGTATTTATCATAAGATGGTTGATTCGGGATATTTTCTTGAAAGCCCACGTTTCAAATCTTTGGAATTTTAAATAGTGTTCATTACGCAATAGAAGTAATTCCATTGTACGTATGAAGCGTTGGGTTAGTTAGAAATTTTTCCGAGGAGGACATTTTTATTACGGAATTCTATTTTCGTATTTTATCCACGGAGACTTACGGATGGCTTGCAGACGAAAGTTTATTATTTGAATTCGTTGAATCTAATTAAATAATTGTGAAAGGTTTTGGTCGGTAAACGGTATATATAATATATTCAATTCAGCCAATTAAGTGGATTGAAAGATCGGATTAACTAGAATATTGAAAAATATATTTTTCAATGAATGCTATTTTTCAAAATATGCTGAAATTTGAAGCTGGAAGCAAATTTATTCACATATCAGTTTTTATATGGAATATTCCACAGTAACCGAGCTCTTATAATTGATGCTTTGAAGTTCAGTTCTTCTGTTCTTAAAGGGGACATAGAATTTTAAATTTCGATTGTTTAAAAAGTTAGTTGTATTTTGAAAATGAAACAAATGGAAAGGGTTAATAATAATAGAAATTAATACAAATCAATACAAAGAGTAAGTACTATGTAGCTTTATACTTTGTCGGCATGATCATTGTACAAAGGAATTATACCACGGGATACCTTTATGTACTTTATAATTTTATGTACAGCTTTCATTCTTCTACTATACATTCATGCCTTAATAATTTATTAATTAGCAGACTAATGCTTTATATGACTGAGTTATAAATAGGTAAATTGCTTCTTTATATGACTGAATGATTTATTAATAAGTAGATTACTTCTTTATATGACTGAAGGATTTCTTAATAGGTATATTGTTTCTTTATCTGACTGAATACAGTATGTTAAATTACATGAGTAAGATATGAGTGATAATTAACTTGTTACCATTCGTGATTTCCTAATTCGTATACTAATCTGTGTAGTAAGAAGAAATGAAAGAAAGATACCCTCTAATTCAATCTATATGTTCCAATTTTGCCTTTAAGTTGTCCTGTGCCTTTTAACTACAAAAAAAGTGGACAAACACAATTCTGTTTCCAACCACATGTAAAAATACAAAAACTTGATTAGAAAATTCAAAGTTCTACTCGAAATTTAACTTATTTGTTCTTTGAATATATGACAAAAAAAATTCTGGTTGCAACAGAAAAGTTTTAAATTTTTGAAACTTCAATAATTGTTTTTGACACAGTTATCTCATTTTACTATGTACAATTGTTATAAAAATATACACCAATTGTGAGTATGAAAATATAGTAATACACTGTGTCTTTTAAACTATTATATTATTCCATTCTGATAAACTTTAATAATTGCTAAATTTATCAGAAAAAGATATGAAATTTCAAAAAAACAATTTCCAAATGTGAACAGGCGAACGGTGGATCACTACTCTTCGGTACCAGAGTTCGCTGGTTTTAATCTTGTTGATGACATGGATGTTCATAGTGGTTCGGAATTGGTTTTCAGCTTCAGGTCCGGTCTCATTAGCCCATGTGTAGCAAAACTATAGACCGTAGCTCTCAAAACCCAAACTGAATATGAATATGACGTTTTCACTTGATAGCTAATCCTAGCTAATCCTTCTCTAAACTCATTATATTGCTATAGGTTTAATACAAAAAAATAGTGTATAGCTATAATACTTGTGCGTGAAATCAAGTAACTGTGTGAAAAAACATTGGTTGACATATTAAAAATAGTTTCTATTCAAATAAGGTAATTTTTATATCTTATTTTCCATGAAGACAGGCAGTTTAACAGAGAGTTAAAATTTCAATTTTCTAAAAAATTACTATAAAAGATTGAAGATAGGGATGGTTTGGTTTGGAAAACTACGTTCTACTTTTTGAGTTATAGTTTTGATACTTGCTTATCGACTTACTTCCATACCACACTGGGTTTCGAACCCTAGAACTCTGGTGCTGAAGATTAACGCCCTAACCATTCTGCTATCTTTCGTAAAAAATAGGGGTGTGTTTGCTAAATTTTGTAGTTTTGGTTTGCTTTGGTTTGGGGAGCTACGCTCTTCTGTTTTGCAGACGAGGACTAATGAGACCGGAAACTACTGATTAAGCCCGATTTAACAAGTATCCACGCCTTCAGCGGGATTCGAAACCGTGAAGTCCGGATCCGAAAAGCAGCACTCTACCATTTGTCCATCGAAATTTTGTACGAATTAAAATGCACCAGACTCCTTAAAATTCTAGTCATTAGACAATCTAGACTATTGCCTTATGTTTATCAGCAATATTTTATATACATCACCATAAAAGAATTTCATTTGTATTGCCATTATTATCTTTAACATCTGTTTCTAGTTGAATAAATTTAAAAATTACTGTATAAATATAAGTGTTAATATTAGTAACATGCCATATGTTACAAAAATCATTTACCTTTTTTAATTTTTTTCAAAAACTTTTGACAGTGATCAAGCAACTTTAAAAGTTTAAGTTATTTAATATTTTTAAATGTCATAAGCTGCAATCATTAAATTTTTCTCAGAATTATGCAACAGGCTTTCATACTAAAAACATTCACTGATAGTTAACCCAAGAAATAAAATTTCAATTTCTAATTAATATCTATAAAAATTATTATTGGCAAATATTTGTTATGATAAGCAAAATGTTTTTAAGTAGTGACCACCTGATGCTGATGTTTACGCCACTTAATCTGTTTAAACGGTGGCTGGATTAAAAATGTATTAAAACATTACAGAAGTTTCAATGATGACTTGCGCAAAAGATAAGTTTATTTTCATTTGGTTTCTTTTCAGCAGTAATTCGTTTTTCTTGTACAAATTGATTTACTTAATAAAAAAATTTATTCACTGGAAGAATTAAAACCAAATTATTCTGAAATTTTTAACATGTTTTATCACAACTGGTTAAAAAAAATTCTCAACTATTTCGGTTTTGTCTAAAAATATCACTTTAGAATAAAAAGTTTTGCTATAAAAGCTTACATTGTTGTTTGTAATGCATTTTAAAGATCTCACAAAATATTATCAGAAATTTGCAAGATTTGTACAGTTAATAATAATCACTGATTAGCTCATCAACTTCGCCAGATCGGTACTAAGTGTTGGATTAATAAAAGTAGAGTATATTACTTGTAATGCAAGAAAGAGTCGGAAAACATTCATTTTTAGGCATATACTTCAATGTTTGAATGTTATGTATCCATTGAAATATTTTTTTTAATCACAGTTTAAGTTAACGGATCAAACATCCATTAAAATAATAATCATTGTATTTTAAAGTAAATTACACTAACTTAAAATTCAGTTTCTAGTCATTTTATAACTCTTTATTTAATTGGTTATTGATTTATTCGGAAATAGTGTAGTAATAATTTTAATATTCGAGAATCAGTAATGCACTGTTTACTTACTACTAATGAACAAATAAATATTCTCTACTAAATTTTCTGATTCTTTCCCATGTTGGAACAACTAGTTGACAGAGGTAAAATTAGAATTTGATGTGAAGAAAAAAAGTACTATCCCGAAAATATAACGAAAAGTAAAATAGGCTGCTTGATTTAAATTTTTGTCATTTTTTTTTTCTCTTCTGAACTAAAATTATACTTATAATACCGTGAACAAATTTAAAACATCCAAAAAAAAACCTGTAAGATTTTTTGTCACCTTCATTATTTTACATGTTTTTCCGTTTTTTTTCTTTCGCCAAAACCTTTTTCTTCTTGTCATCAGATAATTATCATTTCTTTTGTGTTTAAAAAGTTTAATTTCCTTTAAACTTCCAGGACACGCTTTTTCATTTGCATAAAATCTTTCGCCACACCCCGTTTATACTCATAATTATAGTGTAAGTTATGCACTTTTTAGTACCGTAATTATGATATGTCAATATTGCTTCCATATTTAGTACTTTTACCAACATATTTACGTGTGGAGTATTGTAATTATTTCTATGTACTTTGATAATTCGCAGTTTATTTGATTCCTTAACACTTCTGATATATCTTAACAGGGTACTGTCAGTGATGTTCGCGTTTGTGAGAATTACTGGAGAACACAATTTTTTTTAAATATTTGTCTTTACAAATATACAGCAGTGAATTATAAATGTCTTACTTGTCGCATAATTTTCACAAAATTTGTTTAATAATCATCGAATTTTTTATAGATGTTTTTTAATATTTACAAAATTCTACACCTATGATTGATAAAAACACTACATTTTCTTATACTTACATTTACTTCTTACGTGAAGAGTTTAAAAATGCATAAAAGTATTCATTGACTTGCGTTATATGTAACATTTAACTTAACTCCCATATTACAGCCAGGTTGAAAAGTTTGAAAGCAGCGATTTAAGAGGGTATAGCCACTTTCAACTGACATTTTTTTATTATAATAAAAGAATATATTATTATAGTAATATATCCTTATTATAATATTATATATATTCTTTATTATAATTCTTTATCATGATTCAATATAAAAGTTAGAATAAAATCTTTCCTGGTTCTATTTTATAAAACACATATAATGTAATACATTTATTGTACTTTTGTGAAAAGTATAATTGTATATAATGTCATTGTATTCTGTCAATGCCATTTTGTACATTGTACATTGTCATTTTGTACATTGTTAATGTCATTTTGTACTTGAATATCTAAACTTAAAGGTTTGAAGGAAAATGAAAATATAATTTTATTGCTTTGTTTTACCCTGATTTTTGCCAGTAAATGGGTTTATCAATATGTAGATTGACTTTACCCAGCCTTTTTAGCTTCGACAATTCTTTTTAGTGGTGATTGAAGGTGTGGATTCTTTCAGTCCTAAATACAAAATTTTAATCCTCTACTTTTAATCGTTTTAAAGTTATGATACACTAGCATATAGCCCGTTATATGACAGAATCAGTAAAATATTTAATTTTCCAGGATTGTAATGTATCACATGAGGCAGGTAAAAAAATGGTTTGTTTTTAGCTGGGAATTATCTAGTACACGCTCAATAATTTGTTTATCTTTACTGACCGTATGTTAGTCGACAACTTTAATTTATCTTGTCATATTAAGTAATAGGATGGGCAGCAGAAGTTTTAATATTGACAGCGAATATTTCGTGGTATATATGAAAGAGTCCAAATTTTGGCGAATCTATTGCAAACACTGTTGTTATGTATAAGAAACAAACACACAAACGAACAAACAACTTGATTTTCAAAGATATATAACTATTGACATTTATTCCTAGAATTTTGTGAAAAGAATTTGTTGTTAATACCAGTGATAAAACTTTCATTGTAACAAAAAATAATCGATGATCAAATTTAAAATTATCACATATGTGCCTAATCTATTATTTAAGCCAAATATAAAAAAAATTATTCACGTCATATCTAAGTTCAGTGATAAAACGTATGAAAATAATGCAGACGATATTTAAATAATTTAAAATAAGAAATGATTAAATGAGATGGTTAAAGGAATGACGTCATAATGCTAGAAAAAAATGTTATTTTTACTTATTTATTAAGTGATAAATTGATAAACTGATCTTATAATTTTGCCTGCTCTTAGCAGCAGAAAAAAAGGCTTGAAATAATAGCATTTAACGATCGAAAAGGAGGGAAGGGGTGGATTTCGAACGATTTTGAACTCGCTTTGAATTTTGCTAACCCTAACTCGTCAAGAATCCAATTAATACCTCTATCCATTCCAGGTCCAACCGCTTCATAAATTCGAGGACAAACGGACAGATAACTTAGGGTATTATTATATAGGAGATACGTAGGTGCTACCAAAGTATATAGAAGCAGGAAGAAGAAAAGGCGCCGTAAAGGTAATGTAAATATATAAAAGAAAATTCTATTATCTCCAAGAATCTTGATAGTAAAACAACTTCACGGGCTCCTACTAACATTCAGCTTCTTCATTCCTATTTAAGTTGTGTTTTGATCTTGTCTTATAAGTTATCAATTTTGTAGATTTCAGGTATGAATATTAAAAAATTCCTTATAAACTATATATTTGTAGTATAGGCTATTACGTACACATTATTTAAATTAGTTTTCAATTATGTGTGAGATTAAATTTTTTACAAAACTATAAGTGCTATATTTTTGCTATAGATGACGTTGAACATTAATTCGACAGAGAGAACAGAATCTGTATTATTCTTTAGAGTTGATGCGATTTATAATTTCACATTGTGACGTCATTTATAACCAATATCTATTACAGCGGTTACAGGTTATCAAACACCCTTTAACTCCTGTAAGAAGATTTCCCTTAACAATAGTGCTAGATTTTGGTTTGGAACACTGCAGTCTACTTTTTGGTACAAGAGGACAAATGAGGCGAGACCTATTGTTAAAAGAAAAATCCGAAAGGCTACGAACATCCATGCCACAGTGGAATTCGAAACCACGAGCTCCGGTACCGAACATCAGTGCTTTGACTATTCGGTATAGTTCAGCAAATAGTGCGAGAGCATTTAAGTTTTAACCTTCGAGTGCACCTTTTTCCATTTAGGTGCTATATACGTAACGCCTAAATGGAGAACGTACAGATGTTATAAGGCAAATAGTCAAATTATTCTCAGGGAAGGTCAAAAATGAGTATTTCAGTTTATACCATTAAGGTTTCCTTATGCGTAATCACAGACGAAACTCTGAAATTTGTCAAACGTGATTAATACATAGTCAAAATGAATAATTCCTTTAGAAATATGAACTCGTTAGGGGTGCTTGTAGATGTGGATTCTTTCAGTTCTAAATACAAAATTTTAATCTTCTAACGCTATTCGTTTATGAGTTGAGGCATACCTAGGTGTTACATACGTACAGACGTACAGATTTTAAAAAGTAACTAGTCATTTTGTTCTCAGGGAAGGTCCAAAATAGGTATTTCAATTTCCCCCATTAAAGTTTCCTTATGCTTACGCACAGAAATAACTCTAAAATTTGTCAAAAGTGGTTAATACATAGTTAAAATGAGTAATTCCTTTAGATATAGGAACTCTTTAGGGGTACTTGAAGGTGTGGACTCTTTCAGTTCTACATTCAGAATTTTAATCTTCTACGGTTATTCGTTTTTGAGTTATGAGCAATACGTAGGTGCTATATACCTATAGACGTACAGATTATAAAACATAACTAGTCATTTTGTTTTCAGGGAAAATCCAAAATAAGTATTTCAATTTTCCTTTTTAAAGTTTCCTTATGCGTAAGCACAAACGTAATTCTGAAATGTGTCAAAAGTGGTTAATACATAGTCAAAATGAGTAATTTCTTTAGAAATAGGAACATTGAAATTATGCGTGATTACAGTATAGCATTAAGCCGTGGTAGCTTAGTCGGCAAAGGCAACGATCTTCTAACTGAAGTGCTGCGAGTTCGAGGCTGGAGCCGTCTAAGATCCACCGTGTTTGTAAAAGGTGACTGGGGGACGTAAAATATTTTTCTCCTTGGAAAATATTGGTGAAATTTCTGCAATGTTTACTGAAACACAAAGGTATCTTATCCCTTGCTTTTATTTAGTGACTTTAATTGATGCAGAATGCGCCATTGTAATATAATTATATACTTTTATTTAACAAACCAAAACCCCTTAGAAACCAGACATTTATATTTATGGACAATTAATCTTTCAACAGTTTACAAAGCCAGCAGCTCCAAATTATTCAAACTGAGAGATAACGAACCATTAATGGTTCACTATATCTAATTTTTTAAGTATTACACGCATTTAATGTATACGTACAGGGTTGCACAAGGACAACTGGACAGAAGATAAGGAGAAAATGTTAGGCTACCATGCTCAGACCTTTATAGCCAAGTTGACGGGGGTACCCAGTTCTTGTGTCAAACCGTTCGTGATCACAATGTCCTCCAAGTTCTCAATCGATACCTTTGGAGATGGCAATTCAATCCTGGAGGGCTTGGTCCCTGATTCCAAATCCAGCGAGGGTAATGTTACTTGGTCTGTAGCATACCTTAAGTTACACTTGTTTCCCGGGTGGCGCTATATGGGTAACAGGTTCATAGCCTTGTGTAGGCGTTAAGATAATGTCTTTATGGCCAGCTGTATTGGAATAAAAAAACAATATATCATTCATTTCATACAAAGAAGAAAAAACAAGAAATGATATTTTAATTTGAGTGATAACAGAACAAATTCAATACACTCAGTGCTAAAATCTTCAAACAAAAAATACCAATTAAATTTTTTAAAACTTCCGTTCTTCTTAAAACACCCTTTATTTTACACGAGGACATTTACCGATTCTGTAAACAACACAGAAAATAATTTTAATCGAAATAGAAGCATATAAAAAGGAGCTTCCACTTTGAAACGAGAATTTTTCTTGACAAAATTTCAGCTCGTGTCTCTTTCAATATACATACTAATGAGCATTTTGATGCTACATTTTAACGGAAGCAACGGAAAATGGCTTTTTGCATATCGTATTGTTTTCTAATATCCGCATGAATTCTTTTGGTCAGAATTGAAACTTTTTTATACAAATTTTACTTTGATGTGTCAAAGCTTTTTACCTTCATTTCCAAAACAAAAAGTAGAAATTAAAAGCTTTTTATTGAGAAAGATTTTTTTTTCAGTAGCTTTGAATTCTTATTGACTTTTTAAGAGTTCCATTATGTATATAATTATTATTCTGAGTTTAAATTGTTTTTTTTAACTAAGCAGATGTTTATACTCATTTTAGAGTGACAAAAAAAATGTGGTATATTTTTATATCATTATTATTCTTCTACTAACTTCGATATGAGATAAAAAGCACTAGTCATGTATTCATTTGTATATTCTTTCACGCTTTTAAAAACAATTGTGTTCTGCTAGAGGTTAATGTTTTGTTACGTTTCAATGTTACAAAATATTTTTGTAAATTATAAAATTAGCATTATTACAATTTGTGTCCAAGTATATCAAAGAGTAACTAACTAAATTTCTTTGGAAATTTTTGATATCAAATAATTTATTTGAAATTTAATTTATAAAACGTTATTAATTATTAAAAGATTATTTTAACTTTTATTTTATCTAATGTGTTTTATGTATATATATATATATATATATATATTATATATATATATATATGTGTGTGTGTGTGTGTGTGTGTGTGTGTGTGTGTGTAGAGATATACGTATGTAAACCATTTTTTATAAAACTCCTTGACAAGGAGAGAGCTAAACATCTAGTAGTAATCGAAATGCAGTAGGGCCGACATTGAAGAGAACAGCAGAAGTCTAATTGAAACTTTATTCCATAGCTGCTACAACGCACGTCTATTCTACTAAAAGACGAATAAAGAAAAAACCGCAGAGATCACTCTAATCGAACAGAGGTGCACCCAAGAGCGAAGACAGAAAGAATTTTAACACGGTAAAAAAAAACTTAATAAGCGAATTAAATTTAATATCAGCAAAAAGGCGAAACCATTTGCTGCCTACAGCTGGGAAACGTTCTGAAGAGACAGAAAGTTTACATTTTTAGGATAGACAGCTTTGGGAAGAATGTTAAGTGAAAATACTTCTTTGATTAAACTATTTATAGGCTGGAAAAAAGATTTAATAGAATTAGTATGGGAGACAGGAGGTTTTTTTAAGGAAATATTAAAGTTAAATAATTTAATATATTACATATATATATAAATATATATGCATTACTTTATTTTTAAAAGATTATTTTCAATTTAATTATGTGCATACACACATATATATAACATATATATATACATATATATATATATATATATATATATATATATATATATATACATATATTGTTAAGAATGCTATAAACATGGAAATTGTATGGTATCTCGCCAAATTGGCGAGATATTTTCTCCTTGGCGAAGTTTTGGGAGACTCATTTTTGGCGACTTGGTGAAATTTTGTTTCCAATCTCCTTTTCTCTGGATTTTACTAGAAGCTTGTGGAAATTTCCAGAAACCTGAAAGCTATATAAAAGGGCCATAAGTTCTCATAAAAGGTCAGTTCATGCTCAGTTATGGCAGAAGTAGGGCCTGTGTTTATTCTCTCTTTATTGCTCTGAAAAAGTTTACCAAATGGCTGCCAAGTTTTATCGCCCTCCGTTGTAATTGTGTGTAAATTTTCAAGTATTAAAAATCACCTGAAAATTTCTAAAGCGTATTTCGTTTATTAGTTTTTACTGTTGTTTTTCTCTAGTTCCTATTTTAAATTTCCTAGATACTAGTTTCAATTAAATAATAATAAAAGTATCAAAGCTTACAACTTTATCTGTTAACTAGAAAATAAAAATATTAAAAGTAGGACTAATGTAACCGAAAAATAATGAAGCTTTAAGTAGAAAATATATAAGAAGAGATTTGGTTTTATAATGTCCAATTTCATGGTCAAAGTCTACCAAGGCATGTTTCTTATTTGTTTTTAGAACAAATTTTTAAGTTTGTTAGATGCATAAAATATTCCACTTATATATCTAAAAGCAAGTACTCATGATTCAACTAAATTTTAAAAGCATACCCTATATAATAATAGCCTAAGTTATCTGTCATCTGTCGAATTTATGAAGCGGTTGGACCTGGAATGGATAGAAACATCATTATTGGATTCTTGATGGGTTAGGGTTAGCAAAATTCAAAGCAAGTCTTTAAAACGTTCAAAATCCCCCCACATCCCCCCTTTTCAAGCGTATAATGCCTTTTTATGCCCTTTTATAAATATGCTTCATATCACAGCAAAAAATACTGTAGTCGTTAAAACGTTCGAAATCCTCCTTCCCCCTCCTTTTCAAACGTTTAATGCCATTATTTCAAGCCCTATTTTCCCCGACTAAGAACAGGCGATTAAATTTATCAATTTATTACATAATAAGTAGGTAAAAATAACATTCTTTTCTAGCATTATAACGTCATTCCTTTAACCATCTCATTTAATCATTTTTTATTTTAAATTATTTAAATATCGTCTGCATTATTTTCATACTTTTTATCACTGAACTGATACTTTACTTAGATGTTACGTAAGTAATTTTGTTTTATACTTGGATTAAATAATAGATTAGGTACATATGTGATAGTTTTAAATTTAATCATCAATTATTTTTGTTGCAATGATAATTTTATCACCGGTATTAACAACAAATGATTTCCATAAAAGTCTAGGAGTCTATTTCATAAAAGTCTAGGATTAATAATAATCATAATAATAATAAAGTAGTATATTGCAAAATGTCATAAATGTATAAAGGTCACAAATGTCATAAATGTCATAAATTATATATCTTTGAAAATTAAGAAGTTTGTTCGTTTGTGCGTTTGTTTTTATACATAACCACACGGCTTCACTAAATGAATTGAATGTGATTTAAAATACATTCACAGTAACTGGAAACATTAGAGGAGTATGAAGATAAACTAATTATGAAGCATGTAACAGATAATTCTCATCCAAAAAGCAAACCACTTTTTTACCTCCCTCATAGGATACTAACAATTCTGGAAAATTTAAAAATTTTACTAATCCCGTCATATAACGGACTATATGCTAGTTAATAAATAATTATTTCCATAACTGTTATAAAATTTTTAGCATAAAATATTAAATATTATCTGGTATACAGAATACAGATATAGGAATCTTTGATAAATGATTAAATGCTATTTCATTCCATTTAAGAAGTAAAAGTTTTCTCGTTAATTTATAGAAACTTAGAGTCTACTTGTAACACTTTAATCTTATTAGCAGTATGCCCTAGGCACAACTTTCGCAACAGTTCGGAATTTTTCGGTTTGAAATGGTTAATTACGTTGCTATGGGAACCAGATTTAGAAGCGTAAAGAACTTTTCTTCTAACTTAAACGATGTACATTAGCTAAAAATTAAAAAAAGTGTGCTTTTAGGTTTATTATATTTTTTATTACGTCTTGATGCCTTAAAAGAAAATTTATTTTAAAAACTGCCTTAATTCAATTGACGTTATTACAAGTTATTAAATTGCAGATGATTTTAATAAAACGTCAAATTTATCTGGCTTTAGTAAAAGTAATAAATAAGTATATAAAATGCAAGCTAAGTATTCAAGAAATTGAATTCCCATCACAAGGCAATTCTTTCAATTAGTGTTTAAATACAAATATTAATAAAACTTATAGAACTTAAAAATAATTTATTTGTAAAACTCAAACTTATAGTAAATGTTAAGTTTGTTCAAGACAGAGAAGTTTTCTAATTTTAAAGGAAAATTTTTGAAATACCAAAACTTCAGTTAATGTTTTCGCAGTTTTTTTTTATTATATGCCATACTGTGTATTTATTCTTGTAAATATAAGCAATTCTTGTAAATATAACCATGTATTTGGTAAATGGTAAATGACATGTTATTCATTTTACGAACTGTGTTCCGGCTTCACGGTAATGAAACACTGATTTTTCTTTTCGCCGAATTTAAGTTGGCCATTTTAAAATTGGTACAATTACCTTTCCAAAACTGAGTTCGGCAGTCACAAGCAAGGAATGTCCTGAAAATATTCTGATATTATAATGAATTCTGATAATTAGATTATCAGAATTTGAACAATTAATCGAAAGTTTATGGGACTGTTTATAAGGTTCTGAAATATAAACTCGATATAAGCAAATATAAAATTTCAACTCGCTATTTTATTGTAGTATGTTTATGCAGTTTAACTCATCAATATGAACACTATATTTACGGGTGTTGATCATATACCTAATTTTACTGAAGTGAGCCAATTTGACTCATACAAGAAAATTGAAGTTCTTTGCAAAGAAAATAGTTCCAAATTAATTTAAATGAAATGTTTATCATCAAAAATTCATGGAAAATATTTCTTACATATAAGATCTGTTTTCGAAAAACACTTTCCGCAAACATTCCTATTAGCACAATGGTTTCTACATCGGTTTCTTTTCAATGAATGTTGAACTTGACAATTCTTCCGTGCATCAATAGAATGAATTTCTGTCATTGGAATGGAAGTGTTCTAGACTTCTTCTCTATATTTACTTCTTAGCTCTTCAGCCAATTGGAAAATAAAATCTTGACTGTTGCCCAGGCCTGATAGAACCAATAAATTTCATGTTATGCGATTAACTGTTAAACCATTCTATGAGTCAAATTGGCTCACAACCGTGAAAATAGGTATACCACATTTGATAATGCTAAATGAAGGGGTCTGCGGGGAAGAGGAATGAAAGTTTACATATATTTTATTACTTAACTAAAAACCAACTTATGTTTTTGAAAAGTGATATTAAAGTTTTATATATATAGTGATCAAATTTTTAATGAGTCAAATTGGCTCGGTCCGTAAATCTAGTGTTAAAATTGGCACAATTACGTTGGCCAAACTAAGTTCGGGCTTCACAAGTAAGGGACGGCCTGAAAATATTCTGATATTCGAATTATTTCTGATGAATTCTGATGATTAGAATATCAGAATTTTAACAATTAATCGAAAATTTATGGGACTGTTTATAAGGTTCTGAAATATAAACTCGATCAAAACAAATATAAAATTTCAACTCGCTATTTTATTGTCTTGTGTTCATGCATTTTAACTCACTAATATTAAAGCTAAGTGTTAATGTCTGAAACTGCATAAATGCACGTTTACATTCTGAGTACTAATGCTTTATGCTTATATCTGTGGAAATAGATTGAATGAAATAGAATGAAAATATTTAAAAAGTTTATTCTCTTTTTTGTCTCGTGTATGCATTGTAATAAGAAACATTCGAAAAACCCGTTTCCTAAAAACCTTTTAACATAAAAGATATAAAAGAAACGAGGAACACTAACCAACAAGATTTGTTGGGCTAAGTTCTCGTGAAAGGTAGGATTATAAGCTTGCAGTTCCTGGAGACAATGTAGAAATTAGTTTAGAAATTGCTTTCTCTGGAGGGAGATTTTCTGTTTAATTTTATTTGAGATTTTCTTACTCCCTTAGGATACAAACTCCATTCATTTCTAAGGATTCAGCTAACCCGTATTTTTTTCTCTTTTTAGAATTCTTGGAACTTCATTTATATAAGCTATCGGAAAATAGGTTTAAACAAAATATAGATATGGATAACTTTGTACTGTAAGAAATTCAGAATTTAAGCTCCCGTTATATTAAATTGTGTATTAGAATAAGGAAATGTAAAGTAAAATCTTTTATTGAAAGTTCGGACATAAAAAGTAATTTAATTTTTTTAATTCAATAAATAGTGAACCAATACTTCCGAGAGAGGAATTTTAGAAGAATGCCATACATGTAATTTATTCTAGGCTTTTTTTTATTTTCTTCATATCTTTCTCAATTTTTGTTCCTGTAATCTTTTATTTAACATGAGCCGCGGTAGCTCAGTTGGCAAACAAAGGCAGCGATCTCGTAGCTGAAAGGTTGCGAGTTCGAGGCTCAAGTCGGCCGAAGACCCGCCAGGTTTGGTAAAAGATGATTGGGGCACGTAAAATATGTTCGTGGTACAATGTTCTCCAAGTTCTCAAAAACGATACCTGTGGGGTGCGTACAAATTCCCTCTAACCGCCGTCTCAGAAAGTAAGATTTCCCTGCCAAAAAGCCGTGGATATTTCTCAAAGAAAGTGCAATATAATGCCTACAAAATTGGAGACTTCTTAGCAATCAAAAGAGAATTGGTATTATAGCTAAACTCATGAGTCTATCCAGTTCTAGAACACTCCATCTACAATGGATTCCGCCCCATATGAATTTAAAATATAATGATACTGCGGATGGACTGACGAAGGGCTCTACCATGACTTATATCAGTTGTGCTCCTCTAACGTACCTTGAGCTTTATTCTAAAAGTAAAGATTCTATAAACATCCCTTGGAAGTGTGATGAAGCGATTTAGATCAGTAATATAATTGATTCATGCATAACAAGAAGTAAAATTCTCGGAATCTAAATCTGACCTCATCATATCTTTTGTAAAGTACAGAGGACCATAAAATTATATGCAACGGATATTGTTGTCTTGTACGGTAGTCTCGGGCGGGGTTCTGATCCCAGTCTCAGATTAGAATCCCTTCTCCGTACTTGACACTAAATAAGAATGTACTTTTGTGGAGTTATTTATGAGTCCCTAAGGGACAGTGCCCAATTAGAAGGGATAAGGTTTTCCACGTTGGTGTTCTCAAGGCGGGGTTTAAGCAGACCAATTAGATTCTTACAACTATCCCGATTGGACGATAAGAAGGAAGAGGGGGAAAAGATGAAATTAATAAAATAAGAAAAATCTAAAAAAGAGAGAAGGTGTTCGGGAGTCCAGTCGAGGAGACAAGTCCGACGGGAAGTGTTCGAAAGTCGAGTGGAGGAGACAAGTCCGACGGAACGTGTTCGGGAGTTGAGTCGAAGGAGACAAGCCTAGGTGTTCGCGAGTCCGGAGGAGACGAGTCAGACGGAATGTTTGGGGAGCAAGGATAATAGTCTTAGGTTCGACAGAGACTCCAACGTTCAGAACATCTAGCGCACTGCCAGCAGTGTTCCTGTATCAATATTACGACCGCACCCCAAACGCTCAGAAGGAAGCCTGACCAGACCGACGAAGGTCCATACATACCCAATCCTGATCAGCCCTCACCAGCAGTGTTCGGGCACATCATATAATCACAAATGTACCCCTTTTACATATATTTGAAATTGAGATTAGGTCCTCTCTCTTATATTACATTTACTTTAAGTGATGAAAATTATTGTCAGAACTAAAAAAAAAAGTAGCACCTAATTTGAAGGTGTTGATAAAGAAAATTTACGAAGATAGAATTCATTTGTGTGTACATAGATCTATAAATATATCATTATATAATAAATTTACTTTTTTTTTATTTTAGGCTGTTTTTAGATGCTTTTAATTTAGCTTTTAGTTTATTTTCATATTTTATGTCTGTATTTCTCAGAACCTGTGTTGAATTTAGTACTAAAATATTTTACACACCGCAACCAAATAAATACCATTTACATTTGATCACAGGTTAATACCCAATTAAACGAGAATATTTTGGATTATTTCAGTGTTTCGGTCGTGCATCGATGGTATTTTGTTCAGATTCTTACAGGTGCATCCATTACCCCCTCCTCCACAACAGCACCGATAAATAAAACGACATCAAGCAAATAAACGGAAAGTATCGCAATGCGTGCTTAAGTTCTTGAGCCTAGAACGTCACAGCACATATTTGTGTAAAATAAAACAGAAGTATTTATCGAACTGTCTGGGTTGGATGCATTATATAACAGTGACGATGGAAGTACATTAGGACATTCTGGTGATGAGAATGCAGCTGAAAATAGTCATCAAAGTGTTTATAATGGGAATATTTGAGTGATCACTGGTGCGCCAGGCAAGCAAATTAAATGGTCTCCTTTCGATGCGTCGATGCACATTTTATTGGTATTTTAAAGGGATTAATAAACACGACGGTCTTTGGACTACTTGGGCCTCAAATTCACAATGTTTCAAATTTGTTATAGAGATGCAGATAATCCTGGATAAATTTTTGTTAGGTCAAACTGTTTGAAATCAAACGCCAAGGGCTTAAGTTGGGGTAGAACGCTTTTAGATAGGGGAAAGTTAACTAAATGAATATTTAAATATACTTCAACTCTTACCTGTACTGTTTAAACATTTTAAAATTATATTTTCTCCACACGTACTGTCAGTTTTATATTAATCTTCTACAATTTTAAAACATCAGTTATTTTCCTATCTTTGAGTTTCGTTATTTGCCAAATGTCTTAAGAATAAAATGTTACGAATAAATCTTGTGTGTAAATATAACTCATTTATAGATAAAGACTTTTTATCCAATCATTCTATCAGAACAATAAAACTATATTAACTTTTAAACAACGGGAGTAGAATCCGAAGTATTCTAGAGGAATAATTTCATTTTAGAGACAAAGAATTACACATAATTTGATACTTTGAATTCTTTCCCTCTGAAGAATATAAACGGAACAAAGTTTGCATGAAGCAGATATTCGCTAACTTCTTAACATTTTCTTCTAAATATAATTTATTTCTGTTCCAAAACACAGTACCAAAATTGTTCACTAACCTTTCCGCCGATATTTAAAATTCTACGCTAGGACAAACCTCAAGGTTGACATACATTTAATTTAATGTTAGATGTCTTCCATTTGTATCGAAGCATTTTAAACAAAACTTAGTTTGAAAGATTAGGATTTGATTTCTCTATTTTGCCTTAGTTCTCTAAATAAATATAAAAAATAAGATAGTATTAAAATATACTCGCTAAATTTACAAGTGAAAGATTCCCGCATTATTGGATTAAAGACTGTCGAATGAAGAAATTTGGGAATGCTCGGTTAAGATAAATACTTTTATGTTGTTTCTTTTAATCCGAAAGATTTTTTTTTGGGGGGGGGTGAACACCCAAATAAAAAGAACATTTATTTTAAAGAGAAAAGCTATTCAAAAGCTTTCAGTAAAATTTTCCGTTGATCTAATACAAATTTTACTTGCTTTATTTGTTTATATCCAATGTAATGTGTTTTTAAAAGGTTAAAAATTTATTAATTATATTTAAATATTATTTTAAAAAAATTTCAGGAAATTCATTAAAAGTTTTATTGCAGATACTACTCCTATAATTCAGCGCTTCTTGGAATTACGTAAATTAAAATCAGCAATGCTGATGAATTATAGCTGCAGACAACCTTTGCATATTCCAGAAACGGCGTTGCCAGATCTCCGATCTAAACATCACGACCGTTTCCGATTTAGCTAAGAGTACTTCTGAAAACTAAGCTTACAACAAGTAAGTTGAAACGGGACATTGAGAAAACAAAAAATTTGGCTAACAGTGGTAATAGCTTATTTTTAAAAATTTAAACAGATTTTTAAAACTTTGATGAAATTCTAATTCGCAGATTGCAATGGGTCTTCTTAAGAATCGGGTTCCCCTTGGCAAATTTGATGAAAATATTGGCGATATTTACTAAAACACAAAGACAATCCATCCAAACATTGTATTTCTTGCTTTTTCTGACAACTTTAATTAATGCACAGTGCACGATCATAATAGAATTATATACTCTTACTTAATTAAAGAAAACGACTTGAAAACCAGACATTTATATTTATGGGCAATTAATCCCTTAATAGTTAACAAACTCAACAGCTCCATATTCTTAAAAATCAACCATAGTGAATCATTAATGGTTTGTTATATCTAATTTTTTTAAGCATTGTTCACTTTTAATATATAAGAAAAGAGTTACACAAGGAGAGTTGGCTGCAAATATCATATAAATTATAATACAGATACAGATTTCTTGGACACGGTGAGATCAAGAGAAAATGTTAGATGACCATACTTAAACCATTATCTCCAAGTTGGCGGGGAACTCAATTCTTAAGTCAAACCATTGCAATAATTAGCGTTATTTTTGAGGATACACACTATTTTAAACAACGGCTGAAGTAATACATTGATAATACACTCTTTTAAAAACTACAAAGGATTCAGGTAATATTCTAGCTTATTTTTAAAAAATGTGCTCGTCAAGAATCTTAAACAGATTTTTAAAGCTTTGATGAAGCTTTTGGGCTGCTACTCACGACGACCCTCTACACCATTATATTATGACGTCACTAGAAGTGCATTTCGGCACTTTGGCTTGTCGGTATGGTTTGGTTTTGGAGTGCTTCGGTCTACTTTTTGCAACAAGAGCGCTAATGAGACAGGGACCTACTGCTTAAAGCCGATTCCGAAAGGCTACGAACATCCATGCCATAATGGGATTCGAACTTATGTGGGTGCTTTTGCTAGTCTGGTTTGGAGTGCTACGGTCTACTTTTCTGCAACACGAGGGCTAATGAAACCGGGACCTACAGCTTAAAGCCGATTCCGTACAGCTACCAACATCCATGCCACAGTGGGATTCCAATCCATGAACTCTGGTACCGAAGGCCAGCACCCTGGCCTTCGCTGTGACTAATAAATATCTAGCACATTATATATCTTGGAAAAATAATATATATCTTGGAAAAATAAAAAATATTTCCGTTTGTATGTTTGTTTTTTATACATAACAACACGGTTTGCAATCGATTCACTAAATTTTGGACATTATACATATGTACCTCCAAATAATCACTGTCAATATTAAAACCTCTGTTGTCCATCCTATCACGTAATATGACAAGATAAATTAAATTCACTAAATTTTGGACATTATACATATATACCTCCAAATAATCACTGTCAATATTAAAACCTCTGCTGTCCATTCTATCACGTAATATGACAAGATAAATTAAATTCACTAAATTTTGGACATTATACATATGTACCTCCAAATAATTACTGTCAATATTAAAACCTCTGCTGTCCATCCTATCACGTAATAGGACAAGATAAATTAAATTCACTAAATTTTGGACATTATACATATATACCTCCAAATAATCACTGTCAATATTAAAACCTCTGCTGTCCATTCTATCACGTAATATGACAAGATAAATTAAATTCACTAAATTTTGGACATTATACATATATACCTCCAAATAATCACTGTCAATATTAAAACCTCTGCTGTCCATTCTATCACGTAATATGACAAGATAAATTAAATTCACTAAATTTTGGACATTATACATATGTACCTCCAAATAATTACTGTCAATATTAAAACCTCTGCTGTCCATCCTATCACGTAATATGACAAGATAAATTAAATTCACTAAATTTTGGACATTACACATATGTACCTCCAAATAATCACTGTCAATATTAAAACCTCTGCTGTCCATTCTATCACGTAATATGACAAGATAAATTAAATTCACTAAATTTTGGACATTATACATATGTACCTCCAAATAATCACTGTCAATATTAAAACCTCTGCTGTCCATCCTATCACGTAATATGACAAGATAAATTAAATTCACTAAATTTTGGACATTATACATATGTACCGATAAATAATCACTGTCAATAAGAAAACCTCTGCTGTCCATCTATCACGTAATATGACAAGATAAATTAAATTCACTAAATTTTGGACATTATACATATATACCTCCAAATAATCACTGTCAATATTAAAACCTCTGCTGTCCATTCTATCACGTAATATGACAAGATAAATTAAATTCACTAAATTTTGGACATTATACATATATACCTCCAAATAATCACTGTCAATATTAAAACCTCTGCTGTCCATCCTATCACGTAATATGACAAGATAAATTAAATTCACTAAATTTTGGACATTATACATATATACCTCCAAATAATCACTGTCAATATTAAAACCTCTGCTGTCCATCCTATCACGTAATATGACAAGATAAATTAAATTCACTTAATTTTGGACATTATACATATGTACTTCCAAATAATCACTGTCAATATTAAAACCTCTGCTGTCCATCCTATCACGTAATATGACAAGATAAATTAAATTCACTAAATTTTGGACATTATACATATGTACTTCCAAATAATCACTGTCAATATTAAAACCTCTGCTGTCCATCCTATCACGTAATATGACAAGATAAATTAAATTTGGCAAGTGACATATGGTCAGTGATGATAAACAAATTATTGAGCGTGTACCATATAATTCTCAGCCAAAAAACAAACCATTTTTTTACTTGCTTCATAGAGTACTTTACAATTCTGGACAAATTAAAATTTTTACTGATCCTGTCATATAACGGGCTACATGCTAGAGTTAAATAAGTAAACAGTTGATCTGAGAATAAAAATCTGATATATTTATTGATTTCTAAAGTATATCTAAATACATATATGCGTAAGAAATTTAACAGGTAAATAACACTAATAAAAATAAAAATAAACAAAAGAAATTCAGAAAATGCACGATTTTCCAAAAAGATACATATAATGACAGTTCTATATTTTGTAACTTTAAACGTATCACTTCCGATTCTTTAGTTGTTCGGAATATGTAAAATTTCTTTTCAGCCCCTGCATAACCAAAATCATAAAAACTGAGAGCATCTATGTTTTTCATGTTTTAAAATACATAAATCCCCAGTAAGCAAGCCAATCTTTTCGGTATCATTCGTTGAGTAGAATGTTTTGCAGCAGCACAGCATACCTACTCCAAAAACGCCTGCACTCTAATAAAAATTCCATTAAAGAATGAAACACTGAAGCGTTTTTATACAAAAATCGTCGACTCGGAATTTACTAACTTTATTCGGGTATTTACGTTTTTACCCAATCTGTACGGAACTTTCGATTCGTGTTTGCAGACCTCCCGAGGGATTCATTTTCAATTTCTTGCTATTAGTATCTTAGGTTACCATGGCAACTGAAACACTCGAGATGAAACAAAATCTAAAAATATAGCTTCAGAAAAGACTACTCTCGCTTGATTAGAAATGCAACAGATCCCGTCAACAACATCCCAATGTGTATAATTTAATGAGCAATTTCCTACAGCTATAATTATGCCTGATTTATGCCCTTTCAGATTGAAGTTATATAGCATTTTGTGAGCAGACAATATTGATGGCTAATTAGAATTTTTCGGAAACTACAGTAAATAACCCTAAAATAAGAATAATGCGTTCTTGTTATGAATGTTAATAAATTTTGTTTATATCATGTTAATGAGAATCAGGCAATATCTGGAAATATCATACATTTAATTATGAAATAGCTTCTTGTTAATTAAATCAACCATTCCTCTCGTATTTTCAAAAATTAATAAATATAGCTCAAAAAATATACAATTATACATATTTTTTGTTTAATTGTATGATGTGTCATTAGAATTAAGCTGTAAAATCTCACTTTAGGGGGCCCCAGTTCAGAGGGTAAGCCAAGCGTGGGCAATGTCGCCAAATACTAGAATCCTAGTTCCTGGGGCCAGCCGCCATGTTTTTGGCTCTATTTTTGTACAAGTAATCGCCAAATTGTCGCCAAGTGATGTTTACGATTTGTGTTTCGTTTTGCATTAAGTTTATACCCAATTTCAAAGAATATTTTGAACAAAAAATATTGAAATGAATGAAATGTGTCTAAATTTGAATTAAATTAAGACACAATTTCGGATAAAAAAGTTCAAAAAGCAGTAAATAAAAAAATATAAATGTGAAATAAAACGTAACTTGTTACCCTTTGAAAATTAAGCACTTACGTAATTTAAGTAACCCGCGTAATTGGTGGATATAAAAGCTTTTCTGATTTAAAATATCCTGAAAGGCGTCCTGCGGATTTTCTTTCATTTTATTCCGCATGAATCAACAAAGGTAAGAATCAAATTGATTAACACACTTGCGAACTGTGCGGAGGGATCTCTTAATTGAGCTCCACAAGACTTAAATTGTATTGGTGTGGGCTCCAGTATCAGGATATTTGAAAGTAACACTATGATCAACTCTCAGATTCAAAACCATCATCTGAAAGACAATCATAGGCTTTCCAACAATCAGAAATGTTTGAAGTACCCGGATGCACATATTTTCGTATGACTACTAATAAAGTATCCCTATCCCTACGTTCTACTACCTCAAAAAACATCTATTTGTACCCCTCTCTATTCCCACTTACCAAAGTGTTTCATATTCACGTGTCATCAAGAAGACCAAGGTTTACCAGAAAACTGGGTACTAGAATTGGGTGACATCGGCCACTCTTGGTGTGCCAAATGAACTGGGGCACCCTAAACTGGGAATCAGCCAAATTAATCTTTAGAAATTCCTTTAAAGGTTGTTTCAGACATTCGCTTAAAGTTAGTCCTTTAAATGACTGTAGGAGCTGAGCTTATGTAATGAATAGAATTTTACTAGTCTTAAAATGTAGTCGATCTTTTCAGTCTTCTCTGCTGAAATCGTTCCAATTTTAAAAGCATTACAGGATTTGACTTGTCCAGATAAATGAAAATTTAATTTTTATGTCTACTCTCTTGGCGCATTAATGTCTTTGTTTTTTCTAATCCTAGTTGCAATCCCTTAATTTTCAAGGTACTCTCTTTATTAGACAGACTTATTTCTCCGGGTTTCTTCATAGGTTTTTGTTCGGTGCCTTCTTACGGTGACATAAAGGGAAAATACTTCACAAATGCTGCTTCAAAATCTGCAGTATAAGGAACTTGTTTAATAATATAATATAATATATATATATTATATATATATATGTATGTATATATATATATATATGTCGGTGTGTATGTGTGTGTGTGTGTAAACCATTTTTTATAAAACTCCTTCACGAGGAGAAAGCTCAACAGCTAGCAGTAATAATAATAATAATGCAGTCAAGCCGACATTGAAGAGAACGCAGAAGTCTAATTTAAACTTTATTCCAGAGCGGCAACAACGCACATCTAATCTTCTGGACAACATACAACCAAAAGCCACAGAGTTCACTCTGATCGGACAGAGGTGCACCCAAGAGCGATGACAAAAAGAATTTTCCCACAGTAAAAAACAACTTAATAAGCGAATTAAATGCAATATCAGCAAAACGCGAAACCATGTTCCGCCAACAGCTGGGAAACTGCTGTATAGACAGAAAGTTTACAGTTTTATGACAGAAAGGAATGTTAAGTGGAAAATACTCCTTTGATTAAACTATTTAGAGGCTGGGAAAGAGATTTAAATGAATTAGAATGGTAGAGAGGAGGTTTTTGAAGAAATATTAAAGTTAAATAATTTTGATATATTGCATATATATATATATATATATATATATATATATATATATATATATATATATATATATACAATTTTTTAAATATGCATATGTGTATATATGTGTGTTTATATATATATATATACAGTAGATAGCCTGAAATCCAAAATACTCTGCACCTCGCCGATTTCGAATTTCAGGCCCTTTTCAATTTTTATATACATAAACAAATAATGTCATAACAAATATACAAATAAACCAGTTTGTAATAATAATAAAAGTAAATATAAACATAATACCATATAAAATTAGAATTTTTGCTTTTTAAAAAACAAATTTCATTTTATAAGTTAATGAATTTTTTTCTATACCAACTAATTTATGTGTAATCTTGAAGCTTTAAAGCGTGAAGAATTTATGCCATTTCAGTTTGCTGTTGTTTAAAAAAATAACTAGAAAGAAACTATACTCTATTTTTGTTTTACCGACTACACAAACGAAAACGTAATAATCATATAAAAGTTTTAATCTTTTCTTTGTCAAACAATTCACCATTTATAAGCTTGGAATTCCCAGGCTTCCATAAATATTAAAAATAAAAGATTATTTCACTAAGAGCAAATTAGAATAAAACTGCTTAATTAGAACTTAACTACTATTTTTAAAAAAGGCTTAAAGTGTCCGCTAACTTAATTACCCCTTCCTAGACTATTTGATTAAAATAATGTAGTGAAGGAGATATAAGCTTTTGAACAAAGCAACAGACATATTAATAAAGCTAATTTTAAAGAGTTTATAAATTTCTACACATATATGAAATTTTTAAAAGACTTAGAGAATAAATTTAAAAAGTCTTGTTTCAAAAATTTAAAGCTATAAGAATAATATTTTAAATGTATGTTTTTATTTATGGATATCCTTCGTTTCACAAAGTTACACACTTAAAAAAAATTAGCTGCATAATTTATCTTTAAACATTAAATTAGATTAATATGAAATTCTCATAAAAAAATTAATCCGTATACCTCGAAAGTATTTACGCATCTATTTTTAAATTATTCATTTAAAAAAAACTTTAATTCTAAATATTTAATATAAAATATAACAACTTATAGAGTAAGAACTAGTTTTAAATGATATTGTAAAAACATATTTTGTTTCTCATTAAATAATTAAACATTTTTAATTAGAAGCGTCACGAATACTTGTTGAAAAACTTAATAAGATAAAAATTTATTTTTATTTTGTTTTTCAAAAAAGTTTAATTTCGAAAATATAATTACTGACAAAACTAGAGGTAAATTTAACATCTGCCTAAATATGTCAATGGCTGTGAATACTGGACAGTATCTAAGTCTACGAAGAATAAATTCTCAATTTTTTAGCGTAAAACACAAAGAAATATATTTGACGCAGTTTATTAAAATGGTGCATAGAGTTCAGTGTTTAACTTTGAAATTTATCGAAATTATATACAACGAGATATCGTTGGTAAGATCTTAAGATAAATCCCAGTCTTCGGTATATAGAATTATTTAAAAGTAAATAAATTACACATATTCAATACAATACTTTATCACTCGATTTAAAAACTACGAAATTTGTTCTTTAAAGCTTATAAATATTATGTGTAACATTAATATTTCTATCGACTAACTAATTTATAATCAAATAAATTTTAAACGGTCAACAATACAAATTAAAATATTTCATTTGAAATGTGAACTGTTTCCAAATTACGTTTTTTTTTCGTCAAAATGGAACTGCCTTTTGTAAAAACATGTGTAATTTTCTGTTGCCATTAGAATATTAAAAAATATTGTTAAAGAATATAAATGTATATGTATTGTATGGTATATTATAACAGCTACCAAAGCAGTAAATATATCCTTTAACTGTATAATGAAATCAAACAAATTTCATACGATATATTTTCACTTAATTTAAAAATTACATGCTTTTTCTTTAAAATTTATGTATATTTAATAACATTAATACTTATATTGACTAACAGATATATAATCAGATAAATTTTAACCAATTAAGAATCAAAGTTAAAAAATTTTCATCTGTAATAAGAACTGTTTCCAAATCATGTTTATTTTTTAAATAGGACTGCTTGTTGAATTACATAGAAATACGTAACTTTCTGTTGTAACTAAAATATTATTTAATGTTTTCAAATAATATAGATGTGTGTTTATTGTATGGTATTAAAATAACCAGCAATTAAGTATAAACGTTATTTAAGTTTATAAATAAATTAAGCACACTTTACCATACATTTTCCTTTAATATAAAATTTTATTCGATTTTCTCCTTAAAATTTATATATATTACACTTAACATTTATACTTTTATCATCTAAGAAATATATAATCAAATAAATTTTAACGAATCAACAATCGATAGTAGAAAAAAGACATTTGAAATCTGAACTGTTTCCAATTTTTGTCTATTTTTCGTCAAAATAGAATTGCCTTTTGAAATTCATAGAAATGTGTATTTTTCTGCTGCCACTTAAATATAAAAAATATATTTAAATAACATAAAAATGTATGCATTGTATGGTATATTATACAAATTACCAACACAGTAAAAATATTTCAATCAAAGTTACTTAATTTTATAAATAAATAAAGCACATTTCATAACATACATTTTCACTTGATTTAAAAATTATTTGACTTTTTCTTTTAAATTTATAAATATAATATATAATTCTAATACTTCTATTGACTAACGAATATATAATAAAATAAATTTTAACGAATCAACAATCAAAGCTAGAAGAATTTCGTTTAAAATGTAAACTATTTCTAAATTATGTCTATTTTTGTGAAAGCAGGACTGCCTTTTCAAATTCATAAAAATATGTGATTTTCTGCTGCAACCAGAATATAAAAAATATACTTAAACTTTTACAGGCCGAATTCAGATCCAGATATATTTTAAATTATTTTTTTTTGCATATTTTGCCTTCTAATGCTTCAGTTAATTTATGTTAGTCATTTAATTTTGAAAAAAAATTTTCTTTTACGATTTTCATGATGTTCCCAACTGGGAACATTGGCCACTCATGACAATACACTGGATTCACAAATTGAGTAGAATGATGTATATATTAAATAATAAGAAAATAATTACAATGAATTTAAAATTTATTTTTAAATTTAAGGACAGATATCAGTCAAGTTTTAAAATTATAAATTTAAATGAAAACATTTTCTTAAACAAAAATCAAAAACATGAGTTTATACCTTTATGCCATGATATATTGGAAATCAATGGAGATGCAATTTTTTCTGCTACTCATTGCAAACTAATCTTGCATTTAATATGCACTGTGCAGATCTACCTTGTGTTGTTTGTGCAAGAAAATGTTTTTCTCTGTGATATAGGGCTGTAAAACTTGGGTACAGATTGAATGCTAACTTTCCTTGGTGCATCTGTTAAAAGAGCGGTTGTAACTTGTAGTTGACAGAGAAAATACATTTAACACTTTTCAAAATAACATCTGAGAAGCGAACGCACTAGACTGCTTATAGAAATGAAATGCCCTTTCATCAAATTAGAAAATTCCCCTTCATTTCCTACCCCTTTCAAGAAATGTTCTTCGTAAAGGAAATTATTTCGTCGAGTATAGGAGCAACAGTCCATTGTTCCCAAATGGGAAAATCAATAATTAATAAATTATTAAAGGTACGTTTCTGATTGTTAATGTCGAATTTCATATTTTTTTTATTAAATTAAGGTTGTTTTAAGGATACCAATCAGAGTTTAAAAGCATTAGATGTTTTTTTTTACATTTATGTGAATTTTTAATATGTGCTCTATAAAAAATGATGAAAAGGGTCATTTTTATGATCTTTTATACATTTTTCTATTAATCATAGAAATATAGCTTCTGTATTATAAAATCAAGTAGTCCTTTTACTACATTTGCTAATTTTTTTTGTATCAATATTAATGAAATTTAATTTTAAATAATTTTATTAATATTATGTTCCCTTTTGGGAACAATGGACTGTAAAAGGTTAATATAAATAGGTATGCATTGTATGGTATATTAGTATACCATCTACCAGTACAATACAAATATTTCAATCTAAATTATTTTTATAAATAAATCAAGCACGCTTCATAAAATACATTTTTACTAAATTTAAAAATTTTTCGATTTTTTACTGAAAATGTATAAGCATTATATATAACTTTAATATTTCCATCGACTAACGAATATATAATCAAATAAATTTTAACGAATCAACAATCAAAGTTAGAAAAAATTCACCTGAAATAAGAACTGTTTCCGAATTACCTTTATATTTTGTCAAAATACAACTCCTCGTTGAAATGCATAGAAATATGTAATTTTGTGTTGCCACAAGAGTGTTATCCAATATAATGCAGAAAAAAATTTACAGCGTAAAAAAAGAAATACTTTAAGATTTTTCTCTTGTTTTATTGAAGTACAAATTAAGTTTATCGTATAATTTTATTTCGAAAACAAAGTTTCTTGAACAGAAATCAATTTACGCAGTAAACAAACCAGAGAGTTTTTCTTTAAACAGATAATGCTGGGGAAGAAAAGAGTGTGCCTAAACTAATTTTAATAAATTCGTATACTGTAACAACATAATCTAATTCCTGGTTTTCTGCAACATAAAAACTTTCAGATAATTTTGAAAAATGTATTAAGGTCATCGATGGGTTTATTAAACATTCTAAACATGAAAAACAAATATTCTCTTTGAATATAGAAGGTAACTAATTTTTGAGTCATGAATTTCATTAAAATATTGACTTATTTAATTACAACATATCAATTATACGTTTTATTTCAATCAATATCCTATTAAAGGATGTTATTGAAAAATAATTTTTTCATCATTCAGGTAGATCTAAAATTAATTCAACAAATAGTTTACTGGTAATTTTGGAACTTATATTCAGATAATCTATAGACAAATTAAACATTCTAATAAAGAAAAAAATCTTCTTGTAATAAGAAAATAACTAATCTCATTTTTGAGTTATTAATTACATTAAATTTTTGACTTACTTAATTACAGAATTACAATTATACGTATATTTAATATATAAGTATAATCGCAATGTATATACGTATATTAAATAAATTTGTACACTGTAACAACATAATCTAATTCCTGGTTTTCTGCAACATAAAAACTTTCAGATAATTTTGAAAATGTATTAAGGTCATCGATGGGTATATTAAACATTCTAAATATGAAAAGCAAATATTCTCCTTGAATATAGAAGGTAACTAATTTTTTTGTCCTGAATTGCATTAAAATATTGACTTATTTAATTACAACATATCAATTCTACGTTTAATTTCATTCAAGATCCTATTAAAGGATGTTACTGAAAAATTATATTTTCATGATTCAGATGAACATAAAAATAATTCAACAAAATGTTTACAGGTAATTTTGGAAGTTATATTCAGATAATTTATAGATATATTAAACATTATATTAAAGAGAAAATCTTCTTGTAATAAGAAAATAACTAATCTCATTTTCTGTTATTAATTACGTTATAATTTTGTCTTATTTTATTATGTATTTACAACTATACGTTTCTCTTCACAGTAGATGCTATTAATTTAGGATACTACAAAATTTTGACTTATTTAATTACAACAGAGCAATTCTACGTTTCATTTCAATCAAGATCCTATTAAAGGATGTTATTGAAAAATAATTTTTTCATCATTCAGATAGATCTAAAATTAATTCAACGAATAGTTTACAGGCAATTTTGGAAGTTATATTCAGATAATCTATAGACATATTAAACATTCTAATAAAGAAAAATCTTCTTGTAATAAGACAATAACTGATCTCATTTTTTGAGTTATTAATTACATTAAATTTTTGACTTATTTAATTACAGAATTACAGTTATACGTATATTTAATATATACGTATAATTGTAATGTATATACGTATATTTAATAAATTTGTTCACTGTAACAACGAAATCTAATTCCTGGTTTTCTGCAACATAAAAACTTTCAAATAATTTTGAAAAATGTATTAAAGTCATCTATTGGTATATTAAACATTCTAAACTTGAAAAACAAATATTCAGTTTGAATATACAAGGTAACTAATTTTTGAGTCATGAATTGCATTAAAATATTGACTTATTTAATTACAATATATCAATTCTACGTTTAATTTCATTCAAGATCCTATTAAAGGATATCATTGAAAAATTATTCTTTCATCATTCAGGTGAACATAAAAATAATTCAACAAAACGTTTACAGGTAATTTTGGAAGTTATATTCAGATAATCTATAGATATATTAAACATTCTAATAAAGAAAAAATCTTCTTGTAATAAGAAAATAACTACTCTCATTTTTAGTTATTAATTACATTATAATTTTGACTTATTTAATTACGTAATTATAATTATAGGTTTCTCTTCACAGTAGATGCCATTAGTTTAGGATACTACAAAATTTTGTTTTATTTAATTACAACAGAGCTATTCTACGTTTCATTTCATTCAAGATCCTATTAAAGGATGTTATTGAAAAATTATTTTTTCATCCTTCGGATGATTATAAAAATAATTCAACAAAATGTTTACAGGTAATTTTGGAAGTTATATTCAGATAATCTCTAGACATATTAAACATTCTAATAAAGAAAAAATCTTTTAATAAGAAAATAACTAATCCTAATATATAAGAGTATTTATTTATTTATTTATTTATACACTATTGATAATTTACTTTACTTTTTTATTGCAAGAGCCTCCAGTTATTATGGAATATTTAATAAATTATTACTTTACGGTAGCAGTTGAATTAAGTAATACAAAGAAAATCATTTAATATACAGATACATGCGTGTAATGCATGTGTCTAATTTCTCAATTTAATGAAAATTATATTTTTTTAAAAATAAACCATTTAAATGTTTATATGAATCAGAACAAAATATATATTGATTTTTATTCTTTAACATCTCATAATTTTATATATATCTTTTATATTTCTTATTTTCTTATATTTTTCTTATTTTTACTAAATATCCTTAAAAGAAACAAATGTAGCTGATACTGAAATTTTAAATAAATCAAATATATTCAACCGATTGCGAAATGAGAATTATCTTAATAATATTATTCACTAAACAAATTTATAAAACTTAAATATTTCACTATAAAAAACTATTCACAATATACAAACTACAGTTTTGATTTACTACTTTCGGCTATTTTTTCTAACCTCGAACATTTATAAAAAAAGATTTATATGAACGTTTGCAGAAAAAGAAACAGGAATTCTTCATTAAAAACAATAAATTAATATCCTGAAAAACTTACTAGAAAACTATAAAAAAAATGTAAAAATTAACAACCGCTTAGAAGCGCACGCGAAACAATTTTATTTAATAACAATTTTTCTTTATCTCCATTGCTTGCATGGCATCAAAACTAGGTTTTTGTCTCCACGCAATAATTCTCTCCTGAATTAAAAAAAAAGAAAAGGATTTCCTTTCCTTGCATAGTTCATACCTCAATTAATTCCTGTTACTAAGGTTCTTCGGAAAGAGAAAAAAAATGTAGACTGAGTCGAGAAATTATTTGAATAGGCTAGAGATTAAAAATTGAAAGCCATTCTTTTGGTAATTTAATTAACCTGTTTTTTAGTTTGGTGGTCGTAATTTCTTTTGAGGGCAGAATATTTACTAAATAATTATTTTATTCTCCATCAAACTAAATAAAAGATCTAAAACATGAAATGTAAAGTTTAAGTTATTAATATATGTATCTATTTTTACAATAAATTCACAATTAAAATAATTTACAAGAGTTACCCAGAAAGTAAAATCTCCATGGCTAGTAAAAGAAGGCAAAACATAATTCCTTAGAAAGGCTTATTACAAGGGATATTTGGTGAGTGAAGACTAAAAGACGAGATTATCTACTAGTTATTTTATTGCAAAGAATTACTAATTACAGATAGTAATTACATCAGCTACAGTAGCGTCAGCAGTACTGAAACGTCGACTAGCTTTTTTCCCCTTTCTCTTGTGAGGACTGGCTTTTTAACAGTCAGGAAGCCTTAGGCTATCTTTATTTCGAAATTTTTCGGAAAATTACATTTTCCAGACTCATTGATATACTAAAGAGTCGGGGCTCTATGTAGAGGAAGGGAGCTGTATGTAGGATGATTGATGAAGAGTCGGAGGTTTTATTTTAAGAGTCACCTTAGTAGAAAAAATCAGACGCTGACTTGATGGAGGGACATTCTTTATTTTAGAATTCAATCAAATAATTTTCTTCACTTTATACTCTACAAAAGCATCGTCCACTTCTGCCTTGATCTAACAGTGGGTACTTGAGATTCATTCTATTGCGATTCAAACGTATTATGGATATTAAATTGTTGCTTTATATAAAAATAATGGAAGCTAATTTGTTGCGTTGTATAAAATATGATGGAGATTAATTCGTTGCTTTAAGTAAAAATAACGCCAGGAACGTCGCAGTAAAACAGGACAAGGATAGAGTGCTTAGGCTGGCCAAAGATCGAGGTGTCTCCAACGGAAACATTTTTCCGACCAAAAAAAAAACGCGTCGGCAAGGATGTTAAAACTTCATCTCTGTGTCTCCCCGTCTCTCAAAATTATCAAAAACTTCTAGGCTGCGCTCACGCCAAAAGCGCCGAAACACAGCCAGCAAGAGGGTTGCCAGACGCCAAGAAAACACCGCGCTCTCAGGGAGAGCGAAGGATTCTCGCGGCTCTGACCAGTGAAACGGCGAGAGAAGGCGCGTATAGAACAAAAACCCAATCGCAGTGAGGCGCAACTCCGGTGGTGAAAATTCGCCAAAGACGATGCGGAGCGGAGCTTAGTAACACCTCGCAACGCGGCACCTTTCAAAGGCGCGGCTGACAACTCAAAGCGAAAGTTATGACTTCGGAAACCGTCAGAATATGAGCCGATGGGAGCAAATTATGGTCGAAAGATTTAAGGGCTGTGGATACAGGTGGCCAGAATTGGACGCTGGGTCCGAAACTTTATCCCAGATCGAGGGCGGCTCTGTTTGAAAAGATAGGCTGCACCCTTCAAAAAAACTAAAGCTGCACCTGCAAGGGGCAATATGCGAAAACAAAGCGCAAAATGTAGGTGAAAAAAAAAATATATATATATATATATATATATATATATATATATATATTATATATATATATATATATATATATATATATATATATATATATATATATATATATATATATATATATATATATATATATATATATACCCCACAGGATAATATGTAATGAAGGGACATGAAAAATCTTCATTACAATAGAATATACAAGAATTTTCATATTTGAGACGGTAAGGAAGAGGTAAATGTCCAAGTACCGGATTCATTGCAGATTGAAAAGTGATACACAAATGCAGCAATATTTAAGCTACTTCTCAACATAATAACCACTGAAATTATAACTGGAACGGACTTGTTATACCATAGGATAAGTGTTTGTAATCTAGTGTAATAGAAGTTTGCCGCTTTGGAATGAATCCTGAGTGGTGCAGTTATTTTCAAGTCTTTCTGTAGCGCATGGACAGACAAAGAATTTCTTCATGTACAAGAACAGATGAAAGACGCTGGGAGCCAGATAGGAACCAGAACTTTTATAAAATATTCCTTTTAGCAGATTTAATAGAGGCTGTTGGGTGGAAAGCAGTCCTCTATGATAGATTGCCAAATTTAACGCAGAATATCCGCTTACTTTTGGGTAAATCCCGACACCAATGACGAACTAACTACTTATTCATCATATCCAATCCATAATTTTCACTCAATTAACACTAAAATTACGGTGGTCTTTATATACCTAGAATTACGGCGGGTGTCATTTTGACCCCTTGATAAGATATCTGCATATTTCTCTATATGATATAATATATTTGTGAAAAATAAATTAAAATAACGCATATTATGACAACTACAGTTTGTTTTCAAAATTATACAGACTTTGCAGGTATGTGGGATCAATGAAACGATTTGCTACGTTCTCTCCTAAACTTTGATCACTTGGTTTCATTTCATCTTTTCCTAAATATGGAAATCCGTTTAATAAGTATTTTGTCCTAACATCTACTTCTAGCCAAAATTTTATTCCGAATTTATCGAACTTGTTAGGCATATACTGCGAAAAACGGTATCTTGTTTTTGTAGGGAATCACTGTTCATCAAAAGTAATATTTTCATTTGGTTTGTAGCAAAGATTACAGTTTTCTATAAAAGTATTCCATACCTCGGATATTAGTATAAATTTATCACACTGCAAACGTGAAGACCTTGTTAGTTTATTTTCAAAACGAAGAAATTTCATAACTTCCGAAAACCTATCTCTACTCATAGTTTCATGAAAAAACTTTGGTCCCCAAGTCTTGGACAATAAACTAAGAATTGGTAAGCCCTTGGCGGCTAATGCCCCCTTACGTACAACAACGCTATGAATGCTTTCAGTTCTGCTAATAAAATAGTGAAAGAGTCATTATGAAGTTTACACTTGTCTTCAACATCAGTATATAGCCTGCCGTATTTCTATAATCATTTGTTAGGACTAAAATAAATATACGATTTTCTTGAAATCTTTACTGTTTCGTAAATCACAGTGATTTAGGAAAAGTCAAGAAATTATTAAGATATTTGTAAAAAAAAAAGAGTTGTCAGAGATAAAAGTTCGCTAGGTGTCAAAATGACCCCTTCCATAATTCTAGTGTTAAAGATAGATTTCGATAGGATCTACCTTCTATCGTTATAAAACTTCATCTTACAGTCGACGGAAGGAGAAATGATAGTTGTCATCTTAAATCACTATGATAGTGTTAATGTGAATTATCAGGAAATTACAACAAAAACATACAATAGACACACAATCAACAACACAAATATCATCCTGGTTCGTGTTTACTGCAACGCCGTCTTTCGATGATGTGTGAAACTTTCTTCCTAGATGGCACTAGTATTTTGCAGTAGAAATATTCTCAATATATTTCTAATGCAGTTGGCAATACAGATAATACGGAAGTTTTATGGTAAGTGTGATGAAGCGATTTATATCAGTTATATAATTGATTCATTCATACAAGAAGTAAAATGCTCGGGATCTAAATCTGACCTCATCACATCTTTTGTAAAGGATAGAGGACCAAAATTATATTCAACGGATATTGTTGTCTTGTACAATGGTCTCGGGCGGGGTTCTGATCTCAGTCCTAGATTATAATATTGTCTCCGTACTTGACATGAAATAAGAATGTACCTTTGTGGAGTTATTTATGAGTCCCTAATGGACAGTGCCCAATTAGAAGGGATAAGGTTTCTCAAGGCGGGGTTTAAGCAGACCAATTAGATTCTTACAACTATCCCGATTGGATAAGAGAGGACAAAGATGAAATTAATAAAATAAGAAAGATTGAAAAAAAAAGAAAAAGTGAAGGTGTTCGATAGTCGAGACAAGGAGAGAGTCCAACAGAAGGTGTTTGAAAGTCAAGACGAGGAGAAGGTTCGACAGAAGGTGTTCAATAGTCGAGACGAGGAGAGGAGTCCGACAGAAGGTGTTCGAGAGTCCAGCCAAGTCCGACAGGAAGTGTTCCTGCATCAAATAGCACGGTCGCAACCCAAAAACTCAGGAGGAAGCCCCTAACCAGACGGTAATTTTTGATGTAGCTTGCAGTACCTGTATCTACTTTTAAAATTAAATGTACAATTCAATTATATTGCAGTAAAAATAGTATTGTTTGAACTAACTTTTGCAGCTTGATGATGATAACTTTTGATGTAGCTTGCAATACCTACATCTACTTTTATAATTAAATGTACAATTCAATTATATTGCAGTAAAAATAGTATTGTTTGAACTAACTTTTGCAGCTTGATGATGATAACTTTTGATGTAGCTTGCAATACCTACATCTACTTTTATAATTAACTGTACAGTTCAATTATATTGCAGTAAAAATAGTATTGTTTGAACTAACTTTTGCAGCTTGATGATGATAACTTTTGATGTAGCTTGCAATACCTACATCTACTTTTATAATTAAATGTACAATTCAATTATATTGCAGTAAAAATAGTATTGTTTGAACTAACTTTTGCAGCTTGATGATGATAACTTTTGATGTAGCTTGCAATACCTACATCTACTTTTATAATTAAATGTACAATTCAATTATATTGCAGTAAAAAAATTGTATTGTTTGAACAAACCTTTGCAGCTTGATGATAACTTTTGATGTAGCTTGCAATACCTACATCTACTTTTATAATTAAATGTACAATTCAATTATATTGCAGTAAAAATAGTATTGTTTGAACTAACTTTTGCAGCTTGATGATGATAACTTTTGATGTAGCTTGCAATACTTACATCTACTTTTATAATTAAATGTACAATGCAATTATATTGCAGTAAAAATAGTATTGTTTGAACTAACTTTTACACACTTAATAAATACATAAATAAATAAGGAAAAAGGGATAATTTTGGCACACATATATAATTCTGATTTATTAATATGTTTTACTTTTATTCGAGCATTTAAAAAATAAATATGAAAGAATATCTCATCAAGATTTCTACATTAAAAGTAATAAATTAGTAACCTAAATAACTTATTTATAAAACAATAAAAAGTATATAAATTAGAAACAATGAAGAAATGCACTAGACCAGAATTAATTAATAACAGTTTTTATCAAGATAAAGTATTTAGATGCTATCAGTACTGGGATTTTGTCTCTACGTTATAATTTCATCGTCCCTTAAAAAGAAAACTGTTTCCATTCGCTACAAAATTCTTTTCACGGTTAATTTCTGTTACTGAGGTTGCTCAAAAGACGAAAAAGAAAATATCTATTTAGTCGAGAAACTATTTGAATAGGTTCGCGATTAAAAAATTCGAGTCATTCTTTTGGTAATTTAATTAACCTGTCTTTTAGTTTGGTTGCCGTAGATTCTTGTCTCTGTTTAGCAAACTATTCTTTAAATTCTCAATTTAGCTAAATGAGAGATAGAAAAAGGGAAATGCAACACTTATTAGAAAATTTTAATGCATATAGCCACTTTTATATTTTAATCTAAACTTTTCACAGAAACATTGTTAACTAAACAAATTTTTATGTATCAAACAAAAATTGTTGCAAAATTTTTAAGATATAAAATATTCAAACTTCTAAAATAATTTTAGTATTATCTTCATTAAAGGAAATAAATTTGAAAGTTTAAAAAAATAGTTTATAGAAATAGTAAAAAATGCATAACTAACTATATGGATTTCAAAAATGACCGGTACATTTGAAAAAACAATAAAAACTAAACTGACAGTGTTAGAAATACACAGTTTATTGCAATATGCTTGGGACAATATTAAATTTTTAGGCAGACAAACTTTCAAAATTAGTTACAATGTTCCACAACAGATGACGCTGCAGTCTGCAAAAATCTAAACTACGATATTTTCCAGATATCCACCATGCGCAGTAATAATATGGCGTATTCTAAGAACGAAATTATCAGAAACAAGTGTAAACTTGTGAGGAGGGATGGCATCACATGCAGAACAGATGTGCTGTTCCAGTTATTCAATTATTTCTGGATAGTGGAGGTAAACCTGGTCTTTTAAGAGTCCCCACAGACAAATATTGCAGTTTAGATTTTTCCACACTGCAGCGCCATCTGTTGTGGAATATTGTAACTAATTTTAGAATTTGTCTGCCTCAAAATTTACAATTGTCACAAACATATTGCAATAAACTGTGAATTTCTATCACTGTCCGTTTAGATTTTATTGATTTTTCAAATATACCGGTCATTTTTGAAACACCCTCGAAGAAAAACTACGCTGGAGCAAAGTTAAAATAAAACCGATTTTAAAAAGATGTTGCATTTAAACGCTATCAAGATTAGGTTTTTATTACTGCTCAATAATTCTGTTTTACCTTAAAAAATAATTTTTTTCAAAACTCTTTCATCAATTAAATATTCTTAAGTTCTCTTTGCATCAAAAAATACATAGAATGTTTCTAGAAAATATTTGATTAGGCTAGCAAATAATATATGAGTAATCTTTAAGTAATTTATTTAACCCGTATTTTCTTTAGTTAACTGAACATATTACCATGATAAAATATTCCAGAAAGAGCTTTTTTAATTCCTACACTGCATTAAATCCCAGATAGGAATATATAAAATACAACAAATACCTTCTAATACATGTATTGTGTTTTTTATTAACATTTTAATGAAACTAAACTTAATCTTATAAGAAATATAACTGTCTTAAATAAATTTATAAATTCAGGACGGAATAGACACTTTTCTTTTTGTTCTTTACTGAACAAAACTGAAGCCCACATAGAAAATATAACCATCATTGAATTTTTCAACAAATGAATTCACTTTTTAGATTCTAATGTGAACCATCTTTTATGCATTAGAACTATTACTGTCTAAATTAATCTTTATGGATCAAACAAAAGGTTATAGAGTCACAAAAAAAAGTTTCTAAGAACTAAAATGGACAAAATTAAATTAGTTCTAGCCGTAATTTAGTTCTTTCGGATATTTTTATTTCTAACAACGTTCGACAATTTAAGAGAGAAATAGATTATTCGAATGTTTGCGAAACATAATTTCTTTATTGAAATCAATAAACAAGTAGCCAGGAAAACTTTTTATGGAACTATAAAAAAGACATATAAATCAACAATCAAAAACAAATGCATGAAATCAATATTATTTAATAATAATTTTTTTATCTGCAATATTTGAATGCCATCAGGACTAATTTTTTTATCTCCACACAATAATTCTCTCCTACCTTACAAAAAATCATTTTTTTTTTTGTGCAAAATTTTTTCCTCCATAAGTTTATGGTACTAAGGGTCTCTAAAATACAAAGAAATAAATATGCCGTATAAATACAGTATTTCACAAGTTTAACGCAAACCATTCTTTTGATAATTTAATTAGCCTATATAACGGTTAAGCTATTTTTTCGCTTGATTTTCCAATAAAGACAGCAATGGCTCTTTTTAGAGATCTGACTGGACATGACTGTTTACAATACCACCTCTACAGAATTGGGATGGTGGACTGACCGGACTGTGTTTTGTGTCACTGTAGTCATCCAAAGACTTTTAAGCCTTTAACCCCTTCCCTGTTTTGCCAGTACTTACAGTATAGTACCCTGTTTTGCCAGAGTTTACAATACCACCTCTACAGAATTGGGATGGTGGATTGACAGGACTATGTTTTGTGTCACTATAGTCATCCAAAGACTTTTGAGCCTTTAACCCCTTCCCTGTTTTGCCAGTACTTACAGTATAGTACCCTGTTTTGCCAGAGTTTACAATACCACCTCTACAGAATTGGGATGGTGGATTGACAGGACTATGTTTTGTGTCACTATAGTCATCCAAAACTTTTGATCCCTTAACCCTTCCCTGTTTTGCCAGTACTTACAGTATAGTACCCTGTTTTGCCAGTGTTTACAATACCACCTCTACAGAATTATGGTGGTGGATTGACAGGACTATGTTTTGTGTCACTATAGTCATCCAAAGACTTTTGAGCCTTTAACCCCTTCCCTGTTTTGCCAGTACTTACAGTGTTTACAATACCACCTCTACAGAATTGGGATGGTGGATTGACAGGACTATGTTTTGTGTCACTATAGTCATCCAAAGACTTTTGAGCCTTTAACCCCTTCCCTGTTTTGCCAGTACTTACAGTATAGTACCCTGTTTTGCCAGAGTTTACAATACCACCTCTACAGAATTGGGATGGTGGATTGACAGGACTATGTTTTGTGTCACTATAGTCATCCAAAGACTTTTGAGCCTTCCCTGTTTTGCCAGTACTTACAGTATAGTACCCTGTTTTGCCAGTGTTTACAATACCACCTCTACAGAATTGGGATGGTGGATTGACAGGACTATGTTTTGTGTCACTATAGTCATCCAAAGACTTTTGAGCCTTTAACCCCTTCCCTGTTTTGCCAGTACTTACAGTATAGTACCCTGTTTTGCCAGAGTTTACAATACCACCTCTACAGAATTGGGGTGGGGGGAAATTGACCGGACTGTGTTTTGTGTCACTATAGTCAAAGACATTTGAGCCTTTAACCCCCTTCCCTGTTTTGCCAGTACTTACAGTATAGTACCCTGTTTTTCCAGTGTTTACAATACCACCTTTACAGAATTGAGGTGGTTTGGATTGACAGGACTATGTTTTGTGTCACTATAGTCATCCAAAGACTTTTGAGCCTTGTTTTGCCAGTACTTACAGTATAGTACCCTGTTTTGCCAGAGTTTACAATACCACCTCTACAGAATTGGGATGGTGGATTGACAGGACTATGTTTTGTGTCACTATAGTCATCCAAAGACTTTTGAACCTTCCCTGTTTTGCCAGTACTTACATTATATTACCCCGTTTTGCCAGTGTTTACAATACCACCTGTACAGAATTGGGGTATTAGATTGACTAACTGTGTTTTATGTCACTATAATCATCCAAAGACTTTTGAGCCTTTAAGCCCTTCCTTGTTTTGTCCGTACGTCGTACGGGCACAGATTTCGGTCCTTCACTGATTTGCCCGTACGGCGTACGGGGAAACTGATTTCAATTTCGATTGCATTGTTTCGGGCGTATTGTTTCCAATTTTAGTAACAAATTATTCGTATAGATTTCGATAGTTGTCCAGTAAATGATAGTTTGCAGTTATTTCATTTTTTACTCTGATTGGTTCAAAAGCGCGGGATTTTCCCCATGTTTTGTATCAGAAGACGAATTGTTATCTTTCAATGTATAGCATTCTGGTTATATTTTACTAACCGCCTGATAATTTTATTGATGTAAGAGTTGAATAATATATTTTTCCTTTTAAATAATGGATAATTCAGAGCGTATGGAGCTAATTTCTTGTGATTTGAACTGTGACTCGGAATCAGAAACTGAATTATCTGTAAATGATAGTAGCGAAAGTTTAGTAGATGACCTGGATAGTATTGACTCTGATAGTAGTATAGATGGAATCAGTCAAGCAAGAATTTTTTTAAAATTAATTGTGGTAATACGTCGGATCCTCCTCCTAGATTTGCTTTCACTGGAATTCCAAAAATTAACTTCGATATGAGACTAAAGGTAAACTTCAGTTCTATGATGCATTCATAGAAAGAAAAAAAAAGTTGTAATAAATGCTTAAAAATATTAGAAATGTTAATTTTAATAATATATCTTTACTTAAAAATGTAAAATAAACAAAAAAATTCAATAAAAAATGTGACTTTTTTTGATCGAATTCTGGAAAAAAGTGAAACTGTCAAAGGGTTAAGGAGTCATACGACTCTACAAAGTCGAAAAAATTTAAAATAATTATTATTTTTGGCATACATTTTTTGTACTCATAGTTTGAAAACTACCACTTTTACAAACATTATTTATTAATATAGTTAGAACAAAGAATTATCTTTACACAAACATCTCATTCATTTCTGAAACATAAAAAATATTTTTGTTAGAAATTTTTAAATAAGAGACACTTTGCTGTTAACAAAAATTATATCAAGGCTAACGCACATGATAACTAAAAATATAATTAAGTTTGAGACAAACGTATTGTTTTAAAACTTACTACAGTGTTTTGAAATAACTTTCATCCTAAATTTATATCTATTTAAAATATATATTTTTTTGAAAAATATTTTTAAAAAATGAATTTTTTTCTTAATTATAATATGAAGTTAGCTTTATTTGGTTAAAAATATTATTGTTATCGTTATCGTTTTTAATCAATAAAGACAAAAATAAAAGAAGTATCTAAGTACTGGGTTGGTTAAACTTAAAATATATATAATATTAATCCCCATTATTTTTCGCATATTTTTATTCATAACCTCGTTCGATGTTGTGGTAAAAAATAAATATGTAAACGAATATCTGCAAAGAAATCTAATTAAGGAATAATTTGTTCAATAAATGCAATAAAGTAGGAACCTGAAGAACTTTTTTTTTGTAGAATTATAAAAAATATAGTTATTTACAATCTAAAAAGAAATGAACAAGATAGAATTTTTTTTAAATTATTAAGCGTAGAAGTTCTAATGCTGTCATGATTTGGATTTTGGCTCCATAAAAAGCCTTTTCTACCTTAAAAAGAAAAGTATTTCGATTCTGTGCAAAATTCTTTCCTCAATTAAGTTATGTCACTAAGGTTCTTCGAAAAACATTAATTATATATACGGAATCGTGAAAGTATTTGAATGAGCTAGTGATTAATAAACGAGAGTCATTCTTTTAGTAATTTAATTCACTTGGGTTATAGTTTTTTTGTCGTAGCATAATTTCATGGCAGAAATTTTTTAAATTATTCATTGAACTGAAATAGAGATTGAAAAACATGAAATGCTACAGATATTAGCAGTTTTTAACATATGCATATGCTTTTATATTTTAATGTGAACTGAGAGCTTTATCGTATCAAAAAAACTTTAATTCAAGTTCATTTTTATAAATAAAAAATGTAACATTCCTAAGACCTTAATGAGTTAAACCTAATAATGTTTAATCAGTTCATAAAAGTGGTAGATTTTTCCAGTTATAATGTTTATATTTTTAATGTAACTTTAATTTAAACATAATTCAAATAAATAAAAACACTTCGATTCCTGGAACTCTTAAATTTCAGCAAGCAATGTAAACCATGTTACATGCAAATGCAATGATTTAAAATAAAAAAAGTATTAAAAGTTTGTAAGGGCCATGCAATATACAATATATTATATATATATATATATATATATATATATATAATGTGTGTGTGTGAATAAAGAATGTAACATGTGTAAGACCTTATATGAGTATATATATATATAATGTATATAATATATATATATAAATATATATATATTTTATATATATATAATGTATATATTTTTAATGTAGCTTTAATTTAAACATAATATATAATAAATAAATAAATATATAAATGTATAATTCCTGGAATGCCTATATATATATGTATATAATATATGTATACAGGCATATATGCAATGATTTAAATTAATAAAAGTATATATAAGTATATGTATATATATGAAATATTCAATATTACACACACACACACACACACACATAACACACATATATATATATATATATATATATATATATATATATATATATATATATGTATATATATATATATATGTATATGTATATATATATATATGTATATGTATATATATATTTATATGTATATATATATATATATTAAACACTGTGAGATATTTAAATATGAAATTATTGTTTAGACAATAAAGGCACCCAAACAAAATAAGTAAAGTGATGATCCAAAATAGGTTTCCCTTCTTTTCTAGGCCACCTCCCCCTTTAAAAGTGAAACATACTCAGAAGCCTTCTTTTCCAAAATAGTTAAGCTTACCAAATATAAATCTGTTATTACATATATATCTATATTTTATATGCATCTCTCTAGTAAGACTATCAAAGTGGAAACTAATTTAAACGTCCATTCTATATGTTAAAGTATTGTTTATTTAAAACTTAAAAATAAGTATAAAATAAATTAAAATTTTATAAAAAATCAATAAAAGGATGAAGATTTGAGTTTTAACAATTTTTTAATGTCAATTATCAATTTATCAACGTTCAGTGATGTTCCTTTTCTTAGACAGAGTAGCAAAGAGTTACATTTCAACGCCGTCGTTGCCAGTACGGAGAGATTGGCCATGATGGGAAAGAGTTTAAAAAGGAGGCTAAAAAGTATCACATGCGAAGATAAGAACCAGGTAAGTTGAGAAACTCGAGAAAATTAGACACCAGATATATGTGATCAAAGACTTACCATTTGACGATACTTTATTCTGAACTCTTCATTTTGATAAATTGAAACACCATTAATTACGAATTTGCAAAACAGCTTGATGTTGAACTACAAGGGTTATGTGGTTAGTCAGTAAGTTGGGTACGAAACCTTCAAAAAATAGTGAAAGGCAACTTCATCTAAGGATGACTACTCCACACTCCTATGTCGTGCTTCCCTGCTAACTTTCAGGGGGTCATAAAAAACTGGCTACTTTAACTGCTTTCCATGGGGCAAGGCCCACCAGTCCAACCGGGTCGAAGGTGAAGGTCGCTGGAATCACTTCTGCTCTTCTGTCTGTCTTTTGTCTTTACCGAGAAAACTTTCGGATATCGAAAAGCCCTCGTTCATTGAAATACAAGGAAAGAAATGGAACTAAACCATTTGTGTTATAATCCAACCCAGGGGTGGTCAAGAAGTGGAATCCACAAAATTTATAACTGAAAAAAATGTCACATTTATTATGGTAAGTAAAATATTATTCGGATGATTATTTGATTATATTTTACTAGCATATAGCCCGTCATAAGACGGGATCAGTAAAATTTGTAATTTTCCAAAATAGTAAAGTACCCTATGAAGCAGGTAATAAAATGGTTTGTGTTTTGACTGAGAATTATCTGGTATACTTGGTACACGCTCAATAACGTGTTTATCTTTATACTCTTCTAAAGTCCCCCGATACTGTGAATACAGTTTAAAATCACATTAAATGCATTTAGTAAAACCGTGTGGTTATGTATAAAAAAACAAACACACAAACAAACAAAATTCTTAATTTTCAAAGATATATAACTTAAACGCTAGATATTTATTAGTCCGTGAAATAGACCCATAGACTTTTATAAAAATAATTTGTTGTTAATACCCGTGATAAAATTTTCATTGCAACAAAAAATAATCGATGATTAAATTTAAAACTATCACTTATATACTTAATCTATTATTTAATACAAATATAAAAGAAAATTATTTGTTTAATATGTAAGTTCAGTGATAAAACATATGAAAATAATTCACGCGATATTTAAATAATTTAAAATAAGAAATGATTCAATGAGATGGTTAAAGGAATGACGTCATAATGCTAGAAAAAATTGTAATTTTTACCTTTTTATTATGTGGATAAATATAATCGCCTGCCCTTAGCCTGGGAATCCATTCCAGGTCCAACCGCTTCATAAATTGGTGGACAGACGGACAGATAACTTAGGCTATTATTATATAGGGGATTGTTTCATGTGTAAATTTACACATAAAACTGGCCACCTTCTTTGGTTCCCTTAATACTCCCTATTTGTCTTATTTGAATCCACTTTCGCCCCATGAAAGACTTCAGCACCTACTGTTGTGGTGGTGGCACCACCCCTACTGGAACTGATGTTTTAGACTCCAAGCACCTAACACACCATTATTTTCATCTAACTGCTTTTACTTGAGGTGAATCAGGCTGCGGTCGGCAATTCCCTTTCTGAGAATGCAAATCATCAGCAACAACCTGCTTCGGGATTTCAGTTCAAAAAGTAAACAATCTCTCCACCTAGTAAAGACTTTTGTATCTTGTATTTATCTTGTGTCCTTTTAACTTTTATACGGGTAACAAATTTTCGTAGTCTTCCAAAAGTAGGTATACCCAGTATTATTTTTCTATTGCCTTTATCTATTGGTGAAAACGAACTTAGTTATGAATACGTTACACTGAAATATAATTCTAATTTCGATTTATTTCTTTATAATATTTACAGCCGACGTCGAAGCTTTTTGGGTTAAATAGATTTTAAGGAATTTCTGAAGAAAAAATAAAAACGCAGAATATTTTTATTAAATGTAATAAATTAATCAGGTAACTGAATCCTGGAAATTAGTAACCTGAAGAACTTATTTATAGAATAATAAATCTTTATATAAATGAACAACTACGAAGAAATACATGAGGATGGAGCTAATTAATAATAATTTTTCTGAATCTGTAGTATCCTGAAATGTCATCAGAACTAGGTTTTTGCCTCCTTCCAATAATTCTTTCCTACTTTAAAAAGAGGGGTATTTTCTGTCTCTACAAAAGTCTTCACTTAATTAATTTATGTTATTAAGACTTTCCAGCAATAAAAAAAGTACACATACTGATTCCAGGGTTTATTTGAATAGGTTACTTCTATAATTTTGATTAATATTGATAATTTAATTAACCAGCTTTTTAGTCTGGTTGGCGAACCATTTTGTTACCATGAAATAAATACTGAACAATTTTTTAGTTCTTCATTGAAATAATCTTGAAGAAAACGTTAAATACAGCGGATATTGAAAACGTCTGATAGATATAATTTTGTTTATATATTAATGAGAATAAGAAATAAAATATCTAAAATGTTGTTATGTTAAGATTTCGACTGCAGTGTTACAGTGTGCTTTTTTCCTACACGATACAGGTACCTGATTCTAAAATTGTATTCTAAACTGATACAATAATCCATACTAATTGTGGAATGTAATCACTGCTCTGATTTTTTTCACTGATACTGCTATTTAAAAGTATTATTCTCCTCTGGATCATAACTTATGAGAAGCTTTCCATTTTATCGGAAATGATCCTTCATCAGTTATATTGCTAACAGAGTTTTTGAGAATTTGGAATTATTTATTTTTTTGTTTATTTCATATATTCTTTCTTTGTCTGTTTTATATTGCCACTGGAATCTACCACTTGTTGATTTGTAATGTTTATGCGCATACTTCAATGTAGATGGTCCACGTACGCCCTATTTAAGTCGTTGATTTTCAGTCTCTAACTTCACTCTGCTTTTTTAACCATTGAGTTCACAGCATTGATAATGCAGCTACCTAACTGTGAAAGATATCCCTTTTGTCCTTTCTGTTTGTATCTTCCGCAGGTTGGATTTTCATTTATTACGATCGTGTTAAAAAATCATCCTTATAGTAACCGCTTAAAAGGCAACAAAACCAACCTTATAATTAACCTTGTATAACTTTAAAAATATTTACTACTTATAAAGTTTTATTACCAAGCTTAATCTATTTTTCTTCTCTAATTGTGTGGTACCAAAAGTTTTCTAGATTTAACAAATATTTTGAAAATATGATAACTCTAGTGATTATTTAAGAAACTTTTTAACAGCATTTCATATTTAGCATAGCATCATTTATTGAATTATAAATGATGAACTATGAAATAAAAATATGTTTTTCTTATAGAAAGATTTGTGGTGATTATGCAATAATAACTAAAGTCGTTGCCTTGTTTTGATTCGCCGAAGATTGACGTCAGACGCATCATTTCTGATTAAGGCCGTTAACGTAATGTTCAATATTTGTAAATAGTATCTTGAATATATTATAAATATTGTAATGTATTTTCACATATTATTGTAACATGAATTCATTGATCTGTATTGATATTTGTTATGAGTAAAGTTTTATAATTATCGTATTTTTATTTGTGGCAACCCAGCATCTTTTTAAATATGCAAATATCTGTAATGTACGTATATGTTGTCTGCATGTGTAAGAGTCAGTGTGACAGTAGCAGATGGGCTCTGTTACATCGAAGGTGCTGATGTTTGTTGATGTAACCTGTATGTACTTTCAGTACTTTAAACTTCTGTAACGATGGTTCAGTTTGATATCCAGAGCTCTACGTCATTCATTATACTATCTTAAATAAATGCCTGTGTCTAGATCTAGTTGTTTTATTTAACTGCACCGTATGAATCCCTTCTGATCATGGTTTTATATATGATGTAATCCCTGTGGATACTTCTTTAAGAATTGTCGAACCATAGCAGGGGTTCCCATAACTCATTTTATAAATCTCCAGAGATCTATATATGAAAAAATTGTATTCTCTAATATTGATGTATAAATATCACACTTTCAAAGTGTGAGCCGCGGAGCTTGTATAAAATAAAATTTCAAAGTCTTTGTGTAAAAATAATATAAATTTTGCTCTAGTTCTCCCAAATATGAAGGTGATAATTTATTGTTTTATAGAGTATCCAAATTCTCTAAATTTATATCTGACACATATTGTATAAAGGGAAATAGAATTTAGGAAGGATGAGTCAGTAAATAGAAAAAAAGAACAATGTAAGCAGTTACCCGACCACCTAACCCAACGGATATGCGAAAACAATTTTCTTGCATATAACTTCAATATGCTTGTAATATAAAGATAAATGTTTATTTGTTACCATTTTGACTCTGTGGTGATTACGCAATAAAAACTAAAGTCGTTGCGTCGTTTTGATTCCCCGAAGATTGACGTAATACGTAACATTTCTGATTAAGGCAGTTGACGTAAGCCGAACGAACGATGGCCGAATGGTTAGGGCACTGACCTTCGGAACCGGAGTTCGTGGGTTCGAGTCCCACTGAGGCATGGATGTTCGTAGCCGTTCGGAATCGGCTTTAAACAGTAGGTCCCGGTCTCATTAGCCCTCGTGTTGCAAAAAGTAGACCGTAGTGCTCCCAACCAAACCAACCAACCAACCAGTTGACGTAATCTTCAGTATTTGTAAATAGTGTCTTGAATATATCATAAATATTGTAATGTATTTTCACATGTTATTGTAACATGAATTCATTGATCTGTATTGATATTTGTTATAAGTAAAGTTTTATAATTATCATATTTTTATTTGCTGCAAAACAGCATCTTTTTAAATATGCAAATATCTGTAATGTATGTATATATTGTCTTCCTGTATAACAGTCAGTGTAACAGTAGCAGATAGCTCGGTTGCATTGAATGTGCTGATGTTTGTTTATGTAACTTGTAGGTACTTTCAGTATTTTAAACTTCTGTAACGTTAATTCAGTTAGATATCCAGAACTTTACCTCATTCATTATACTATCTTAAATAAATGCCTGTGTCTAGATCTAGTTGTTTTATTTAACTGCACCTTGTGAATCCTTTCTGGGCATGGTTTTATATATTACGTGATCAATACGGATATTTCTTTAAGAATCGAAGAGCCATAGTTGGGGTCTCCATAACTATGTTTGGTTGTGAAATTCATTAGTTAAGTATGATTATTTGAATACAATATTATTTACTAATCAGACTAACAGATACTCTAGCCAAAAAAATGCTAAGAAAATGGGATTACATACGTCTAAAACTAAAACCCTAAGAGTAAATGGCAGAACAAGCAATGAATTATTCCTGGAAAATGAAGCGATTGAAAATGTAAATTCCTTTCCTCTTTTTGATTCGCCGAAGATTGACGTCATACGCATCATTTCTGATTAAGGCCATTGAAGTAATGTTGAGTCTTTGTAAATAGTGTCTTGTACATATTATAAATATTTTAATGTGTTTTCACATATTACTGTAACATAAATTCATTTATCTGTATTGATATTTGTATGAGTAAAGTTTTATAATTATCTTATTTTTATTTGTGGCAACACCGCATATTTTTAAATATGCAAATATCTGTATATGTTGTCTGCCTATATAAGAGTCAGTATGAAAGTACCTGATAGCTCGGGTGCATCGAAGGTGCTGATGTTTGTTTATGTAACTTATAGTCCTTTCAGTATTTTAAACTTCTGTAACGTTAGTTCAGTTAGATATCCAGAGCTCTACGTCATTCATTATACTATCTTAAATAAATGACTGGGTCTAGATCTAGTTGTTTTATTTAACTGCACCGTGTGAATCCCTTCTAAGCATAGTTTTATATATGATGTGATCCCTGTCGTGTAGTCCTCGTTATATATTTAAGTATCAACCTGTGATCAAATGTATAGTGGGATTTATTTTAAATTGCGTTGTGTTAAATATTTGTTTTACTAAAATTTAACCACAGGTTATGAGCAACTACAGACATAAATATGAAAAATAAACTAATCGCTAAAATGATAGCAACTGAGACTAGCTTAATATAAAAAAGTAGATTTATTATAAAATATTTATACATCTATTTACAAAAAAAAAACAGTAATAAGTAATAAGTAAATAAGTAAGCTTAGTCAATCTATTCAAATTACTTCTGACAAATTTTATTTACACTTAGGAAAATTTTGTAAGTAGAGAGAGGACCTAATCTCGATTTCAAAATGTAATGCAAAAAAATGGGTACCTTTGTGGGTCTAAATTGTTCGGCCCGGAACACTTCTGGTTGAAGGGTATGAGAGGGAATCTTTACATCAACAGTTGATCTGTTACAGACATCGTCAGAGGCTTTCTCCTGAGTCTCTGAGATGCGGCCGTATTACTTTGTGCAGGAAACTTTCTGGCGGACTTGGCTGGAGTATCAAGCAACTTCTTTTTGGGACCTCCGAACCAATCTCTTCTGGGACCTTCGAACCAAACTCTCTGGGGCCTTCTCACCAAACCCTCTGGGGCCTTCTAATCCATCTCTCCTTTTTTAGATTTTTCATATTTTATTGTCTCAAACTTAGTCCCCTCCTTCTTCTTGTCTTCCAATCGGGATAGTTGCCAGAGAGTCATTGGTCTCAGCAAACCCCGCCCTGAGACCACCAACGGGAACAACCTTATCCCCTCTAATTTGGCCCTGTCCCTTAGGGACTCATAAATACTCCACAAAGGTACATTCTTATTTAATGTCAAGTACGGAGACGGGATTCTAATCTGGGACTGGAATCAGAACCCCGCCCGAGACAACCGTAACTTGACTACAAAATCCGTTTTATCGAAATTTTATGGCCCTTGGTCTACCTACAAAGATGTGATGAGGTCAGATTTAGATCCCGAACATTTTACTTCTTTTATGAATTAAACAATTATATATCAGATCTAAATCGCTTCATCACAATCCCTTCGAATACTTCTTTAAAAATCGTCGACCCATATCAGGGGTCTCCATAGAATATATTTAGAAATTTTTGTGTAAATTTTTAAATTGTAACTCACAAATTTAGGTGTTCTAGTAAACATTTCATCTATGAACTACCACGATATTTCATTTTAAAAATACCTCAGTTTTATAATTTCTACCAAAAAAGTTAAATTTAGAAGGTAAAAATAAAAAATATGTCATTATCCAAGAAAGTAAATGTACAACGTTTAACATAAATTGATTACTGTAGAAAAGAACAGTTTGTGAAATTTTTATGTTTAAAAATTTTACCGTGTAATCAAACAAGAAAACTTAAAATTAAGTAGCAAATACATTTTTCGATATATAGTAAATTTAAATTACATCAGGATGAAATGAAAGTTTATTTTGTTTGCTTTTGCAGCAGTTAAAAGATCCCTTAATGAGATTGTACTTACAAAATCAATTTTATAATAATCTTCCTTTTTCGGAATTTTTAGATGGAACTAAGAAATAAATATTTCAGGGAATTCTTTCTAATAATTTCTCATCATTATATGTTTGGCTAAAAATTTAATGCATATTTCATAACATTAAAAGAGTATTAGAAGTTGCTATGATTTTTGCAATGCCATTTAAGTTGCACAAGATAATTTAACTTTAATTTTATTGTTACATGCGTAAACATTTTTCATTCTATCTTATCTGCTAATATTCTAAAAAGTGTGTCTTTACCAATTATCTGTTTGATGTTCTGCTTTAAATAACATTTTTAAATTTTTTTTAAATATTTCATGATTCAATGCATTTTTATTCTTTTAGTTTTTCAAAGACTCAAACATGCATCACCAAAATTTCTTCTCAAGGCTAGTTAATTCGTTTGAATGATTATTAAATGTATTGAATTCAACAATATAAAAGTTTTTTTGGGATAATTCCTTATGTTACATGCGATTACACTTGTAAACATTTTTATTCTCCCTAATCAGCTAATATTCTAAGAAGTCTGACTTTACTAATTATCGGATTAATGTTCTGCTTCAAATAACAATTTTAATTTTTTAAAAATATTTCATAAGTCAATGCATTTTTATTTTTTTAGTTTTTTAAAAAATCAAACCTGCATCACCAAAGTTTCTTCTCAGAGCTAGTTGATTTGTTTGAATGATTATTAAGTGTATTGAATTCAACAATGTAAAAGTTTTTTGGAGATAATTCCTTGTGTTACATGCTTATTACACGCGTAAACATTTTTATTCTATCTAATCTGCTAATATTCCAAAAAGTCTGATTTTACCAATTATTTGTTTAATGTTCTGCTACAAATAACAGTTTTTATTTTTTTTAAATATTCATGATTTAATCAATTTTTATTCTTTTAGTTTTTCAAAGACTCAAACATGCATCTCCAAAATTTCTACTCAATGCTAGTTGATTCGTTTGAATGATTATTAAGTGTATTGAATTTAGCAATGTAAAAGGTTTTTTATATATAATTACTTATGTTTGGTCTTTTACATGTGGCTAGAATTACAAAAATATTGTTTCAGAATCAGTCAATTGGAATACATAAAATTAAAGTATTTCAAACATTTCATTGTTTTACACCTTATTATATACTATTTAGAGCTCTTTTGTCCCGCAAAATTATCAAAAATTATAATTCCATCAAAGATAGCAATCAGAAATAGGCAAATAGTTTGAATTCCAACATACTCATATATGTTACATAACATTTCTGTTAATCAGAATCGACATCATTCTCGAATGATTCTCTGGCCTCAAAAATAGGGTGTTTTTCTATCTCTAAATTCTTTCCTCTCTAGTTATTTTGTGTCATGAACTCACGAATCTATCATTATCTACCCTTCTTCCTGTTTAGTTGGCCGAGCGATGGCCGAATGGTTAGGGTGCTGGACTTCGGAACCGGAGTTCGTGTGTTCGCATCCCACTATGGCATGGATGTTCGTAGCCGTTCGGAATCGGCTTTAAGCAGTAGGTCCCGGTCTCATTAGCCCTCGTGTTGCAAAATGTAGACCGTAGCGATCCAACCAACCAAACAAACAAACCTGTTTAGTTGTTTATTTTCTCGATCGCTCTTTTCATGCTGACTGAAAGAAACTCAGAATTGACGCCCATGTAATCCTGTTGATCCATATCTTTAAGGTCCTGAACGAAGCAACTATTTTAAAAGAAAAATTAAAGCAATGACCAGCTACAGCAGTCAGAAAATACTCTGACCCTGAAGCCAAATGCAAACTCTTTATTCACCGGTCTAAGCAAGTAAAGCAAAGGAAGATAACGCAGTCAATCTTATTTAACCTAGGTTTTCAATAATGAAAACTAGTTGAGTTAAGTAGTTGTTGTTAACTCAGTAATGATTGGAATGACATGCACTCTGAGTTTAGTTTTGGCGACTCAGTATTATAGTATTTCATTCAGATATGTAAAATCCCAACATAGGTCATCTTTACCAATGCTTATTTGCAAGGAATGGTAAATGTTTCGAATTGCTAACTTCACCAGTATGATAAAATATTGTCTCAGAAGAGCTAATTTTATTCTCCATATTTGCACAAATTTTCAACATTCTATAAAAAGTTCATTAAAATTGTTTTGTTTCTTAATCCCTTCCGGTAAAATGACGAGTCTAGCTCGTCATTAGTTTTTCATTCCATACCGCACAATGACGAGCTACACTCGTCATGCGATTAAAGTTACTGTTAAATATGATAATTAATTTAGTTTAAAATTACTAGTGTACTGAATTTGGCAACACTTTTATCACTTGTGAAAATC
>CM063511.1:71302435-71314935 GCA_032207245.1 Pardosa pseudoannulata | reverse complement strand
AAAAAGACTTTCTTATAAACAAATTTAGTATTATTCAGTTGTTTTGATTCATAATCTGAATAATCAAGAGATTTTTTACCAAGTTGGTTTTTCTTGAATAAATTCCCACTGCAGTCAGAATGAAGAATTTTTTTGTCCGAAAATTAATTTGAAATTAATTAGAAAATTTTAGTCATTATGTCTTGCTGCCACCTGCAAACACGCAAAATAGTAATTCCTACTCTTTTTAATTATTCATTAAGCCTGTTATTTAAATGAATCTATTTGGTATGAACATAAATCGAATCTTTTTTAATGAGAGATCATAAGTTTTTTTCATAAACCAAAATAATATAAATTGTTTTTCATTATCCAAAAGCTTTGTTTTCAGACATAAAAACTGTTCAGCTAAAACCTGAAATTATTTAATTTTATATATTTTTTCCTGAACAGATGTCAATGATGTAAATACATGAAAAACAAATGTTTCTCTAAAAAAAAAGCATAATACGGTTCGGAATATTTTTTTAATCTTGCCGGAAAGGAATTTATTACTTTTATAACGATCTTATAATTTAAGTTCCCTATAAAGATTAAAGCCATTGGGAACTTTGAACCTTTGCTGGCTAAATAAAAAGCAAATTTTTTATTACTAAAATATCATAAAGGGTAGTGTTTTCATCCCATTTTGGGGGAAACATTGGCAATGCTTATAAAAAAACATGAAAACATAATCTCTCACTTAAAAACAGTAATCAATTTGGAATTTATTTTTTCTATCTTCCATTTAATCCTTATACAATACTCTCAAAATTTACTTTCTCATAAATATTACAGCTATTAGATCTTTTTAACCATTAAGGGCCAAAAGTAAAAATATAATTTTTAAATAAAAAGTAGAAGAGATGTTTTTATAATATTTTAATAAAATAAATTTGAACGCAAAATAAGTTTGAAGTACCCAATTTAAATAGATACAATGTCAATCACAGAATTTAAATTTTTAACAATTTATTAAGGGATAGCGTAAAAAATTTCTTAAAATTCCTTATGTAGAATATTAAGTAAAACTTAACAAAAAGTGTTATATTGGAGGAAAATTATTTATTTATTTCACACTACCAAAAAAGGGAAATATTTTAATTAAATTTATATTACATGCCTCATCAATATGTATGTAAAAAAATCTTTGTTTCTCTGTATGTAAGTATGTGTATAAATTTCATCTTTTTAAAAGTTTATGTGATTTGTAGTAAGTGTATCGAATTATCACAAAGTTTGCTGCCTTATTAGATTACAACAATGTTACCTTATTCAATGCTGCCTTATATTACAACAATGAAGCCTTATTAGATCTTTTTAACCATTAAAGGACAAAAATAAAAATAAAATTTTTAAATAAAACGTAGAAGAGATGTTTTTATAATATTTCAATAAATTAAATTTAAACGTAAAATAAATTTGAAGTACCCAATTTAAATAGATACAATGTCAATCACAGGGTTTGAATTTTCAACAATTTATTAAGGAAAAGCAAAAAATTTCTTGAAATTCCTTATGTAGAATCTTACGTAAAACTTAACAAAAAGTGTTATACTGGAGGACAAATTTTTGCTTCTTTCACACTACGAAAAAAGAGGAAAATTTTAATTAAATTTATATAACATGCTTCATCGATATGTATGTAAAAAAAACCTATGTTCCTCTGTATGTAAGTATGTGTGTACATTTGCTCTTTTTACAAGTTTATGTGATTTGTAGTAAGTCTATCAAATTTTCACAACGTTTGCTGCCATATTATATTACAAGAATGGGGCCTTATTAGATCTTTTTATCCATTAAGGGACAAAAGTTAAAATACAATTTTAAATAAAACGTAGAAGAGATATTTTTATAATATTTTAATGAATTAAATTTGAACCTAAAATTGAACTTCAATATGAAGTATCGAATTTAAATGAATACAATACCAATCACAGAGTTTAAATTTTTAACAATTTATTGATGGAAAGCATAGAAAATTTCCTGAAATTTCTTATGTAGAATCTTACGTAAAACTTACAAAAAGTGTTATACTGATGGAAATTTTTTACTTCTTTCATACTACCAAAAAAGGAAAATATTTTAGTTAAATTTATACAACATGCTTCATCAATATGTAAGTATAAAAAAACCTATGTTTCTCTGTATGTAAGTATGTGTATACACTTTCACTTTTTACAAGTTTATTTGATTTGTAGTGAGTATATCGAATTTCCACAACCTTTGCTGCCTTATTAGATTACAAGAATGCTGCCTTATATTACAACAATGCAGACTTATTAGATCTTTTTAACCATTAAAGGACAAAGATAAAAATAAAATTTTTAAATAAAACGTAGAAGAGATGTTTTTATAATACTACAATAAATTAATTTTAAACGTAAAATAAATTTGAAGTTGAATTTAAATAGATACAATACAATCACAGTTTGAATTTTCAATTTATTGATGGAAAGCATAAAAAATTTCTTGAAATTCCTTATGTTGTATCTTAATCAAAACTTAACAAAAAGTGTTATATTGGAGGACAAATTTTTACTTTCACACTACCAAAAAAAGAGGAAAATTTTAATTAAATTTATATAACATGCTTCATCGGTATGTATGTAAAACAAACTTGTAGCTCTCTGTATGTAAGTATGTGTATACATTTGCTCTTTTTACAAGTTTATATGACTTGAAGTAAGTGTATCAAATTATCACAAAGTTTGCTGAAATATTAAATCGTAAGACTGATGCCTTATTAGATCTTTTCCATTAAAGGACAAAAGTTAAAATAAAATTTTAAATAAAACTTTTAATAAAAGAGATAATAATTTTTTTATAGAAGAGATATTTTTATAATATTTTAATAAATTAAATTTGAACGTAAAATTGAACTTCAATGAAGTATTGAATTTAAATGAATACAATCAATGAACAGAGTTTGAATTTTTATTAATTTATTGATAGAAAGCATAGAAAATTTCCTCAAATTTCTTATGTAGAATCTTACGTAAAACTTACAAAAAGTGTTATACTGAAAAAAAAATTTTCACTTCTTTCATACTACCAAAAAAGGGAAATATTTTAGTTAAATTTATATAACATGTTTCATCAATATGTATGTATAAAAAAACCTATATTTCTCTGTATGTAAGTATGTGTATACACTTTCACTTTTTATAAGTTTATATTATTTGTAGTTAGTGTATCGAATTTCCACATCCTTTGTTGCCTTATATTAAAACAATACAGCCTTATTAAATCTTTTTATCCATTAAGGACAAAAGTAAAAATAAAATTTAAATAAAACGTAGAGATGTTTTTATAATATTTTAATAAATTAAATTTGAACGTAAAATTAAACTTCAATATGAAGTATCGAATTTAAATGAATTAATACCAATCACAGAGTTTGAATTTTTATTAATTTATTGATAGAAAGCATAGAAAATTTCCTCAAATTTCTTATGTAGTATCTTAATCAAAACCTAACAAAAAGTGTTACATTGGAGGACAAATATTCACTTCTTTCACACTACCAGAAAAGGGAAATATTTTTATTAAATTTATATAACATGCTTCATCGATATGTATGTATAAAAAAACCTATGTTTCTCTGTATGTAAGTATGTGTATACACTTTCACTTTTTACAAGTTTATGTGATTTGTAGTTAGTGTATGGAATTTCCACAACCTTTGCTGCCTTATTAGATTACAAGAATGCTGCCTTATATTACAACAATACAACTTTATTAGACCTTTTTAACCATTAAGGGACAAAAGTAAAAATGAAATTTTAAATAAAACGTATAAGATATGTTTTTGTAATATTTTAATGAATTAAATTTGAACCTAAAATTGAACTTCAATATGAAGTATAGAATTTAAATGAATACAATACCAATAACAGAGTTTAAATTTTTAACAATTTATTAATGGAAAGCATAGAAAATTTCCTGAAATTTCTTATGTAGAATCTTACGTAAAACTTACAAAAAGTGTTATACTGATGGAAATTTTTTACTTCTTTCATACTACCAAAAAAGGAAAATATTTTAGTTAAATTTATATAACATGCTTCATCGATATGTATGTAAAAAAAACCTATGTTCCTCTGTATGTAAATATGTATATACATTTGCTCTTTTTACAAGTTTATGTGATTTGTAGTAAGTGTATTGAATTTCCACAACGTTTGCTTCCATATTAAATTACAAGAATGATGCCTTATTAGATCTTTTTATCCATTAAGGGACAAAAGTAAAAATAAAATTTTAAATAAAACGTAGAAAAGATATCTTTATAATATTTTAATAAATTAAATTTGAACGTAAAATTGAACTTCAATATGAAGTATCTAATTTAAAAGAATACAATACCAATCACAGAGAATTTTTAACAATTTATTGATGGAAAGCATAGAAAATTTCCTGAAATTTCTTATGTAGAATCTTACGTAAATCTTACAAAAATACTTAAACTGAAGGAAACATTTTTACTTCTTTCATACTACCAAAAAAGGGAAATATTTTAGTTAAATTTATACAACATGCTTCATCAATATGTATGTATAAAAAAAACCTATGTTTCTCTGTATGTAAGTATGTGTATACCCTTTTTTACAAGTTTATGTGATTTGTATTAAGTGTATCGAATTTCCACAACCTTTGCTGCCTTATTAGATTACAGCAATGCTGCCTTATTAGATCTTTTTAACCATTAAGGGACAAAAGTAAAAATAAAATTTTAAATAAAACGTAGAAGAGATGTTTTTATAATATTTTAATAAATTAAATTTGAACTTAAAATTGAACGTGAATATGAAGTACTGAATTTAAATAGATACAATACCAATCACAGAGTCTGATTTTTTAACAATTTATTGATGGAAAGCTTAAAAAATTTCCTGAAATTCCTTATGTAGAATCTTACATAAAACCTAACAAAAAGTGTTATACTAGAGGACAAATTTTGACTTCTTTCACACTGCCAAAAAAGCGAAAAATTTTAATTAAAATTATATAACATGCTTCATCGATATGTATGTAAAACAAACTTGTAACTCTCTGTGTGTAAGTATGTGTATATCTTTGCTCTTTTTACAAGTTTATATAATTTGTAGTAAGTGCTTCGAATTTCCACAACCTTTGCTGCCTTATTAAATTACAAGAATGTTGCCTTATTGGATCTTTTTAACCATTAAGTAAAAAAAGTGAAAATGAAATTTTAAATAAGACGTAGAAGAGATGATTTTATTATATTTTAATAAATTAAAATTGATTGTGAATTTGAAGTACTGAATTTAAATAGACACAACACCAATCGAAAAGTTTGAATTTTTATCAATTTATTGATGAAAATCATGAAAAAATTCTTCAAATTCCTTGTGTAGAATAGTACGTAAAATATAACTAAAAGTGAAATATTGGAGAACAAATTTTTACTTCTTTCATGCGACCAAAAAAGGGGAAAATTTTAATTAAATCTATATAAAATGCTTCATTGATATGTATGTAAAAAATAAACCTATATTTCTCTGTATGTAAGTTTGTGTGTACATTTTCTCTTTTTACAAGTTTAGTTGATTTTTAGCTAGTATATCGAATTTTCCACAACCTTTGCTGCCTTATTAAACTACAAGAATGCTGCCTTATTAGATGTTTTTAACCATTAAAGGACAAAAGTAAAAATAAAATTTTAAATAAGACGTAGAAGAGATGTTTTATTATATTTTAATAAATTAAAATTGATCTTTAATTTGAAGTACCGAATTTAAATAGATACAACACCAATCTCAGAGTTTGAATTTTTATCAATTTATTGATGGAAAGCATAAAAAAATCTTGAAATTCCTTATGTAAAATCGTAAGTAAAATATAACTAAAGATGAAATATTCAAGAACAAATTTTTACTTCTTTCACACGACCAAAAAAGGGGAAAATTTTACTTAAATTTATATAAAATGCTTCACTGATATGTATGTAAAAAAACCTATGTTTCTTTGTATGTAAGTATGTTTATACATTTTATCTTTTTACAAGCTTATGGGATTTGTAGTAAGTGTATCGAATTTGCACAGTAATTCTTTGATGCCGGTAAAATAATTCTTTCAATAATAATAATTCGATGAGATACAGACGACAAGATTATGAGAGATACCGTCACATCAGTATTATTTTAATATTTAATAATGAAGTGTAATCGAAGTTACCGTAAGGATTACTGCTTAATTCTGTTTCACTATATTAAAACCCTTTTCTGTCTCCACACTGATGAAACAGATTTCATTTTTTATAAAACATGAAATAATTTTGTATATTTCGATCTTGGGTTTAAACTTTGTGATGATTCGATTTAGATCTGTTATATAATTGATTCATTCATACAAGAAGTAAAATGTTCGGGATCTAAATCTGACCTCATCACATCTTTGTAAAGAGATGGAGAACCATAAATTTCTGTTCAACGGATATTGTTGTCTTGTACGGTGGTCTCGGGCGGGGTTCTGATCCCAGTCACAGATTAGAATCCCGTCTCCGTACTTGATATTAAATAAGAATGTACCTTTGTGGAGAATTTATGAGTCCCTAAGGGACAGTGCCCAATTAGAAGGGATAAGGTTTGTCACGTTGGCGGTCTCAAGGCGGAGTTGAAGCAGGCCAATGAAATTCTTACAACTATCCCGATTGGAAGACAAGAAGGAAGAGGGGACATGGTTGATATAATTAAATATAAAAAATCAAAAAGATAAGACGATGGTTCAGAGGTCCCAGAGAAGAGGTTCGGAGGTCCCAAAAGAAAGTGTTCGGAATTGGGAGTACAGTCGGGTGCGACGGAAGTTGTTCGTGAGTCCAGAGGAGAAGGTGCTCGATCCGACAGGAAGTTTTCCTTCACCAAATAGTACGGCCGCACCCCAAAGACTCAGGAGGAAGCCCCTGACGAGACCAACGGATGATATATAGATTCCCTCTCCTGATCAGCCATAGATACCCTTCAACCAGAAGTGTTCCGGGCCCAACATTTTAGACCCACAAAGGTACCCCAAATTTACATACATTTTTGAAATTGAGATTAGGTCCTCTATCTATTTTCAAAATTACTTAATTATATAAAAATTTGTCAGAACAAATTTATAAGATGTTGAAAAAGCTTATTTTATGAAAATTAGCATCAATTTGTATGTAAATAGATGTATATATATTATATATATATATATATATATATATATATATATATATATATATATATATATATATATTATAATAAATTTACTTTTTTTAATATTAAGGTAGTCTCGGTTGCTGTCAATTTAGCTGTTAGTTTATTTTTATATTTATGTCTGTAGTTCCTCAGAACCTGTGGTTAAAATTAGTACAAAATTACTTAACACAACGCAATTAAAAATAAATCACTACTATACATTTGATCACAGGTTGATACTCAAATATAAACGAGGACTACACGACAAACTTTAGAGATAAAGCCCCTTAACAGTGTACCTAGGAAACGAGTTCTATAACTCATTTACTCCCTCTGCCTTTCCGAATATTCATCTCCTTAAAAGGGAAAAGGATATTTGGATATTCCAATTTGTCCATTTTTAATCCATAGCCTTTTTTTTCCTCTATTATGATGTCAATTTTTCAGCTACGGATAACGATGAAGGGGAAAAATGGGAAAGGATTCAGAATTAAGTAAGTACTAAAGGAAGTGTTTAATGGAGTAATATAAACGTCTATCTAAAACACAAGAAACTGAAAACTTTCAATACGCGTTCTTTCTTTTTAAAACCAGAAAAATCCTTTCAGCTTTTCGTACTTCTATCAATAGAAAAGATGCGATTGTTTGCTGTGAAAAACACTCTACTGTAAGTCTTCCCTGAAGGAAGTTTAACACTTCCGTGGATAATTTATTTACTTTTTGAATTCATTCCGGTTTCTTTGAGTTTTATTATCAACTAAATAATACCGTTTAAAGAAATATATTTTATACTTCCGAATTTTATGTTTACACTTAAATTCTAGGGTAAAATGTATACCTCTCACAGAACCATTTACCATATTCAATTGAATCATTATGACAAAGATGCATGTTGCTTGAAGAAGGAAACATTTTTTTACATGTAGCATTCTGTTCCTTTGTGTTACATTTCTTACATCGTCTACAAATGAAAACTTTGGAACATGATTTCAAATACTGGGTAGGCTGACACTGTGTGGCAATGAAGAAGGGAACATCCCATTCTGTCCCCATGTGGTGAGTCCTCTTTTCTTGTGCATTTATATTACATTTCTTATATCGTCTACGAATGAAAACTTTTAGGCATGATTTCAAATGCTAGGTAAGCTTACACTGTGTTGCAATGAAGAAGAGAACATCCCATTCTGCCCACATGTAGTGAGTCCTCTTTTCTTCTGCATTTGTGTTACATTTCTTACATCGTCTACGAATGTAAACTTTTGGGCATGATTTCAAATACTGGGTACACTCACACTGTGCTGCAATGAAGAAGGGAACATCCCATTCTGTCCCTATGTGATGAGTACTCTTTTCTTGTGCCTTTGTTTTACATTTCTTACATCGTCTTCTAATGTAAACTTTTGGGCATGATTTCAAATACTAGGCAAGATTACACTGTGTTGTAATGAAGAAGAGAACATCCCATTCTGTCCACATGTAACGAGTCCTTTTATCTTGTGCCTTTGTGTTACATTTCTTACATCGTCTACGAATGAAAACTTTGGAACATGATTTCAAATACTGAGTAAGATCACACTGTGTTGCAATGAAGAAGGGAACATCCCATTCTGTCCACATGTAACGAGTCCGCTTTTTTTGTGCCTTTGTGTTACATATCTTATATCGTCTACGAATGAAAACTTTGGAACAATATTTTAAATACTGGGTAAGCTCACATTGTGTTGCAATGAAGAAGGGAACATCCCATTCTGTCCACATGTGTCGAGTCTTCTTATCTTGTGCCTTTGAGCTACATTTTTTACATCGTCTGTGAATGAAAACTTTGGAACATGATTTCAAATACTGGGAAATCTCACACTGTGTTGCAATGAAGAAGGGAACATCCCATTTCCCATTCTGTCCACATGTAGTGAGTACTCTTTTCTTGTGTCTTTGAGCTACATTTTCTACATCGTGAGTGAATGAAAACTTTTTAACATGATTTCAAAAGCTCGGTAAGCTCACAAACTAGGAAACCACACACTTCTGTTAATGGAATCAAATAGGACGGCATTAGCTTTTATTTTTTTAGTTAATGCTTTATGGAAGGTTAGTTGATTATAATAGATTTTGAGCTTTCCACAGTACATACCATTGGATTATTTCAATGAGAAGTAATCTTCCCATAGCCCATGAGTAGGTTAAAGATTTGGGCTTTATTTAGTGTAGCATGTATCTAAGCTCAATATTAACATATTTGCTTTTGAATAGTTGTAACTCCACCTGTAATCACGTTGTCTTTTCCTGTTTCTATACTTAGCTATACAAACTGTGTCTTGTCTGTCAATTATATATTCTTTTCCCTAATAAAATTTTGCAAAAGATCTAAAATAAAACCATTTGTGTTTTATTTCACTAGTTTACATAAGCTATTGTGATTATATAATATTACAAACCTTGGGCAAAGAGGGAATTCAAAGAAATGTCAAGAATATATCTAAAGTAATTCTTTCAAAGTTTCTCTAACTGCTTAGTTTATTAACGCTTTAATGTAATCATTCTTTGCATTCTTTACCCCATTACGCCCGATTTCATAATTATTTTTAGTCCCTAGAACCACGTTCCCATGGCAACAGAAAACTCTGGAAAGAATCAAATACCGTTTTTTTATCAAACTAGCAAATATTTGAATAAATCAAAGCGATTCTAAACATTCTTCGGAAAATGCAATTGAATCTTTTTGTTACTTTTTTTTCAGACGAGAATGTACAAGTTAAGGATATGCTAACAACATTTCGAAACTTATTCGAATGCAAATAAAGTTGGATGCTTGGGATTCCATTTATTGCTAAGATTAACCGAAGAAAAAGGAGCAACACTGCTCATAAGATCAAAATCTAGGCAAACAGTTACATAGAATTGCCAGATGAAAAAGATTAGATTAGAATATTCTTTCGCTTTATAAAAAGACAATCACAAGGCTAAAAATGGTATTAAATAATACAAGTAGAAAAATAACTACGTAGAATACAAGTAGAAGACATTCTCGAAGTACGTTTGGATGATAAAATAGAAAGATGGGGAATCGTGAAGAGAATAAGTAATTTTAGAAATTTTACTCTTAAAATAAAAGAAATGAATATTCATTTTTGAAGGAAGTAAAATTATTGTAATTAAGGAGACAAGAGACCTTATCAATTTTTGAAATATTTAAGTTTTTTATTTTATTCTTAATATTAACATAAGCAATGCTATTAGTTAAAATTCATAAGACATTAAAATCACCAAAAAATAATTTTCGCATAAAATGGTAAATTTTTTGTTAAAAATTGATATGTTCAGAAATATTCTTTAAAAATGATTTCAGTAGATTTAATATCTGTTAGTTACCATTAATTCTATGCCGCATGTTTGAATTTCAAAAAGAAACATATTAATTTTTACTTATACTAAATATCATTTATATAAAAATTTGTATATTTATTTGTACAGTGTTTTAGCATACTGTTTTGTTGTTTCACTATCTTCCCCGACATTAAAGTCAACAAAATACTAAACTTTAAAAAACATACACAGTTTTAATGAAAACATTTTAACAAACAATATCTGTAAGTTTGAAAGAAAGTTTTTACTTTATTCTTAATGTTAGTATAAGCAGCGCTATTACTTAAAATTCATAAGACATTAAAAACACAAAAAATAATTTTCATGCAAAATGGTAAATTTGTTAATAAAAATTGATATGTTCAAAAATATTCTTTAAAAATGAGTTCAGTAGATTTAGTATCAGTTAGTAACTGTTAATTTTATGCTCTATGTTTGAATTTCAAAAAGAAATATAACTGTATATCAATTCTTATTTATATTAAATACTATTTATATAACACTTAGTAAATTTATTTGTACAGTGTATTAGCATACTGTTTTGTTGTTTCACTATCTTCCACTAAGTTAAAGTCAACAAAATACTGAACTTTTAAAAAACATACGCAGTTTTACCGAAAACATTTTAACAAACAATATCTATAATTTTGAAAGAAATATGGCCATACAAAATGCACCTAAGACATTTTGATTTCTACACTAACAGGAAAAACATCAAACTAGAAAAAATTATACTTCAAAACAAAATTTTACAACATAAAAAACAGAGGTTAGTGAAATAATTTTATTCTGCTAAAAACCATTGGTATTAAGCAGGAAGTATATTCCTAACTTAAATTTTTAAATGATAGAAGAGCAATTTTATATCTTTGACCATTTCAAAATCATTTGAAATTCATTCTGTCATTTTGAAGTTCTTTTCTCCATTTAAATCTCCAAATGTTGTTTCATAAATAAAAAACCTTTGAGAAAAAACTCTAACAACATTTACTAACTTAATTGTCTGCAATTTTATATGGATTAAATGTTATTTAAGTAAGTATAAATATGGTTCCTTCTGGTCATATTAAAAGTGAAAATGGCGTATCCCATTCAGAAGGCATTCTGTATGTTATAATTTGACAAGTGCCATTCTGTCCCCACAGTGCAGAGAAGATTTCGTCATCTGTGCGGTCAACCACCTCTAAATGCTAACAACACACACAGATGGCATAAAATATTTTAATAATTTAGGATTATTATTATAATGATATTATGATTATTTTGAGAAAATGAGCCCACGGTGTGATGAGGCGATTTAGATCTATAATATAATTGATTCATTCATACAAGAAGTAAAATGCTCGGGATCTAAATCTGACCTCATCACATCTTTTGTAAAAGACAGAGGAACATAAAATTATATTCTACGGATATTGTTGTCCTGTACGGTAGTCTCGGGCGGGGTTCTAATCCCAGTCCCAGATTAGAATCCCGTCTCCGTACTTGACACTAAATAAAAATGTACCTTTATGGAGTTATTTATGAGTCCCTGAGGGACAGTGCCCAATTAGAAGGGATAAGGTTTTCCACGTTGGTGGTCTCAAGGCGGGGTTAAGCAGACCAATTAGATTTTTACAACAATTCCGATTGGAAGATAATAAGAAAGAGGGGACAAAGGTGAAATTAATAAAATAAGAAAAATCTAAAAAAGAGAGTAGGTGTTCGGGAGTCCAGTCGAGGAGACAAGTCTGAAGGAGGGTGTTGGAGTGTCCAAGGACAATAGCTTTGAGTCCGACAGATACTCCGGAAACTTTTAGAACATCTAGCGACTACCAGCAGTGTTCCTGTATCAAATATTACGGCCGCACCCCAAACACTCAGAAGGAAACATCTGACCAGACTGACGGAAGATCCATACATACCCAATCCTGATCAGCCATCAACCAG
>CM063511.1:71259935-71292435 GCA_032207245.1 Pardosa pseudoannulata | reverse complement strand
CGAATTTTCCACAGATTAAATGCTTCAAGCAATTCATTTCTTGTAATAGATGAAAAAATGCATTTATAGCCACATCAATATCTTCTGAATGAAAAAGGACTTCCTCGTAAGTTCTTTTTTTAGATTAAGTCAAACATAGCTCTATAAGGTAAATACGGCGGATGTTCTATCACTTTAATTTGTTTTTGTTTAAGAAACTCAACTGTTAATCTGGCTGTATGTGAAGATGCATTGTCATGGTGAAGCATTAGCCCCCTAACATTCCCTTCTTGTAGAATTTGTGAAAGACATTTAGTGATATAAAAGTTTGCTGTTACTGTCTTCTGGCCTTTCAACTCGATGGCTTTGACCATTCCCGTATTTCTGAAGAAAACGGCATACACCACTTTTTTCAGTACGCGTTTTGTTTTCACCAATGTAGGACTTGGGATCATCTTCAAAGACCAATACTTTGCTTTCTTGGCGAGTTGGAACGTCAAAAAACGGTATGTACGTTTCATCACCCGTTACAATTTTAGAAATGATGAGGATCTACTATCATTTAGCGATACTATCAATTTTTTGCAATACAAAGGTTAATTAGATTGATAAAATATCTGTTCAAATGGATACGATAGGGTGAAATTTAAATCTATGAATTCTGATACTGAAAGGTATCGCCTGTTAGATCGTCATATGGCTTTTATTTATTTTTTTTTGGGGGGGGGAGTAACCAGGATTGTGGACCAATTTCCTCCATTCGGTGAAGCTAATAGCTTACCAAGTGATTTACACTCGAAATTAATTCATAATCTTATCCGTTTGGGTAGAAACGTTACCTTCCTCGATTCTTCTGCGATTTCAGATTTAACTTAGTGTTACAAGTGAAGTTAAGACAAAACAAATCCAAACTGATAGATACAGCTGAGAAATGAACCTATAATCAAGATTTTGTTTAGTTTAAACTGTTTTGAAGTTTCACAATCAGTTTATGCACCATGCGAGATAATTAAATTAAGATTTACTGTGTAATCTATTGAACAAAGAACTTTAGAATATAATAACAGCCTTTATCCCTTCGTCTATTGACTATCTTTTTTCTTTTATAGTAACCAGGTTCTCTTTTGTAGTTACTTTACTGTTTATTTTGCCCCATTTAGCGTAGTCCCAGATGTGCCTCAGGGGACTTTTTTCTTTTAAAGTAACCAGGCTCTCTTTTGTAGTTGTTTTACTGTGGCTCTCTTTTTTTCCCATTTAGCGTAGTCCCAAGTATGCCTCAGAGGATGTATGCATACCATTTGAGTTCAAATGATCTCTACCTGGTATATTACTTGATAATGAGATTAAATTCATGTTACATGTAAGATACTTAACAGAAATACTCAAAGCAAATTTATACTGTTCAGAAACAGTACAAAAAGCTATGAACCGGCATAACTTTAGTAAGATTCAAACCAACAAATTCCTGTATCGATAAAGCAGCAACCTACTTGTTTAAATTAAGCTTGTCCTACACAAGAGAAAAAAGATTCACAGTGCTGAAAAAAAAATTCAAACCTGAGATAATATTTTTTTCTATCAGTAAAATATAAATTAATTCCTATCAATTTATACCTAATCAATAATTTTCCCTAGCTTCTCTGAAACATTTTTGCTACCCATTATTAAATCATCATTCCTTTATTAAATAACTTTCCTCCTTAAGTCAATAGTACTTAAATATTTTTTCGATTAACAATATATTTTGAAATAAAGACACTAAAACTAACCCGGTGCAAAACATTTTTAGGGTTCAAAAATAAAAAGAAATATTTTAATCTGATCTCTGGAAATGCGTTTAAAAGGATCCTCTGAACTTGTTTTTAATTTTCTCTTTTTAAAAAAAAAATCTTCTGTTCCATTTTTTTTTCTCTCTCTCCCGAAATATTTTTCTAAAACGAAGCTCCCATTCTTCCCATACAATGAATCTAGGCATGCAAAAATAATCGGGTAATTTTATGAATGAGATCGGCAAGCTAAAGAAGAAATAAAAAGAAAGACCTAACGTGAAGATAAGATCTTCAGCTAATACATGCCCGCTTTTTCTCTGGAAGTAAACTTTAACGCAATTACTCCGGTGCCTTCGGCTTGATTTCACAAAACGCTTCATCGAACCTTTCCTTTTTTTTTTATCCTTCATCTTCGAAGCTGGCCTTCAATTATGTCGCCATGGAAACGGAAGATGAAAGAATCGAATGGCAGTTGTTAACTCAAGGCTTATTTGAATAAATGTTGAACGATACCAAAGAGAATTTCTTCCCCAGGCTTAATTAATGTCTTTGTTGAGAATATACGACGTTCTGGACCTTCTCATTAGATAATTAAGAAAGAATTCTTGTGCAAATAAGGTTTGACTCAACTATTGTAAAATAAGTGAGTACACCCATGTCTACCATATGAACAACTTTAGAAACAACACAGTCAAAGTTTAAAAGTCACTTTAACGGGGAGAAAGTCTATCTTAAGTGGAATAATTTTGATCTCGTAATAAATATTTGATGAAGTCATCTAACATGTTTGAATGACATTTAGATGACAGTGAGCATTCAGAGGAACAAATTGTGGATGAAAATTCTGTATATTGTAGCGTCACGGGATCCTCGGGTAGCATGTGGGTGTCAAAGTGGTTATGACATGCCGTACAACTTAGAACAGTAACAACGTTTATTCTTGATTAAATGGAGTTATGGACAAATTTTCCAAATGGAAATCACAGGGCTCAGGTGAGCTGGTGCGGACCTTAAAGTCCTAGGTTCGAGGCGAACCTAAAAATCAATCTGCGGACAGGTGCCGACAGATACCGTTGTACAGGGGTACAAATGGGTCTCCTTGAGTTCTACACAAAACTGGAGAAACGCTCTCCAAAAAACCAACCGCCCAAATCGAACCTCCATCCGTTCTTTCCTGGGGACTCTCTCCGGAGAAAGACGCGCGCCGCCTGACATCGCCTTTCGCCTCTTCCAATTGGCTTTTTCTTCCTGGTAGCCTCTGATTGGTCCTTGTTTGGTGCCTCACAGTCTGACATTTCGGCGTCGAGTAGGACTTTCCAATCACCTCAGACATCTCAAAGCGTGTCGAAGAGAAAGCCCTTTGTAGGGTAGTTTCAAAAACCCAGACAGAAAGTCGCCTTGGCCTGGGCTTTAACAAAACCTCTTTGTGAAGCCAATGGTGTGTAGAGACGTCACAATATCTATCTCGTTTAATTATGAAACACAGGTGTTCGAAAGTTAGACATAATTTTTGTTGATAATATACGATGCTCTGAATCTTCTCATTAGATAGTTAAGAAACAATCTGTGGGCAAAGAGTTGTTGTGAGTTACAGATGTCATTAAGACCTCATGCGGAAAATAAAGCGTTATTAAGTTTTAAGCTACAGTTTTCTTAAAAATGGAAGGATTGGTGCCTCACTGGGGAATAAGAAACTAACAGATGGAGCTGTCGAAGAGAATGGTAGAGAGAGCTTTACAAGGTTTATGTCAACTATCATAAACAAGTGCATATAGCCATGGTACTTTATGAACTACTTTGAAAATACCACAGATAAACATTAATAGTCCCTTTCCTGCAGAGAAACTTCATCTTACGTAGAATAATTTTAATTCCATGCCAAATATTTAATGAAGCTGTCTAACATGTTTGATTGAAGTGCAATTTAGATGACAATAATAATTTAGGTGGGCAAAATATGATTAAAAATTCAGTACTTCTATTTAGTTAATTTATGAAACACAATGATATCTTAAAGTGAAATATAATTGTTGTTTATGTAATTACTTACGGAAATAAATATCGTAAGGGCAAATATAATGCAGTTGTGATAAAAGAAAGCAATTCAAAACAAAGATATCATTCACTTATATCACCTCAAAAACAAAGATCAGAAGAAAAATGTAAAAACGAATAGCGCACTTTAAAGCAAAAAAAAATGTGAAATAAAAAGGTGATTGTGCAATTTGACATTTTGTGAATTCCCTTTAAAGCCACGCGTGTTTCCTTATAACAATTTCTCATATTTGGTAGAACATTGTGGAAGGTTTTTGACTTCAAATAGATTAAAGCGCTATGCAGAGCTTTTTTAACTGTGGAATGAATTTGGTGATCGGAGAAAAGCTACAAGACAGTTGTGAAAACTACAAAATGTAATTTTATTTGTTTCAATGTTTATCGTTATTATATTTAGTAAAATTTGAAACTCGGCCTAAAAGCAGTAATCCAAAAAGTCCCACTGCTCTTTCACTAAAACTAAACTAGATATTTAAATTCAAAATTTGCGAAAATTTTAAAAAAATTTCCATGTTTAGGAGATAGGTAAAGAGTAATTCATGATTGAAATTTGGTTCCAATGCCATTTTTGTGGAGGAAGGTAGGGCTTTCCTAATTAGTAATGGTGACTCGTGTATGGTAAAGTGGATATCCGCTGCATTCAATACAAAGTTCACTTTATCTCTTCGATGCATTTCATCTTGAAAATGACGTTTCAGCCTGTTGTGAGGAGACTATCAATTTCCAATGGACAGTAGATACTTGAAACTGATAAGACAACTGAGGCTTCTAAATATCTACAAACGTGATTCTACTGGACAAAGGGAATTTGTTCCGGTCCCACCATTGACAGACCTCCCTTAATGATTAAAGATGTCTTACATGAGACGAGTCAGACAAACGTGCAGACAACTAGAAGCAAGTCCAAAACTAATAGAGCATTGGTACTTTTGCGGACTGACCAATCAGAGAGAGGCTGCAGACTGACGTGAAAATCCAGAGAAGGAATATAAAGAGGAATTTTGCAAGATGCAAAGAAATGGAGGCGTGACAGTTGTTTTTCTGAGTGATTTCATTGTATGTTACCATTCAACCAACAGGGATCCGTATATAAATTAAAATATTGTAATTTTCCCAAAATTGAATTTATACATTATCATAAACTTTGTAATTAAATAAATCTGTCAATTTTTATCATAGATAAGGGGAACTTTATATGTTACGGTTATAAGACAAGTTTTAGTTTTTGCTAAACATAGTAATAGAGATCAGGTATTAAATGTAACAATAAAGAACAGGGGAACGTGTAAAATTTATATTTTGTAATTTTCGCAAAATGAATTTTTAAATTATTGCAAACACTGTATTTAAATCTCTCCGTCAATTTTCATCACAGAAGTGTGCAACGTTTTAATGTTATAATTTTGAAGTTGAGTTCCAATATTCGCTAAACATAAGACGATAATTAGTTTTACGCTGGCCCATCCAAAGATATAAGCAGAACTACTGAATACCGTCCTTACGACAGCGATCCAAAGCGACTACCAAATCGCTGTTGACCTACGAGGGGTCCTTCATAGTTGGATTTTATTTTGTCCAACCCAATAAGGTGTAATCTCTACAGAGGGAAGCTCGAGACTACCAAGAAGGAAGAGGTAACATTCCCTAAGGCATCTCGGGCATGTGATACCTCTATATATCTAAAGGGGATATACCCTTAGGTTAGTCTCTCATTTAGCACTACCCAGGAGAACCATAAGGCTTGAGACTGTGGCCGTGGACGTGAGACACCCTCTGCCTCCCCTCTAAACATAATAAGTCAATTCTTACGCTGACTCAACCGAAGACATACAGTAGCAAACAAACTGAAGTCCAGATGTCACGACAGTAACCACAATAGCAATTGAGCTACTGCTGACCTACGAGAGTCTGGTCATGGTCCGTGTTATTGTTGTCAAACCCGGTAATTAGCAAACACTACAAAGGTAAGTTCGTCTATCAGGAATAACTGAACACCTAGACCACTCAGGTAAACCGCGGGTGAGTGAAACCCGTATACACCTAAAGGAGGTATACCCCTGAGATTGCATCTCCTTTAGCACTACCCAGGAGGCACGTACGCTTGAGCCTGTGGCCGTGTACGCGAAAGACCCCTGCCTTCCCACTAAACATAATAAGTAAATTCTTACGCTGACCCATCACCAAGACATACAGCAGCATGCACACTGAAGACCAGAGGTCACGATAGTATCCACAATAGCAATTGAGCTACTGCTGACCTACGAGAGTTCCGTCATGGTCCGTGTTATTTTTGTCAAACCCGATAATAAGCAAACACTACAAAAGTAAGCTCGTCTATCAGGAATAACTGAAGACCCAGATCACTCAGGTGAACCGCGGGGGAGTGACACCCGTATATACCTAAAGGAGATATACCCCTGAGTTTGTCTCTCATTTAGTCCTACCCAGAGGATACGTACGGCTTCAGCTCGTGCCCACGGAAGCAAGAAACGTTGTCCCCCTTCTCTGTCTAATAAAAGGACCTTCAATCAAACGGTTGGGGTTATTATTTAAGCTTTACCGGCCTCTTTTTACAATAATATCTTATATTAAATGCTTCTCAATAAGTTCATCTACTACAGATAAACAGAACTTCAAATGAGTTTTTTTCTCACTTTTTTTTTTAATAACTTACGAGTCCAAAAGAGTTTGATATAACACTCTACAAATAATCTGGTTTTGGCTTCGGGGTATAGATTGAGAAATAAACATGATTCTGAGCATAATATTTATATATTAGAACAATAATAGCCAAAATATTAGAACAATATTAGCATAATATTGTTCTAATATTTTTGGCGCTTTACCTTTGAACTCTCCAGTCCGGAAACGGGAGCAAGAAATAGATGCCAAAACTTCAACCCGTCATTTTGACATAAAAAAGAAAACATAAAGACATAACCATAAAAAAAGAAAACAGGAAGGTGCATAAAAATATATCACCCTAATAATAAAAAATAGGAAAACGTACAAAAATTTAGATTTTGTAATTTTCGCAAATTTGAATTTTTAAATTTAAAGATACCATTAAATTAATTCTTCTTTCATTTTGCACAATTTTGTATTAGAAGTATATGTCTGCAGCCAATGATCGAAGAAAAAGGTGGATTAAGGACTTTACTGTATATCCTGTATATTTAAGATACATTCGAATCAACATCTAAATTTTGTTTAGAACTCATTCATCTACATCAATGTTCACAGAGTGTACAGTAATCTACTATAAACGTAAAAACTTTCAAACGAATACGTAATTTTATCTTTATATTGACGTATCTGAAGTTTTATTTTCCTAACAGCCTCTTTAAAAAACTGTATCGTAATTACAGAAAAAGTGCACAAATGCTACGGATATGGTATAAAGTTTTACATATAAATTCTTCTAAGTATAATTGAGTTAGAAAAGAATTCACTTCAATTGAAGTAAGCATTTATAAAATAAGCTAATTTGCTTATGCGTTTAATCCTGCGAGTTAATTTAGCCGTGTCTCTTTTCAGTAATTTTATTTGGTACAAAGAAGGAAATTATTTCTAAACACGTAATGAAGATAACTACAACTGATCTCTCAGGAGACATCACTTCATTTTCGCCTTACCTTTTATATTTTTTTTCCTCTATCTTATTTCTCTGTCGATGAAATTCATATTAACTCTGCTAAAGGAATGCTCAGAGCGAGTTGGGCAATAAATTACTTTCTTTCAAGATTTATTTCGGTAATTTGTTTTTAATTATCACTGCCGTTCGTATAAGGAGAGCGTTTTAAAGGGATAAGAGGTGATAAAAGCTCTGGAAGAAATCTAATGTGTTATTTCTGTGGAGTTCAATTAAGATTTTTGCTATTAAAATTGCACTTCTCCAAATATTTTTTATGACACGAATCTCATTGAAATTTTGCTATAAATCATCTTTTTATTTTTATTTGTCGATAAGTGGCTTAATTTAAAATATTAAATCATTTACATAATTATGAATTGAATTTAAATTTAAAACATGCTTTATGTGCAAATAAATTGAAAATGACACTTGATTTTTAGTAATTTAGATATCAAAGTAATTTACAAGGGTTATTTAATAAGTAAAATTTCATAAAATGATACTAAATTAACCTATGATATCAACCATCTTCCTTAGAAACTAATAATATTATCAAAGTTTGAATTTATTTCATTATTAGGTTCTAAGAGAAACGAACCAGATTTTAATATAAATAAATAAATAAAACGTAAAAAACAAGATAGTTCCAGTAGCGCCTTTGAATTACATATTAATCCTAGAAATATTTCTTTGCAATTGGTGAAAAATTACCAAACAACAAAAATGGTTTAAATTCAATATTAAAAAAATTCACATTTCATAACGAGATAAAAAATAACATTAGTCCGGAATAACTTATATATAATATCAAACATCTTGCTTGGAGCTATATAATACTATCAGTTAAAAGTTTGTATTTATTTGATTATTAGGTTCTAAGAAAAATGAACCGGAATTTAGCAAAATTAATATATGAAGACAGGTGGGTTCTACTAACAAATTTAAATTCATATTAATCTGAAAAAAATTCTTTGCAATGGGTAAAACATAACCAAACGACAAAAGTGGTTTAAATTCAATATTAAAAAAGTTCATATTTCGTAACGAGATAAATGACAACATTAGTCCAGAATAGCTTATATATAATATCGAACATTTTGCTTAGAGCTGAATAATACTATCAGTTAAAAGTTTGTATTTATTTGATTATTAGGTTCTAAGAAAAACAGAGTTTTAAAAATAAATAAATTAAGCATGAAAGACAAGCCAGTGCCAGTAGCACCTTTAAATTACATATTAATCCGAGAAATTTTTCTTTGGAAATAGGTGAAAAATTGCCAAACAACGAAGATGATTTAAATTCAATATTAAAAAAGTTCACATTTCATAGCGAGATACATTATGAGATTAGTGCATAATAACTTATCTATAATATCGAATATCTTGCTTAGAACTGAATATTACTATAAGTTCAAAGTTTGCATTGATAGCATTATTAGGTTCTAAAAAAAACGAACCAGAATTTAGAAAAAATGATATATGAAAGACAGGCGGGTTCTACTAGCATCTTTAAATTCATATTAATCTGAAAAAATTTTCTTTGTAATAGTGGAAAAATTACCAAACAACAAAAACGGTTTAAATTAAATATTAAAAAAGTTCACATTTCATTACAAGATAAATGATAACATTAGTACTATATAACATATATATAATATATAACTTATATATAATATCGAACACCTTGCTTAGAGCTGAATAATACTATCAGTTCAAAGTTTGTATTTATTTGATTATTAGGTTCTAAGTTCTAAGAAAAACAAAGCAGAATTTTAAAAATAAATAAATTAAACATGAAAGACAAGCTAGTTCCAGTAGCACCTTTAAATTACATATTAATCCGAGAACGTTTTCTTTGCAATTAGTGAAAAATTATCAAACAACAAGAATGGTTTAAATTTAATGTTATAAAAGTTCACATTTCATTACACGATAAATGATAAGATTATTGCAGAATAACTTATCAATAATGTAAGGAATTTGGACCCCACGACCTGTGTTTCGCATATGTGGGCCCTTCACTACATCTGCAAAATCAGCCCCATTTATCCTTTCTACCCAGTTTCCTTGAGGAAAAGCGGAGTCGGCCGGCTAAGGGGGCTGATAAGATTTTTCGGATGTGTCGCTTGTTTTTTTTTCTGTAGGCCGGAAGTGCTTCTGAAAGTGAGGACATTTTTCGGAAGGGATCAAGTTTCGAGAAGCTTACCCCCAGCAAAAGGGAGAGGGGATGTACGGGCAATGGAGTTCGGGGAGTCGACACAGAGCCTGCGACTGGAAGAAATCTCGCTGTTTAATGTGAGAGAAACACTACATCCGTTTTATTCTGACATGGAATGCTCGGTTAAGACAGGCTCCGAGACTCAGAACTATGTTTATTTTGTTTTACTTTTCGTCAATTTTTGTAAATAAATATTGTTTATTGTCCTTAAAGTTTCGGAGGTAATTTAATGCATCCTCAGAAACGACCGAACACACCTGTCCCAGTACAGTAGGCAGGCAGGTCTCACGCTAGTATAACGCCGCAGGAAATGGGGTGTATTACATATAATATAGAATATCTTGCTTAGAGCTAAATAATACTATCAGTTCAAAGTTTGCATTGATAGCATAATTAGGTTCTAAGAAAAACGAACCGGAATTTAGCAAAAAAATATATGAAAGACAGGCGGGTTCTACTAACACCTTTAAATTCAAATTAATCCGAAAAAATTCTTTGCAATGGGTAAAACATAGCCTAACAACAAAGGTGGTTTTATTTCAATATTAAAAAAGTTCACATTTCATTACTAGATAAATGATGAAATTAGTACAGAAGAAGTTATCTATGATATCGAACATCTTGCTTAGAATTGAACAATGCTATCAGTTTAAAGTTTGCATTGATAGCATAATTAAGTTCTAAGAAAAACGAACCGGAATTTAGTAAAGATAATATATGAAAGACAGGTGGGTTGTACTAACATCTTTAAATTCATATTAATCTGAAAAAATTTTCTTTGCAATAGGGGAAAAGTTACCAAACAACAAAGATGATTTAAATTCATTATTAAAAATGTTCACATTTCAATACGAGATAAATGATGATATTAGTTCAGAATAACTTATCTGCGATATCGAACATCTTGCTTAGACTGAATAATACTATCAGTTCAAAGTATGCATTGATATCATTATTAGGTCTAAGAAAAACGAACCAGAATTTAACAATAATAATATATGAAAGACAGGCGAGTTCTACTAACACCTTTAAATTCATATTAATCTGAAAAAAATTTCTTTGCAATGGGTGAAAAATAATCAAATTACAAAGGTAGTTTAAACTTAATATTAAAAAAATTCACATTTAATTACGAGATAAATGATAACATTAGTTCTATATAACTTATATATAATATATAACTTATATATAATATCGAACATCTTGCTTAGAGCTGAATAATGCTATCAGTTCAAAATTTCTATTTATTTGATTATTAGATTCTAAGAGAAAAAAAAAAGCAGAATTTTAAAAATAAATCAATTAAACATGAAATACGAGCTAGTTCCAATAGTACCTTTAAATTACATATTAATCCGAGAAATTTTTCTTTGCGATTAGTAAAAATTATCAAACAACAAAAATGGTTTAAATTCAATATTATAAAGTTTACATTTCATTACGAGATAAATGATCAGATTAGTCCAGAATAACTTATCTACGACATCGAACATCTTACTTAAAACTGAATAATACTATCAGTTCAAAGTTTGCATTGATAGCATTATTAGGTATAAGAAAAACGAACCAGAATTTAACAAAAATAATATATGAAAGACAGGCAAGTTCTACTAACACCTTTAAATTCATATTAATCTGAAAAAAATTTCTTTGCAATTTGTGGAAAATAACCAAATTACAAAGATGGTTTAAATCCATTATTAAAATAGTTCATATTTCATTACGAGATAAATGATAACATTAGTCCAGATTAACTTATCTATAATAACGAACATCTTGCTTAGATCTGAAAAATACTACCAGTTCAAAGTTTCAAATTAATAGCATTATTATGTTCTAAGAAAAACGAATTTATCAAAAATAATATATAAAAGACAGGTAGATTCTACAAACACCATTAAATTTATATTAATCTAAAAAAAACTTTCTTTGCAATGGGTGAAATATAACCAAACAATTTTAAATTCAGTATTTTAAAAGTTCACAATTCATTATGAGATAAATGATGAGATTAATACAGAATAAGTTATCTATGATATCGGACATCTTGCTCAGAAATGAAAAATCCTATCAGTTCAAAGTTTGAATTGATAGCATTAATAGGTCTAAGAAAAACGAACCAGAATTTAACAAAAGTAATATATGAAAGACATGAGAGTTCTAATAACGCCTTTAAATTCATATCTATCTAAAAATAATCTTTGCAATGGATGAAAAATAACCAAACAACCAAAGTGACTTGAATTCAATATTAAAAAATTCACATTTCATTATCAGATAAATGATAACATTCGTCTAGAATAACTTATATATAATACCTAACATCTTGTTTAGAGTTGAATAATACTATCAGATCATAGTTTGTATTTATTTGATTATTAGGTTAAAAGAAACAAAGCAGAGTTTTAAAAATAAATAAATTAAACATAAAAGACAAGATAGTTCCAGTATCGCTTTTAAATTACATATTAATCCAAGAAAATTTTCTTTGGAAACAGAGGCAAAATTACCAAACAAGGAAGATGATTTAAATTCAATATTAAAAAAAAATTCATATTTCATAACGAGATAAATTGTGATATTAATTAAGAATAACTTATCTATGATATCGAACCTCTTACTTAGAAGCGAATAATACTATATAAGTTTGCGTTGACAGCATTATGAGGTCTAAGAAAAACGAACCAGAATTTAACAAAAATAATATATGAAAGACAGGCGAGTTCTACTAACACCTATAAATTCATATTAATCTGAAAAAAATTTCTTTGCAATTTGTGAAAAATAACCAAATTACAAAAGTGGTTTAAATTTAGTATTAAAAAAGTTCACATTTCATTACGAGATAAATAATCAAATTAGTCCAGAATAACTTATCTACGACATCGAACATCTTACTTAAAACTGAATAATGCTATCAGTTCAAAGTTTGCATTGATAGCATTATTAGGTCTAAGAAAAACGAACCAGAATTTAACAAAAATAATATATGAAAGACACGAGGGTTCTACTAACACATCTAAATTCATATTAATCTGAAAAAACCTTCTTTGCAATGGGTGAAAAATAACCAAACAATAAAGGTGGTTTAAATATAATATTAAAAATGGTTCACATTTCAATACGAGATAAGGAGAAATATCTCTCTGAAAAACATTTTCTCAATAAATTGCTCGTCAGTGTACATGTACAATCGGAGAAGGTCCACTTAATTCTTATCAGTGACAAACTGATAAAGAAAGGTGGCTTTACTTTCGTCTCTAGGTTTGTTTTTTATTGTCTGCCACCATAGCACCGTAATAATTCTAGCAGAATCGGCAGAAACCTTTTTGTTTGTTAGCAGATGAAAGACCACGAGCAAATATCATAACGCACTGCAGGCCGGAATGGATCGAATCATTTTGTTTTGTGCCATGTCGTCGATCATTGTGAATGTCTATTGTCATTCATTGGGGAGGAAAGATCAAACAATGATGCCACCGTCTTATGGTAAGTAATTCAATTTTAAACAAAAATTTCTTAAAGGGATATAGTACCTTTGGAGTTGAAAAGTCTTCACTGTTTTTAATGTATTAAAAAGTTAAATATTTTGGTTTGTTTACTAAGGTTTTCTTAGATCTATAATTAATCACAATAACTTTATAAAAATTATTTAGTTTTTTATATGCAGCATTACATTCTAAAAAATCATAATATATATATAGTAAATACAAATATATATAGTATATATAAATATTTATGTTGTTCATAAATGTATAGAGCATATATTATAAATATGTACAGTAGTATATATATATATATATATATATAGATATATATAGATATAATGTATATATATGTGTGTGTGTGTGTGTGTGTGTGTGTGTGTGTGTATCAGACCTACCAACTGCTACGAAAGTATCGTAGTTTCTACGAATTTAGCAAATAATTACGATCCTACGAAAGAAAGTTAAAATAATACGATTTTTCATAAGAAAGAGAGTTCTGACACTATCTGGTTCAGACGCCTCTGCATTTTGTGCTATTTTGATCAGATGAAATAAAGATTATGTTCGGCCACGACGACTGATGTGTTTCTTTCGAACAGACGGTTAGCAGGACTCTTGACAGCCCAGCATGCCCGGGCTGAGGAAAATAATAGGGGCAATTTTAAAATGGATCTCAAGTGAAATTTGGGGTCAAGTTGGTCCCCTGTCCGATTACATACATTAATAATAAAAGTAAAAATCCATTTACCCGCTTAAGAATTTTTGAAATTTGTATATTTAAAAACAAATGTTTTTATATGAAATAGAAGTTTATATACATTAGTAATAAAAATATAAACCCATTTACTGGCAAAAGAACTTTTGAAATTTATAAACTAGAAACTATTTTTTTATGAAATAGAAATTTATGTACATTAGTAATATCAATGTAAATCTACTTACCCGAAAAATAATTTTTCAAATTTATTTGAAGAAAATTTTTGTAATTTAGAAACAAATGTTTTACATGAAATAGAAGTTTATATACATTAGTAATAACGATATAAATCAATTTGCCCGCAAAAGAACTTTTGAAATTTGTAATTTATAAATGAATTTTTTATATGAAATAGAAGTTTATATACATTAATAATACAAATATAAATCTATTTACCCGCAAAAGAACTTCTGAGATTTGTAAATTAGAAACGACACTTTTTTTTATATGAAATAGAAGTTTATACACATTAGTAATACAAATATAAATCTATTTACCCCCAAAAGAACTTTTGAAATTTGTAAATTAGAAACGACACTTTTTATATGAAATGGAAGTTTATGTACATTAGTAATAACAATATAAATCCATTTACCCTCAAAAGAACTTTTGAGATTTGTAAATTAGAAACGAATTTTTTATATGAAATAGAAGTTTTGTCTATGGTCTACTTATATAAATAATATAATACAGATTCCGATGTGTACGAATCCATGTGTATCCCTCAAAAGAACTTTTGAGATTTATAAATTAGAAACAATTTTTTATATGAAATAGAAGTTTGTGTGTGTGTATATATATATATATATATATATATATATATATATATTAGAAGTTTATGTACATTAGTAATAACAATATAAATCAATTTATACCCTCAATATAGAACTTATGAGATTATGTAAATTAGTAACGATATTTTATATATGAAATATAATATATATATATATATATGTATATATATATATATATATATATATATATATATATATATATATATATATATATATATATATATATATATATATGTATATATATATATATATATATATATATATATATATATATATATATATATATATATATATATATATATATATATATATATATATATATATGTATATATATATATATATATATATATATACATATATATATATATATATATATGTATATGTTTATATATATATGTATATATATATATATATAATGTATACATGTATATATTTATATATACATAACATAGTGCTGCCTGTTGGCCTATGATATATTTCCAGTATGGTCCACAGAGCTTTTTGGGCTGCCAGGTCTGTTATAGAAAGCATTCATTACATATGCTGTAATTCAAATCTTACTGCATTTTGACGTTTAATTTATAAGATGTTCATTTAAAAATAAAGCTATATTGAATGTAACCGAATCCCATAGGTCTTCATAAAAATATTTATAGCATTATCCTTAATTTTCACTCGATGACGTGCAGTTTCCAAAAACTGAAATATTTTATCTTTTCTAGTGATCGCTGTCCTGTTTTCATCAGAGTACTTAACTTTTAAACAGTACAAAGTTGAAATTTCTGCTTATATTTAAGACCATTAGAGAAAGCCAGATACTGAACGGATGATTAGATATTGCGATACGAAAAATAAGTTTTGGTTTTAAGCACATTTCTTGTATATTTGTAGCCACCTGAGATTGGCATTAACCAGTTAATACGTGCGTAATTAATTCTTGTATCCAGGCAACAGGCAGCTAATTATAATTATAAAAATCTTAGTTATATTCACTAATATTGTTTATATATAACTCATTACACAGTAGCTTTCCCAATTTAAAATTATTATTTTCGATTTTAAGAAAGCATTACAATTTAAACTGAGGAATGACATAAAAACTAACTATTCTTCTTCTACTTTTATCAATTGTATTTGTGACGAGGAAAAAGGATTAGATTTCAAAATACATGTGAATTATTTTCTCTTATTTTAATTTTTAATATCTAGCTGTGTAATAAATAGAAGACTTTCGTAATTTGCTTTTAAATTAACATTCTTCGTTAAAATATGAGCCTGAACAATTAAAATGCGTTTTTATAAAATTATTTATAAAGTAAATCAATTTCTTTTATTTTTAAGGAATAAGTTTGACTGAAATTTTATCCTTTTAACAATCGTTCATTCAATTAAAATTAATGTTTTCCTTTAAACTTAAATAACTAATTGAAATTAATTTATATTATAAACACTGTCATTCAATATAAAATATATTTTGTTATATCTTAGTGTTATTTATAAATCAACTGTACGATGTTCACTTTTCTTATCGCACTCATATTAATAGCGCGCATTGATAACGCAATGAAACTCGATCTAAACCTGCAGCTACTACAAAATTTACGGTATTAACTCTTCAGCGATCAGTACTTTACGATATAATATATTTTATTATATCGTAATATTATTTATAAATCAACTGTACGATTTTCACTTTTCTTATCGCACTCATATTAATAGCGCGCATTGATAACGCAATGAAACTCGATCTAAACCTGCAGCTACTACAAAATTTACGGTATTAACTCTTCAGCAATCACTACTTTATGATATAACATATTTTATTATATCGTAATATTATTTATAAATCAATTATACGATTTTCACTTTTCTTATCCCACTCATATTAATAGCGCGCATTGATAACGCAATGAAACTCGATCTAAAACCTGCAGCTACTACAAAATTTACGGTATTAACTCTTCAGTGATCACTATACGATATAATATATTTTATTATATCGTAATATTATTTATAAATCAACTGTACGATTTTCACTTTTCTTATCTCACTCATAATAATAGCGCGCATTGAAACTCGATCTAAAATTTGTAACTACTACAAAATTTACGGTATTAACCCTTCAGCGATCACTACTTTACACTCGATCAAATGTAGCCTTTAATGAACATATTTAACATCAACGGTTAATCAACAAAAATACCTTTTGATCGTTAATCAAGATTTCTGTTTAAATAACCCGACAATGAGGGAAGAGCGAATTCATAAAAACTCCTCCAGCGTGTTGATCAGACTGAGTAATTAGGATTTTACTTAGCACTAAAAATTCCTTTTTATGTCCCAGATCCTAATTAAAACGAAGAGAAATTAACATGCCTGAAAGACCATTCACAGTACAGGGAAACTGTATGTTTCACCATATTACTACCAAGGAATTTCTTTCGTTTGATGTTGCCTTCCTTTTATTTATCTCTTTTTCTCTTAATAATGGTACACATCTTTGCAGACGCGTTTCAAACTACTTCCTTGATATTTATAACTGAAGAAAAAAGATCAAACGGTCCTTTTCAGACCCAGTTAAAAGAATGTTAAATGATACTGAAAACCTAACTGAGTGGAAAACAAGATTTTGTAAAATAAAGTTATTAAAAATTTAATACATATTACTTTAAAAACCTTAAAATCTAGTGAATTAGGAACAAGAAATATATAATGAGAGGTAAACACTCCAATATAATTTTAATTTATGACCCTTTATATATTCAATTTTTATTTTTTGTTTCTTCTTAATATCTTCTTCATTCATTTAATATATGTTCTTCATTTATTTTCCATGGTAGTGATTTGACTAAAGCTTTTGATAATGTAGCTAAAATTCTTATCTAATTACTCTTTGAGTAGCAAGGTCGTGTGCAAGGAAAAAGAACTTAATGCCTATCCAGTCGAACTATGACAAATTGGGGAAAACCCTGCCCTTAGGTACCGGAGTTCGTGGATTCTGATTCCTCTTTTGAAATGGATGTTCGTAGATGTTCGAAATCGGCATTAATGGTGGATTGAATAGTTAATGAATTTCGAATTTTAATAATCACAAATCTTGAACTTTGGGTTTTAATAATTATTTTGAATTTAAATAATAACTGTAAATGTTTAACAGTAATTAAGAATCAAATGAGGTAACTGCTTACCTTTTGTTAATTCTGGGGACTTGCATGAAGAATCTGTAGAAATTGAATTAGGAATGAAAACAGAAAACGGCTGTGGAACACTTTCTTTTTATTATACAACAAGTCACAACATAAATGGAGAATAAATGGAGCAATGAATAAAGAATTATGAGTTCATGGATGAATAAGAATAGAATACAGGAATATGAATAAATTACATTTATAATCCAACACCGAATCCTAACAGACTTACTCTATTACACATATAGTTTGGTTTTTACCCCCTCGCTCAAAAGCGCCATCTAGCATTCGGTGGTGAAATTAATCTAATAAATGATATGAAGGATTCAACTCACATTTTATTCTAACAAACGAAAGATGCATTGTGAAATTCTTTTCTTTCATTATCAATGTTAGAGTCTTCAACATATTGTGTACTAAATAAGACATAATTTAAACGTCCTCTAAATCAAACCTGCCAACTGCTACAAAACAAAATTTAGTTTCTACGAATTTAGCAGGTAATTACGATCCTACGAAAATCGGTCAAAAAAATACGATATTTCGTCAAAAAATATTACAGGAATAAAAAATTACACCGCATCCGGAAAATTAAAATGAATGAATATATTTTCGCAAGCGATGTAAGGAAATCCGTTGTTCCGTCCAACAGCCATGATGCGACAGCAATTGCTTAATATTTTTTGTAAACTGTGTTTATTTTGTAACCGTGAAGCGTAGCGCCATCTGTAAATATATGTAATACAATAGTGTTCGCTGAGAGCGAGGGGATTAAATTGGCCATATATTCTGTTTTTTCTTGGTTTTCTTTAAAGTGGATGGTTTGGACGACGTTGGGAGTGAGAATAGTCAAAGTCATTGTAAGTAAATGCTTTATTTTTTTTTAATCATAAATCTTATTGGGTTGTCAAATTCCCAACGCTGATCCAATTCATATTCATTCAATTCTATTTCATTGTGTTTAAGTATTTTGATATCCCCCTCATTCACATTATTCTTATTTATTATACATTCCACTAAGTCTTAAAATCTCAAATAAAGTTTTGGTCCATCGATGCCGGAGAGACAGTAGATAATGTTTTATATCTGTTTTTCCATTTGTTTTAATCACTAGTTTTGATTTCGTTTCTGCACCGTTTTGCCTATAGTCGAGCTTTTCGCGCGTTCGCGTAAGTGTTTGGATTGTTGTTTACATTATTCTATTTAAAAGGAAGTATTTACACTTCCGGAAAGCCAGAACTAGACTATGGTATAAACTGTTTCTTTTAGATCTGATATATAATTGTTTCATTCATAAAAAAAGTAAAATGTTCGGGATCTAAATCTGACCTCATCACATCGTCAGAGATAGAGGACCATAATTTAACGGAATATTGTAGTCTTGTACGGGGGTCTGATTCCAGTCACAGATAAGAATCCTGTCTCCGTACTTGACACTAAATAAGAATGTACCTTTGTGGAGTATTTATGAGTCCCTAAGGGACAGGGCCAAATTGGAGGTGATAAGGTTACTCACGTTGGTGGTCTCAGGGCGGGGTTTGCTGAGACCAATGACTTTCTGGCAACGATCCCGATTGGGAGTCAAGAAGAAGGAGGGGACTAAGTTAGAGGATTGCAAGAGAAGGCCCCAGAGAATAACAGGGAAGCCCCCAGTGAATTGAAAGAGGAGGCCTCACAGAATTGGACGAGAAGGCCCCAGAGAGTTTGGATAGAAGGCCCCAGAGAATTATATAATATATATTTTATATATAGAGTTGAAAGAGAAGGAGAGAGTTGGATAAGGAGAGAGTTTATAGAAGGTCCCAGATAGAGTTGGATGAGAAGGACCCAGAGAGATTGGTTAGAAGGTAAAAGGAAGTTGCTGTATACTCCTAAGTAATAAAGTTTCCCGCAAAATAGTATACACAGAGACTCAGGAGAAAGCCCCAGATATAGATATAAGATTCTCTCTCATACCCTTCAACCAGAAGTGTTATCACTTTAGACCCACAAAGGTACCCATTTTTTTGCATTACATTTGGAAATCGAGATTAGGTCCTCTCTCTCTACTTACAAAATTTTCCTAAATATATATAAAGTTTGTCAGAAGTAATCAAAATAGTTTGACTAAGCTTAATTATTGACTTATTAGTTTTTTTTTTTTGTAAATAGATGTATAAATGTTTTTTTTTATAATAAATCTATTTGTTTATATTAAGCTAGTCTCAGTTGCCATTATTTTAGAGGTTAGTTGATTCTTCATTTTAATGTCTGTAGTTGCTCAGAACCTGTGGTTAAATTGTAGTAAAACAAATATTTAACACAACGCAATTTTAAAATAAACTCCACTATACATTTGATCACAGGTTGTTAATAAATATATAACGAGGACTACACGACAATAAACTGTTTCTTTCTGACTGTTAAGCATGGAAGAAGATCGGTGATACTGGGGAGAGCGATTTCGCAGCAAGGTCTAGACCAGCAAGCCAAATGATGGTCCGGGGACCTCCGATTTCCCCTGAAAAATTCTTAGAGCCGGTCTCACCAAAGTCGTTTAACGGCTAATCGTTATTAATCTCTGTTTAAAAGGAGAATATTGTGCCCCACCATTGGTTGGCGCAATAGGTTTATCGCGATTAGCCTTTAAACCACTTTGGTGAGAGGGTTAATGATACGAAAAAAAACGGATGATTATTTATTGTAAGCTGCAACACAACTAACAAAAAGTTTCATTAACATTCAGATTAAAAGATTAAAACTAACATCTATGTCAAGATCTCATTTTTGTCTTTCTATAAGAAATGAATACCCATCACTGAGTGAGAAAGCCCTGACAATTTTAATTCAATTTTCAACAATATATTTGTGCGAAAAAAAATGTCAAAATCACAGCAATCAAAACTTGATATCGCTCTCAGCTTGAAATAAGCGGGACTCTCCGTCTTGCAGTGACATCACTGGAGCCAAAACCCCCACGTACGGATGGTCTATAAGCAAGAACAAATATCCCACTAAAAATGAGTAATAAGTTTTAAATTAAGATATAACTCTTTTACTTTTAATATGTGAATCTTGTATTAATAAAATAAGAGTTTCTGCAATAATAATTCATAATAAATTCAATTTTCAACAATATATTTGTGTGAAAAAATATCAAAATCACAGCAATCAAAACTTGATATCGCTCTCAGCTTGAAATAAGCGTGACTCTCCGTCTTGCAGTGACGTCACTGAAACCAAAACCCCAAGTACGGATGGTCTATAAGAAAGAACAAATATCCCACTAAAAATTAGTAATAAGGTATAAATTAAGATATAACTCTTTTACTTTTAATATGTGCATCTTGTATTAATTAAAATAAAAGTTTCTGCAATAATAATTTTCAACAATATATTTGTGTGAAAAAAAATATCAAAATCACAGCAATCAAAACTTGATATCGCTCTCAGCTTGAAATCAGAGTGACTCTCCGTCTTGCAGTGACATCACTGGAACCAAAAATCCACGTACGGATGGTCGTTAAGCAAGAACAAATATCCCACTAAAAATGAGTAATAAGTTTTAAATTAAGATATAACTCTTTTACTTTTAATATGTGCATCTTGTATTAATAAAATAAAAGTTTCTGCAATAATAATTCATAATAAATTCAATTTTCAACAATATATTAGTGTGAAAAAAAATATCAAAACCAAAACTTGATATCGCTCTCAGCTTGAAATAAGAGTGACTCTCCGTCTTGCAGTGACATCACTGGAGCCAAAACCCCCACGTACGGATGGTCTATAAGCAAGAACAAATATCCCACTAAAAATGAGTAATAAGTTTTAAATTAAGATATAACTCTTTTACTTTTAATATGTGCATCTTGTATTAATAAAATAAGAGTTTCTGCAATAATAATTCATAATAAATTCAATTTTCAACAATATATTTGTGGGAAAAAAATATCCAAATCACAGCAATCAAAACTTGATATCACTCTCAGCTTGAAATAAGCGTGACTCTCCGTCTTGCAGTGACGTCACTGTAGCCAATAATCCACACACGGATGTCCGATAAGCAATAGCAGATATCACACTAAAAATGAGTAATGCATAAGTTTTAAATTACGATATAACTTTTTTGCATTTAATATGTGCATCTTGCATTAATAAAATAAAAGTTTCTGATTATTATTCTGTAAATATATTAACTTTTTTTTATTTTAAATCCATATAATTGGTGGTCCGCCAAATAAAAATTATATATGTAGTGGTTCTAAGGTTTGCCGACCGCTGGTCTGGATTCATTTGTTGTCCTGTATGGGAGAGTTATAGAATGGTTTATGTCGCTATTCTGGCCCACTATTTTTATCTAATAGACCAAATTTATTCCCTGATTCTTCAATTGAGCAAAATACGATAATGCACCTATTCACGTTACAGAAATTGTCCAGTGTTGGCTTGATGAGCAATATGGGGAACTACAGTATCTCGTATGTGCCTTTTGGCACTCTTTTCAAATACGAGATTATGTATTTAAATAAGAGAGGAAAAGAAAAACCTTATCTTAGCTCTGATTAGATTATTCTTACCACTTAGTTGAAAGGTCCAGGATGGGCTATTGTCCAATAATACTTTTAATATTTTCATGGTCTTATGAAACCTGTATGCTGTCAATAATAGAGTCGCTTTAATAGAAATAAGTATTAAAACATTATTATTAAAAAGTTAAACATTTAGAATAGGTAAAAGGAAAATAGCTATTTGCAAAAAGAAGGTGATTGTGAGAGTCATGCTCCTATGTTTACAACTATTTTCTCCACATGGCACTGTCCTTCATGATTACAATTAGTTCCGATTAAAGTTAGTTAAAGTGAATATAGTCAAAATTCTGTGGGGTATTTTAGAAGAAAAAATTTCTCAGCAATTTTCTGCATCCAATGACAATTTCTGGAATGGGAACCTGTTTGAAAGAGGAATAGCTACGTATCCCTGTGAATGTTATGCATGATTGTGAATGTTGTGAATGGTTGCAAAGGATGCAAATCTGTATCCCACTTGTATCACTTTCCATCCTCGTGTGGAATACAAGCTGTAGTTAATGCAAAATAAGATAAATAAATCTCTGTACAAGGTTTGATTTGGTTTGAGCACTACGGTCTACTTTTTGCAACACGAGGGCTGATGAGACCGGGACCTACTGCTACGAGCATCCATGTCACTGTGGGATTAGAACCCACGAACTCCGGTTCCGAAGGCCAGCACCCTAATCATTCGGCCATCGTTCGGCCTCTGTACAAGGATTTTGTCTTATTTAACAAGCGCTCACAATATTTTATCGAACACCTGGAAATAAATATATATACTTACATATGTTCACAGACAAAGCTGGGTTCTTACAGCTAATACATGGCAAAAACCCTGAAATACAAAAAGATTATTTTCATTATTTCTAGTCATGATCTAGATATCTCATAAATGCATCTTTTTTTTTACAATTTGCGCTAAATGAAATTATACTGAACTTTTGCAATAAAAAGCTGCTTGAAAATTTTTATATTGAATCGTGTCTGACATTTTAATGCATATACTTCATCTTCAAATTCCGTAGCGTAATGTAATCAAATTCAACAGTTTTGATGCTAAAATTTTATTAAAAAACTAATGGGGTTTACTGGCATTTGGTTTTGTTTAATTATTTTGGACTTCATCGAAGGACCAAAGTAATCCTAAAAGCATTTATTTTTAAAAATTTATAAATAAGACAACCAAACTTATTTAAGTGAGCGTCAAAAAAGTAAAGAAATATAACTCAGCACTTAGATTAAAAAAAGACTTTAGCTTCCTTCATTAAACAAACATGTTTTTATTCCTTGAAATTTCTCCCGTAAAAAGAGTAATAATTATATAAAAGCTACTAAATGACTCTAATATGAGAGCAAATAAAACCGTTTTTACTTCAAAATTATTTATCATCATTTTACGGAAAATGCAATTTTGTCTTTTTAATTATAAAAAAATGCTTTGTTTTGCTTCAGTTGTTGTGTAAATAAATCCACCAAAAGAAAAAGGATAAAATCTGTTCTGCTTTAGTGAGTAAAGAATGAACCCAGGTAATACAATCGTGGTTATGAAACAAACTTTAAGCTTTTCCTCTAACAATACTTTACGAAGCAAATTTTTCAATTTTCTTTTCCTTTTGCCTATAATTCTTGACGGTTAAAAAAAAGATATTTTTATGAAGGTATAAAAAATTGTGGGTAAATATTTTTCTAGTAAGTCTTGTAACTAAAAGATTGAAAATTAAACAAGAGGATTATTTCGTATGAAGTAATAATTATCGTGTATTCATTCACAGGCCATATTTTAAAAAAGTCCTATCTTTGCCCAAAGCACACTTTTAATCCTTCATTTTTTTAAGTGCATTCTTCAATTTCGGGTTTAAGATCTTAAAGAAATAAACACAAAAACTTCCCACCAAAGGAAATATAACGATAAGAGAGAAGGTACCCCAAAAATTCATACTTAAAATTCTAAAAAAAAAATTAAATTTATGATAGCCTTGGGAAGTTTTCCTTTTATGATTATTATTATTTTAAGCCTTTTGAAAGGAATAAAGAGTTTGATGAAAAAATCCTAATTACACATTCTTACTGCCTAGCAATTAATGTAAGAAAGGAAATACCTCTTATAAATTATGTACCGTGAACACTTCTCGTATTTAAGAATTCTTGAACATAACACTGATTTTCAAAGCTTTGATAGAACAAGAAAAAATTTTAAGTGTATGCTTAAAGAATATTATAATTTGCTTTTAACTTTCCTGGTAGTTTGGTTTTCCTGGTAATGTTTTAAATTCCTCTCCTACTTAAGTATATGAAAATGTACATGAATAGTACATGAAGTATAATTTTCATTAAGTAAAAATGATTTTTTGCTGAAATAAATAAGTAAAAAATGTAGCAAAAATTATTAAAAATACTTGTAAAGAAAAAAAAAATTTTTTTTTTTTTTTTTGCTATGTGAAATTAAAAAAAAAAAAGTTTCAATTGAGTTGATAAATTATATCATAATTTCTAATGCAAAATTCCATGTAGCTAAGCTTTCAAATATCAAATATGGCTGAATATCTAGGGCATTGTTTTTCGGTACCGGATCTCGTGGTTTTAATTCCCAATGCTTGCATGAATGTTCGTATCAGTTTGGACTCGCCTTTAAGCAGTAGGTCCTGGTACCATTAGTCCTTACGTACTAAAGAGTAGACCATAGAGCTCCCAACCAATTTCATGTCTGTATTGTTCATTTTGTTTTCAACTTGGATATTTTTCTTTTATGATGATATTGGCATCTAAAACTATCTCTATTCATATCCTGATTGAAATATAATAAAACTCCCATGATAATAATTTTGATAAAGATTTGCTTTTATATTTGCTATTGAATATTTTCTCTTTATACCAATCGTTCATAATTGTTAAAAAATATTCTTTTGTGTAGATATAATAAAAGTGTGGGTAAATATTTTATTATTTCGTATAACTGTAGAAACCATACAATTTTTAAAAAATGTACCAAAATCACTAATACTTGTAAAGATAGTAGCATTTTCTTTATGGCAGTCGTTCATAATTGTTGAAGAAGATTTCTTTGTGGAGGCATAACAAAGGTGTGGTTAAATATTTTATTATTTCGCATAACTTAGAAACTCTACATTTAAAAAAAATGTATCAAAATCAATAACATTTGTAAAGATATTAGCATTTTTTTATGCCAGTCGTTCATAATTGTTAAAGACTTCTTTGTGGAGGCATAACAAAGATGTGGGTAAATATTTTATTATTTCGTATAACTGTTAGAAACTCTGCATTTAAAATAATGTATCAAAATCACTAACACTTGAAAAGATAGTAGCATTTTCTTTATGCTAGTCGTTCATAATTTTTAAAGAAGCCTTCTTTGTGGAGACATAACAAAGGTGTGGGTAAATATTTTATTATTTCGTATAACTGTTAGAAACTCTACATTTAAAAAATGTATCAAAATCACTAACACTTGAAAAGATAGTAGCACTTTCTTTATGCCAGTCGTTCATAATTGTTAAAGAAGACTTCTTTGTGGAGGCATAACAAAGATGTGGGTAAATATTTTATTATTTCATATAACTGTTAGAAACCCTACATTTAAAAAAATGTATCAAAATCAACAACACTTGTAAAAATAGTAGCACTTTTTTCCTTTATGCCAGTCGTTCATAATTGTTAAAGAAGACTTCTTTCTGGAGGAATAACAAAGGTGTAGGTAAATATTTTATTATTTCATATAACTGTGAGAAACTACATTTAAAAAATGTATCAAAATCAATAACACTTGTAAAAATAGTAGCATTTTCTTTATGCTAGTCGTTCATAATTTTTAAAGAAGCCTTCTTTGTGGAGACATAACAAAGGTGTGGGTAAATATTTTATTATTTCGTATAACTGTTAGAAACTACATTTTAAAAAAATGTATCAAAATCAATAACACTTGTAAAAATAGTAGCACTTTTTTCCTTTATGTCAATCGTTCATAATTGTTAAAAAACATTTTTTGAAGGAGAGTTCAAGAAGGTGTAGGTAAATATTTTATTATTTCGTATAACTATTAGAAACTACGTTTAAAAAATGTATCAAAATCAGTAACACTTGTAAAAATAGTAGCACTTTTTTCCTTTATGTCAATCGTTCATAATAGTTAAAAAAATATTTTTTTGAGGGACGGATAAAGAAAGTGTTGGTAAATATTTTTTATTTTATAGAACCATTAGAAATCTTGCATTTAAAAAAAGTACCAAAATCACTAACACATGTAAAGATTGCAGCATCTTTTCTTTATACCAATTGCTTATAATTGTTAAAAAATATTCTTTTATAGAGGGATAAAAAAAGGTGTGGGTAAATATTTTTTTAGTGCGTTTTGCAAGTAAAAGATTAAAAACAAGCCAATTATTTCACTTCAAGTAATAATTATTTTGCATTCACAGGCCATATTTAAAAAATCCTATCTTTGAGCATACTTTAAATCCTTTGTTTTTTAAGTAAATTTTTCAACTTTGGGTTTAAGATCTTAACACAAAAATTTCTTTCCAAAGGATGCGTAGTGATAAGAAAGAAAGCACACAGAAAATTCATATTTAAATTTCTAAAGAACTTTAAATTCATAAAAGCCTTGGGAGGTTTTTCTTTTACCATTATTATCATTTTAAGATACTTGAAATAAAGAGTTATGAAAACTCTAATTAAACATTCTTACTTCTTAGCAATTAATTAATTTTATAATAGAAATACCTCTTATTACCTACCTTAAAACTCTCTAATACTCGCATGTATGTATTTTTATACATTACATGAATTTTCAATAGTCTCAAAAGCTTTAATAGTATTAGAACATTTCTAACGTGAATTTTTAAACAATAGTAGGATTTGTTTAATTTCGCTCATACTTTAAATAAATTGGATCTCCCGTTGATCAGAATCTTCAGTTAGTAAAAATGGTTCTTAAATGAAAAATATAACAAAAAGTAATAAAAAATTGATAGGGCATACTGATTTCTGCATAGATTGATTATTTTAGAATTTATTAACCAACGTAGAACCAACGTAATCCTAAAAGTCCATGTTATAAAATTTTTAAACAAAATGAGTTTTATTAGACTGAGTATATAAAATCTGAGCAGTATACAAAGACTGAGTACAAAAGTATTTATTACTCAACACCAGGGGTGGGCAAATACTTTTAAGCGCGGGCCGAAATTAAATTTTCAAAATGTCTCCCGGGCCGGAGGACTATACCACGTACGCTGTGCACACGCGAATGTTTTGCGTGCATTTTTTTCCCTGCCCAAGAAATTTTTTGACAAAAACACTATAAGTATCAATTTAAAGCATTTGGACAGAGGAATCTGACAGTTAGTAAAAGATAATAGTAATAATAAATTGTCTTACTTAGGTGTATATGCTAACAATTTGTGCTCAGTAAAATATCTCACGTAATTTTTAAAGAAATGTGATCCATTATATTAAATTAATGGTCAATAAACAAATCAGTTAATGAAATATTTTATTTTGATATTTATTTATATCTTAACGATACAAATTATTTTAATTTTAATCACAGTTATTACATTTTTATATTTATATTACATTTTGTAAATATAATAGTAAATAGAATTATAAAAAGAAAAGACAAACATCAAACGTTAAAATAGAATAGTTTTAGTTCATGCGAAACGTGAAATCTGGAATGTTCATTTGATATTATTTCTTCAAAATTCGGATCCAAATCACTTGTAACAATCCTTAATACCGAGTGTAGATTTTCATCAGTAATTTGTGATCGATATTTATTTTTCGTGTAAATCATTAACAAAAAAGTTCTGTCACAAATATATGTTCAACCAAATAGTGTAAGCAGACCACACGCTTTATGAGAGTATGTATGTATGCATACATTAAAGTAGGGATATGGTTACAGCTGTTCAAGTTATAATACTCTGTATTATTTATATATTTTTCATTATTTATATGTTCACTACGCATACAAATACTGTTCATTTCAATAAAATCGCATATAAGAGATTTAAAAAATTGCATGCAGGATTTTTCAACGGGCCGGATAAAGTAAGCAAAAGGGCCAGCTTTTGCCCACTTCTGCTCAACACGTTAGCTTCACAAAAAAGACGTTAGCTTCTTTTATTTAACACATATGGTCTTTTTTCCTCAGAACTGCCAAGAAAGAAAATGGATAATAATCATAAAAGGGTTTCAAGATGATTCTGGTATGGAAACAAATAAAACCATTTCTACTTCAAAATTATTTATTATCACCTTATGAAAAAAACACTTAATTATTTTTGTTTATTAACACATTGTATGCGGGACACGTACTAGTACGTTTTCTGACGATTGATACTTGAGCGCGGTTTACGTACTAGTACGTGACGGTTAGTGTAACAGCATGGTTTGTTTGTGGGTACAAAAATAACGGTATATACAGGAAAACGAAGCTGAATGTTGTTGTCTACTACATAGATTCTGGAAAAATTTAGACAAATAAAAAATAGTTTTTACATCAGTCCATGCGAAACCCCAGAACGGAAAAAAATTAAAACTATATACTACTATTTCTATTGGATTTTTCAAATTTACGATACTATTATAAATTTATCCACAAAAAAATATATTTTTTGTTTTCAAAAATCTTACGGTTATTATTTATATATTTCTATTTATATATTTGTTTATATGTTTCAATATAAAATACGAAAAGTTGGTTAAAATATTAAATAATTTTAGATCTATTAAGATTTAACTGAATAACTAAATTTAAGCGCTAAACGCCCGCTCCCGGTACAATTCCGCTGCGAAATGTACCTGCACACAATGTGTTAAAAAATCTATGGCTTTACTGCAGTTTTTGTGTAAATAAATATGATAAAAGAAAAAAGACTTATCTAGAAAAAATAAAGAAATATGTGTAACTCAAGATTTCGAGGTTAAAAAAGGATATTAGTTTCTTTTGTTTAACATACATCAGCTTTTTTGCTCGAAACTTTCCAGAAAATAGGATAATAATCATAAAACATTTACTAAATCATTCTAGTATGAAAATAAATAACATCATTTCTACTTAAATTATTTATTATCATTTATGGAAAATGCAATTAAGTCTTTATAATTATGAAAAAACTCTTGCTGCATTTTTTGTGTAACTTTACTGCAGTTTTTGTGTAATTAATCATAACAAAATAAAGAAGACATATAACATTTGTTCTGCTTTAGTGAGTAAATAATGAATCCAGGTAATACAAAAGTGGTTATAAAGCAATCTTTAAGCTTTTCCCTTAACAATGCCTTTCAAATTAATTTTTTTAATATTTTCTCTTCCCCAATCATTCATAATAGTTAAAACAGATACTTTTATGAACGGATAAAAAATTACGAATAAACATTTTTATAGTAGGTTTTGTAGCTAAATATTAGAAATTAAACAAAAGGATTATTTCCCATCAAGTAATAATTATTGTGTATTCATTCACAAGGGATATTTAAAACAAACCCTATTTTTCCTTGAAGAATACGTTTAATCCTTTATTTTTTAAGAGTATTCTTCCACTTTAAGATCTTAAAAAAAATAAAGTAAACACTCCCCACTAAAGAAAACATAGCGATATGAAAAAAAGTACCCCAAAAATTCATACTTAAAATTCTAAAGAGTATTAAATTTATTACACCCTCAAAGGAAGGTTATAGTTTACTTTTATTATTATTATTATTGTTGTTGTTGTTGTTATTATCGTCCTTGTTATTGTTATTACTATTATTATTATTATTATTATTATTGGTAGTGGTGGTTTTGCTGTTGGGTTGTTATTATTGTTCTTATTATTGTTATTACAATTATTATTATTATTATTATTATTATTATTATTATTATTATTATTATTATAAACCTTGTGAACGGATTAAAGAGTTTGATGAAAAACCCTAATTACACATTCTTACTATCTAAAAATGAATTTAAGATAGAAAACACCTTTCATAAAATAAATACCGTAAAATCATCTTATACATGTATGAATTCTTGTACATAACACTGATTTTCAACGTTCTCTAAAGTTTTAATAGAACTAGAACGTTTTTTAAAGCTAATTTTTAAACAATAGTAATTTGCTTTAAATTTCTCTCACATTTTAAGTAAATTGGTCCTCTTATGAAAAAAATTTCAATGCGTAAATATATTTTTGAAATTTAAAAAAAAAATGCAATCATGAAAAAATGTTACAAAAAGTATGATAAAATTACATGGTTTACTGATTTCCATATAGATTTATTATTTTATACTTTATCGAAGAACGAATGCAATCCTTAAGCCCCATTTTATAAAATGTATAAACTAAGTGAGTTTATTAGATTGGGTATATAAAATATAAAGAAATACATATAATACATCATTTCGAGATAAAAAAAAAAGGATTTTAGCTTCTTTTGTTTAACATGCATGGGCATTTTTCCTCGAACCTTCCTGGAAAATAGGGTAATAATCATAAAAATATCACTAAATGATTCTAATATAAAAAAAAAATAAAACCATTTCTCCCCCACAATTATTTATCTTCATTTACGGAAAATGCAATTAACTCTTTATAATTATGAAAAAACTCTTGTTTTACTGCCGTTTTTGTGTAAATAAGCGTAACGAAATAAAGAAGACATATAACATTTGTTCTGCTTTAGTGAGTAAAGAATGAATCCAGGTAATACAATAGTGGTTGTAAAGCAATCAATCTTTAAACTTTTAACAATGCCTTTCAAAGTAATTTTTTAATTTTTCACTTTCCTAATCATTCATAATAGTTAAAACAGATACTTTTATGTAGGGGTAAAAAAATAGTAGGTAAATTATTTTCTATTAAGCCTAGTAACAAAAAAAATTGAAAATTAAACAAAAGGATTATTTCACATCAAGTAATAATTGTGTATTCATTCACAGGTGATATTTTAAAATATCCAATTTTTCCCCGAAACATACTTTTAATCTTTCACTTTTTAAGAATATTCTTCAACTTTGGGTTTAAGATCTTAAAAAAATAAACAAAACACTCCCCACTAAAAAGAAAACCTAGAGATAAGAAAAATGTACCCCAAAATTCATACTTAAAATTCTAAAGAGTTTAAATTTATTACACCCTCAAGGGAAGATTAGTTTTCTTTTACTATTATTATTATTATTATTATTAGCAGTAGTAGTAGTAGTAGTAGTAGTATTGTTATTGTTATTACTCTTATTTTTATTGTTATTATTATTATTATTATTATTAGTAGTAGTAGTAGTAGTAGTAGTAGTAGTAATAGTAGTAGTAGTAGTAGTAGTAATAGTAGTAGTAGTAGTAGTATTACACCCTCAAAGGAAGATTAGTTTTCTTTTACTATTATTATTATTATTAGTAGTAGTAGTAGTAGTAGTAGTAGTAGTAGTAGTAGCAGCATTGTTATTGTTATTATTGTTACTTTGATTATTATTATTCTTATTATTAGTAGTAGTAGTAGTAGTAGTAGTAGAAAAATAAGAATTAGTAGTATTGTTATTGTTCTTATTAATAATTTTATTGTTATTATTACTATTACTATTATTATTATTTTTATTATTATTATTATTATTTTAATTGTTTTTGTTGTTGTTATTTTTTATTATTATTGTTTATTATTATTATTTTTATTATTATTATTATTTTAATTGTTTTTGTTGTTGTTGTTATTATTTATTATTATTGTTTATTATTATTATTATTATTATTATTATTATTATTATTATTATTATTATTATTATTATTATTATTATTATTATTATTATTATTATTAACCGTTTGAGTGGATTAAAGAGTTTGATGAAAATCCTATCTACACATTCTTACTACTTAAAAATTAGTTTAAGATAGGAAACACCTTTTATAAAATAAATACTGTAAAATCATCTTATACATGTATGAATTCTTGTACATAGCACTAATTTTCAACCATCTCTAAAGCTTTAATAGTACTAGAACGTTTTTTAAAGCTAATTTTTAAATAATAGTGATTTGCTTTAAATTTCCCTCACATTTTAAGTAAATTGGC
>CM063511.1:71217435-71254935 GCA_032207245.1 Pardosa pseudoannulata | reverse complement strand
GATAGCTTTAATAGTACTAGATTTACTTCTAAAGAATTTTAAATTTAAAAGAGCCTTAAGGGAAAGGAAGTTTTACTTTATTATAATTATTATTATTTTGAGCCTATTGAAACGAAGAAAAAGTTTCATTTAAAAAAATCCTAATTACATATGTGTACTGCATAGCAATTAATTTAAGAAATATACTAGCTCTTATAAATTACATACCCTTAAATACCTATAAAACACGTGTACATGAATTCCTGTACATAACACTGATTTTCAACGCTCTCTATAGCTTTAATAGTACTAGATTTACTTCTAATTAATTTGAAATTTAAAAGAACCTTAAGGGAAGGGAAGTTTTATTTTATCGTTATTATTACTATTATTTTTTATCCTGTTGAAACGAAGAAAGAATTTCATAAAAAAATCCTAATTATACATTTTTACTGCCTAGCTGTTAATTTAAGAAATGTAATAGATCTTATAAATTGCATACCCTTAAAAACCTATAAAACACTTATACATGTATTCCTGTACATAACACTGATTTTCAAAGTTCTTGATAGCTTTAGTAGTACTAGATTTACTTCTAAAGAAATTTAAATTTAAAAGAGCCTTAAGGGAAGGGAAGTTGTACTTTATTATAATTATTATTATTCTGAGCGTGTTGAAACGAAATGAAATTCATAAAAAAAATCCTAATTACACATTTTTACTGCCTAGCTATTAATTCAAGAAATGTAATAGCTCTTATAAATTACATACCCTTAAATACCTATAAAACACCTATATATGAATTCCTGTACATAACACTGATTTTCAACGCTTTCGAAAGCTATAATACTATTAGATTTACTTCTAAAGAATTTTAAATTTAAAAGAGCCTTAAGGGAACTGAAGTTTTACTTTATTGTGATTATTATTATTTTGAGCCTGTTGAGATGAAATTACTTCAATAAAAAAATCCTAATTATACATTTTTCTTGCCTAGCAACTAATTTAAGGAATATAACAGCTCTTATAAATTACATATCCTTAAAAATCTATAAAACACGTATACATGAATTCCAGCACATAACACTGATTTTCAATAATCTCGATAGCTTTAATAGTACTAGATTTACTTCTAAAGAATTTTAAATTTAAAAGATCCTTAAGGGAAGGGAAGTTTTACTTTATTATGATTATTATTATTTTGAGCCTGTTGAGACAAAATGAGTTCAATAAAAAAATTCTAATTATATATTTTTTCTGCCTAGCAATTAATTTAATAAATATAATAGCTCTTTTAAATTACATACCCTTAAAAACTCATAAAACACGTATACATGAATTCATGTTATAAGACTAATATTTAACGCTCTGGAAAGCTTAAATAATACCAGATTTAATTCTAAAGAATTTTAAATTTAAAAGAGCCTCAAGAGAAGGGAAGTTTTATTTTATCGTTATTATTATTATTATTATTATCCTATTGAAACGAAGAAAGAGTTTCATAAAAAAATCCTAATTACACATTTTTACTGCCTAGCTATTAATTTAAGAAATGTAATAGCTCTTATAAATTACATACACTTAAAAACCTATAAAACACGTATACATGAATTTATGTACATTACTCTGATATTTAACGCTCTGAAAAGCTTAATTAATACTAGATTTGATTCTAAAGAATTTGAAATTTAAAAGCGCCTTAAGGGAAGGGAAGTTGTACTTTATTATAATTATTATTATTTTGAGCCTTTTGAAACGAAGAAAGAGTTTCATTAAAAAACTTCTAATTACATATGTGTACTTCATAGCAATTAATTTAAGAAATGTAATAGTTCTTATAAATTACATACTCTTAAATATCTTTAAAACACTTATACATGAATTCCTGTACATAATACTGATTTTCAACGCTCTCGATAGCTTTCATGGTACTAGATTTACTTCTAAAGAATTTTAAATTTAAATGAGACTTAAGTAAAGGGAAGTTTTACTTTATTATGATTATTATTATTTTGAGCCTGTTGAGACGAAATGAGTTCAATAACAAAATCCTAATTATACATTTTTCCTGCCTAGCAATTAATTTAAGAAATATAATAGCTCTTATAAATTACATACCCTTAAAAACCTATAAAACACGTATACATGAATTCATGTACATAACACTGATATTTAACTCTCTGGAAAGCTTAAATAATACTAGATTTAATTCTAAAGATTTTTAAATTTAAAAGAGCCCTAAGAGAAGGGAAATTTTACTTTATCCTTATTATTATTTTTTTATCCTTTTGAAACGAAGGAAGAATTTCATAAAAAAATCCTAATTACATGTTTTTACTGCGAGAAATAATTTTAAGAAATGCAATAGCTCTTATAAATTGAATACCCTTAAAATCCTATAAAACTCTTATATATGAATTCTAGCCCATAACAATGATTTTCAACGCTCTCGATAGCTTTAATAGTACTAGATTTACTTCTAAAGAATTTTAAATTTAAAAGAGGCTTAAAGGAAGGGAAGTTTTACTTTATTATGATTATTATTATTTTGAGCCTGTTGAGACGAAATGAGTTCAATAAAAAAATCCTAATTATACATTTTTCCTGCCTAGCATATAATTTAAGAAATATAATTAGCTCGTATAAATTACATACTCTTAAAAACCTATAAAACACGTATACATGAATTCTTGTACATAATACTGATTTTCAACGCTCTCGAAAACTTAAATAGTACTAGATTTAATTTAAAAGAATTTTAAATTTAAAAGAGCCTTAAGGGAATTGAAGTTTTACTTTATCGTTATTATTATTATTTATTTTTACCTTTGAAAACGAAAAGAGAGTTCATAAATAAATTTCTAATTACACATTTTTCTGCTATTAATTTAAAATGTAATAGCTAATTACAAACAGCAATACCTATAAAAAATACCCAGGTATACAATCGTGGTTATGAAACAATACTTTAACTTTCCGCTCTAAGCTTTAATATACTAGATTTTTTTTATTTCTAAAGAATTTTGAAATTTAAAAGATAGTTTTAAAGGGATAAAAAATTGTATTATTACATTTTTATTTTGAGCCTTTTGAAACGAAAAAGAGTTTCAAAAAAAAATTTACATCAATATAATTATTGTATTCCTAGCAGCTATTAATTTAAGAAAAATAGCTCTTATCTTTGCCCAAATTACACTTTTAATCCTATATAATACATTCTATACAATTTAATGTTTTTAACACAAAACTTCACACTGAAATATAGCGATAAGAAAAATACTAGATTTACTTAAAATTCTAAAGAATTTGAAATTTAAAGAGCCTTAAGGGAAGGGAAGTTGTACTTTATTATAATTATTATTATTTTGAGCCTGTTGAAACGAAGAAAGAATTTCATTTAAAAAAATCCTAATTACATATGTTTACCTCATAGCAATTACTTTAAGAAATGTAATAGCTCTTATAAATTACATACCCTTAAATACCTTTAAAACATTTATACATGAATTCCTGTACATAACACTGATTTTCAACGCTCTCGATAGCTTTAATAGTACTAGATTTACTTCTAAAGAATTTTAAATTTAAAAGAGCCTTAAGGGAAGGGAAGTTTTACTTTATTATGATTATTATTATTTTGAGCCTGTTGAGACGAAATGAGTTCAATAAAAAAATCCTAATTATACATTTTTCCTGCCTAGCAATTAATTTAAGAAATATAATAGCTCTTATAAATTACATACCCTTAAAAACGTATAAATCACGTATACATGAATTCATGTACATCAGACTGATATTTAACGCTCTGGAAAGCTTAAGTAATACTAGATTTAATTCTAAAGAATTTTAAATTTAAAACAGCCTTAAGGGAAGGGAAGTTGCACTTTATTATAATTATTATTATTTTGAGCCTTTTGAAACGAAGAAAGAGTTTCATTTAAAAAAATTCTAATTACATATGTTTACTGCATAGCAATTAATTTAAGAAATGTAACAGCTCTTATAAATTACATACCCTTAAAATCCTATAAAACACGTACACATGAATTCTAGCACAGCACATAACACTGATTTTCAACAATCTCGATAGCTTTAATAGTACTAGATTAAATTCTAAAGAATTTTAAATTTAAAAGAGCCTTAAGGGAAGGGAAGTTTTACTTTATTATGATTATTATTATTTTGAGTCTGTTGAAAAGAAGAAAGAGTTTCATTTAAAAAATCTTAATTATACATTTTTCCTACCTAGCAATTAATTTAAGAAATATAATAGCTCTTATAAATTACATACCCTTAAAAACCTATAAAACACGTATACATGAATTCATGTACATAACACTGATATTGAACGCTCTGGAAAGCTTAAATAATACTAGATTTAATTATAAAGATTTTTAAATTTAAAAGAGCCTTAAGAGAATTGTGTTGCTAAATGAGTAACAGTTTCGCAACTTGTATTGGCATAAAGGTATATGTACCTGTATTTCCATCTGCATTGGAAAGAAATATTTTTATTCGCATAACCCGTCTTAATAACTAGTTCCTATCCCACAGAAGCTCCTCACGCATTTTCTCTATTGCAGCACTTTACAATTTTCATAGAATCACAGTAGCTAATTCGACAAAGCAGCAAATCAGCTTTAGTGAGTAAAGAATGAACCCAGGTAATACAATCGTGGTTATGAAACAAACTTTAAGCTTTCCGCCTAACAATACATTTTTTTTTCTTCACCAATCATTCATGATAGCTGAATAAGATACTTTTATGAAGGGATAAAAAATTGTGGGTAAACATTTTTATAGCAGTTTTTGTAACTAAAAGACTGAAAATTAAACAAGAGGATTATTTCACATCAAGTAATAATTATCGTGTATTCCTTCACAGTCTATATTAAAAAAGCACTCTATCTTTGCCCAAAGCACACATTTAATCCTCCATTTTTTAAGTACATTCTTCAGCCGCGGGTTTAAGTTCTTTAAGAAATAAACACAAAACTTCACACTAAATGACATATAGCGATAAGAAATAGGATATTCAAAAAATTCATACTTAAAATTCTAAAGAATTTGAAATTTAAAAGAGCCTTAAGAAAAGGGAAGTTGTACTTTTTTATAATTATTATTATTTTGAGCCTGTTGAAACGAAGAAAGAGTTTCATTTAAAAAAAAATCCTAATTACATATGTTTACTGCATAGCAATTACTTTAAGAAATGTAATAGCTCTTATAAATTACATACTCCTTAAATAACTATAAAGCACGTATACATGAATTCCTGTACAAAACACTGATTTTCAACGCTCTCGATAGCTTTAATAACTAGTTCCTATCCTACAGAAGCTCCTCAAGCATTTTCTCTATTGCAGCACTTTACGATTTTCATAGAGCCGCAGTAGCTCAGTCGGCAAAGGCAACGATATCATAACTAAAGGTCTTCTGGTTCAGGGCACGATCCGGCCTGAGATCAGCCTTGTTCTATAATGGTGACTGGAGCAAGTAAAATATGTTCGTGTTGGTAATACTTAAGAACAGGATACCCCTTGGCACATTTGGCGGAATATTTGGCAATGTTTACTAAAACACAAAGACATTTCATCCTTTATATCCCTTGCTTTTATTTGGGGACTTTAATTGATGCAGAATGCGCCATTGTAATAGAATTATATACTTTTATTTAATTAACCAAAACCACTTAGAAACCGGACATTTATATTTATAGGCATATAATCCTTCAACAGTTTACAAAGCCAACAGCTCCAAATTATTAAAACTGGGTCATAGTGAACCATTAATGGTTCATGATTTCTAATTTTTTAAGCATTGTGTGTATTTAATTTATAAGAAAAGAATTGCTCAATTAAAGCTGGACAGTCGAGATCAAGAGAAAATGTTAGGCTACTATGCTCAGAGCTTTATTGCTAGGTTGACGGTGGTACCCTGTTCTTCAAACCATTCGTGGTCATCATGCTTTCCAAGTTCTCAAATGATACCTCTGGAGGTAGCAGATCAAACCTGAGGGGTCTTCTACTTGGTCCCTGCTCCTAAATTAAAGCACCCACTTAAGCTAAGACGTTCTTTCACCTTAAAGGTGCTTGTCAAACAAAAAGTGCACTCCTTCGCATTAATTCATGTATCCTCTGGCCTACATGCTTTTCTCGTCCAAAATTCTTAAAATTCAATAGCTATAAAATAAATTAAAAAGATATAAAAAAGTGATATAGTCATTCTGCGGTGGGCGCAGGGAAATAGATAAAGTGTTTATTGGTACTAGAGTACATTGCTTCAAATCCAGCTGCATAGATGTTTGAAGCCATTCCTGAATCTGTTTAAAGAGCAGTTTCTAGACTATTAGCTTTTATGTTGCAAATAACCAGCTGCAATCTCCAAATCAAACTATTTTATTTTCCGATACATAAAATATAAATTGGTAATTTACTTTTGTTGTCACAGTTCGCAATTTGCAATTTATTTTTCTTTGGTTAATGCTTTCATAAATGCATGTTCATAACTTTTCTCAATGCGAAAGGATAAATTTCCTTTTCCAACTATAAAGATCTCATAATGTGGTCAGAGTGGCTTACAATTGGAAAATTGCCCATCAAGCAAACATCGCAATTACAGGCGTATAAAACCATTTACACTGACGCGTTTGTCTGCTGTTCATGTACTCAGTCTTTTTATGAATTGTCTTGATAGACTGTTACACTTGTTGACGATTTTGTCTTTTTAGTTTCAAGTTGCAGTTTAAAGTGTTTCACTTTGGGAGAATATAAAGTTATAAATGAAAAGTTAGTGCATTTTACGATAAAAACATTTCACATTATTTTAGGGATTTATGCCTTTTTTAAATACTAAAGACGGAATGTGTTTTGATCGAAAGTATCCAAATTAAAATTATCTAAATTTAAATAATTGAACATGGTACTTTTCTTGGCTTAAAATCTTTATTAAAACAGGTTTATTTATATCCATTGTAGAATAAAGTGTTCTTTATTAATCATAAAATAAAATTTTCTGCCACATTCAGAAAGAATATTTTTACAAGTTCTGTAAAAACACTCTAACGTTGGAAAAACTTTATTTAGTTTTGTCATTTCAAGTAGTATATTTTTGAAATGATATAAAAGATATCCAATAAATAAAAAGATGAAATTCACTCACTCACAAGATAACTTTTGAACTTTTGAAATATGTATATTAGAAACTAAATTCAACTATCAAATTAAATATTAAAACAGATTTCACTCAGTAAAATTTAATAAAAAAATTAAACTCACTTACCCGCAAGATAGCTTTTAAAATATGTATATAAGAAAATAAATTTATTCATCAAATTGAAGGTAAATATCGTTTGAATTCTGTAAATGAAAAAAATGAAGTTTTCTTACCCACAAGATAAGTTCATTGTAGAATAAAGCGTTCTTTATTCATGGTAGAATAAAATGTTCTGCTTCATTTAAAAACGAATGATTTTACAAGTTCTTTATAAAGAATCTAACGTTGTAAAACTTTATTTAGTTTTGTCATTACAAATAGTATAATTTTAAAATTAATAAAGTATATTCAATAAACAAAAAAAATAAAATTCCCTCACCCGCAAGATGACTTTTGAACTATGTATATCAGTAGCTAAATTCAACTACCAAATTAAAGGTTAAAACCGTATTTATTCAGTAAAATTTAATGAAAAAATTAAATTCACTTACCCGGAAGATAACTTTTGAAATATATATATAAGAAAATAAATTTATTTATCAAATTAAAAATAAATATCGTTTGAATTCAATAAATAAAAAAACGAAGTTTTCTTACCCACAAGATAAGTTCATTGTAGAATAAAATGTTTTGCTCCATTTAAAAAAGAATGTTTTTACAAGTTTTTTAAAATTACTCTAACGTTCTAAAGCTTTATTTCGTTTTGACATTACAAGTAGTACAATTTTGAAATGACATAAAAATATCCAGTAAACAAAAAAAAAAATGAAATTCCCTAACCGGCAAGATAACTTCTGAAATATGTATATTAGAAACAAAATTCAGCTATCAAATTAAATTTTAAAGTCAGTTCCATTCAGTAAAGTTTAATGAAAAAAATTAAATTCACTTACCCGCAAGATAACTTTTGAAATATGCAAGTAAAAAAAAATTATACATCAAATTGAAAACAAATATCGTTTGAATTCAATAAATAAAAAAAATGAAGTTCTCTTACCTACAAGATAAGTTCATTGTAGAATAAAGTGTTCTTTATTCATGGTAGAATAAAATGTTCTTCTCCATTTAAAAAGAATGTTTTTACAAGTTCTTTAAAATTACTCTAACGTTCTAAAACATTATTTAGTTTTGACATTACAAGTAGTACAATTTTGAAATGACATAAAAATATCCAATAAACAAAAAAATGAAATTCCCTAACCCGCAAGATTATTTTTGAAATGTGTAAATTAGAAACAAAATTCAGGTATCAATGATGGTATTTATTATGGGAGCACTACATAGGCTGCCAAGATTACTGACTATGAGGAGACGGCACAAATACATCAATCTTAGTCGATAAACGAACTGAAGCCCATTGGATAGGATCAAAACAAGCTAACCACTATACAATCTGGGGAACTTTATTTTGTATATTAAATGACTCAACGCTTTTTAAATTTCATCAATTTTTTAGCCTATCGATGCTTACACCGTCTTTTAATATAGATCCATAATGAATAAAACAAGTTCCTGTTCGTAGAATAACTTTGTGATTACTATTTTCTCTGCCAAAACAAGTTTTTTTACCAAATCGGAAATATATTTTTAAGCGCAAAAGGCTATTCGTCACTGCTCTCTTCCTTTTGACACCTCATTTGTTAAGATTACTTTAGTGAGAAAGCCGCAAAACAAATATATACTGTAGGAATAACATATATGAAAATATATGATGGATCTATTATGAAATTTAAACTTTTCCGTATTAACTAAAACATACATCTTTGGCAAACGCATTAGAAAAGCCGTATAAATATACATACATACATATATACATATATATATATATGTATATATATATATATATATATATATATATATATATATATATATATATATATATATATATATATATATATATATATATATATATATATGTATATATATATATATGTATATATGTATGTATATATATGTATATATGTATATATATATGTATATATATATATATATAATGTATATATATATGTATATATATATGTATGTATATATATGTATATATATATATATATATATGTATATATATATGTATATATATATATATATATATATATATATATATATATATATATATATATATATATATATATATATATATATATATATATATATATCAGTATCGCGCGGTCCATATGTGCAAGTTGTACCCTAGCAAAATTATGAGAGACAATAATTTTCTGCACCTATGTCTACCTATCTTTATATGGTATATAATAAATATTATTTATAATATATTCAAATATTATGTTGATTTGCTTGCTTGTATTTCCGCAGTGCGTGCGGTACTAGATGCTGCACCACGTAGCGCGTTCTAAAGCAAAAAAACATAAGAAATTTTTATGTGTATGCACTGCGCACTAATAGAAAATCACGCTTTATATGTATGGGCTACTGGAGAAGCACAGCATACTATGGCACTGAGGCAAGTGCAGCTATTTTTCTTGCACTTGGCATTCAAAATCATCCGAAAGTACGGTTTATTAAGTGTTTTATTAGAGCGGGAACTTACGTGCTGAAGCGCTTTTGGTTTTTTAACTAATTAACTGGCCATACGATTTTGCAGACCGTTAATGTTTAAATTTATATATTGTAAGATTTTGTTTTAATGGGAATATAAAAGAAGTATTTCATGAATATAAAGGGAAATGTTTAGGTGTGGTAAAGTAATTTCGGTGATGTATTATATTTATAGAAATAATTCGCTGAAAAACAGTTCTGTCTTGTTAAAAAAAAAAAAAGAAAAAGAAACGAATTCTAACAGAACAGTCCAAATTTTACCATTCATTGTGTTTTACAGACAGTATATAAGTTATATATGTAACACCATATCCCTGGTTTTGTTTTTAAAAATTGTGAAGATATTTTTCGCAGAATATATGATTTCCAAATGTTAAAAACAATTAATAAATATAATTTAATCCACTGACGAACGAGAAACAGTTCGTTCTATCACACCAGCGTGCAGGGAAATCCTCTGCACATGGACTAGACTTTCGGTTTGTCGGCACAAATCAGCATCCTGATGAGGCACCGCAGCGGCGGGAGCCGTGTGGTGCTACGCTTGCTGAAAATATAAGTTTCTCGTGGAAATATAAGCTTTTCGTTATTTTATTAGTAATACGGATAGACGTATGGATTTTGTGTGCAAATGAATAATAAGCGTTAAAGAAGTGGTTAATGTACATTTTCATGGTTTTATTGTTATTGTTGTTGTTGCTCTCTGCACACCCTGCATGAACACCTACCGCAAGCCACTGAGATAAGTAGATATATAGATAGATATAATATATATATAGATAATATATATATATATACATATATACATATATACATATATATATATATATATATATATATATATATATATAAATATATATATGTATACATATATATATATGTATCTATATATATATATATATGTATATATATATATGTATCTATATATATAGGTATATATATGTATATATATATATAAATATATATATATATATATATATATATATATATATATATGTATATATATATATATATATATTATATATATATATATATATATATATATATATATATATATATATATATATATATACAAGCATATATACTCCCGTCTACATTCTTGGCAAGAACAAGTAGCAAAGTTCCGGGCGTTCTAGTGTGTATCATTTATTCATTTCTATTAAATTTGTATAATATTAGCTCGAAAGCATTCTTCTAAAGGAGATAGAATGGCTGAATAATATTGTTTTAAAAAAGTGGCAATGAAATATTTTAGGAATAAATAGATACTCTTATCAATAGTTGGGCGTAGGTAGTATTTCGAAACCACGGGAAGTTAATGCCAGACAATCTTTACAGATAAATAATTTCAAAAGTCAACGACGTTCTTTAATCTGATAGGGAGAGAATGCAGGCTAAGTTTAATTTCTGCGTAACATCCCGTCGTATTGCAGTCAGTGACAAATCTTTTTTCGCTGTTTCAAAATCTAGTTTCGATTGTTTCCTGTAAATATTGATAAGAAATCTGGATTTCTTACTTAATCTGTGGTTATATTTTTGACCTATTTACGACAATATGTTCTCAAATAGTAATTGTATGATACTAATTTACTGAAGTGCTAAAAATATTGAAAATTATGTAAGGTAAAATTATACAGCTGATTATTAACCATTTGACAGTTTCATTTTTCTCCAGAATTCTGTCAAAAAAATGTCACATTTTTTATTGCATTTTTTTTTGTTCATTTTACATTTTTAAGTAAAGATATAATATTAAAATTAACATTTCTAATATTTTTAAGCATTTATTACAACTTTTTTTCTTTCTATGAAAGCATCATAGAACTGAAGTTTACCTTTAGTCTCATCGATATCCAAGTTAATTTTTGGAATTCCAGTGAAAGCAAATCTAGGAGGCGGATCCGAAGGATTATCACAATTAATTTCAAAAGATTGTCTTGCTTGACTGATTCCATCTGTACTACTATCAGAGTCACTACTATCCAGGTCATCTAGTAAACTTTCGCTACTATCATTTACAGATAATTCAGTTTCTGATTCCGAGTCACAGTTCGAATCACAAGAAATTAGCTTCATACGCTCTGAATTATCCATTATTTAAAAGTAAAAATATATTATTCAACTCTTACATCAATAAAATTATCAGGCGGTTAGTAAAATATAACCAGAAAGCTATACACTGAAAGATAACAATTCGTCTTCTGATACAAAACATGCGAAGAAGCTCTTTTGAACCAATCAGAGTAGAAAATACAATAAACTGCAAACTATCATTTACTGGACAACTGCCGTCATCTATACGAATAATTTCCTACTAAAATTGGAAAAAATACGGCCGAAAAAGTGCAAGCGAAATAGAAATCGGATTGCCCTTACGCCGTACGGGCAAATCTGTAAAGGCCTTAAAGCTGTGCCCGTACAACGTACGGGCAAAACAGGGAAGGGGTTAACAATAAGCTCTATAACGCTATAATATTTTTTTTCTATTAGCAGGCAAAATAGACAACTATCCTAATCCATGCAGACATTAACCGAACTCTGTTGTGAAGCTGATACTCATTTATTGAGAAACTAGAATATATCCCGTCATATGGCGGGATCAGTAAAATTTTTAATTTTCCGAAATTGTAAAGTACACTATGAGACTGGTAAAAAAGTGGTTTGTGTTGCAGAGAATTATCTGGTACATGCTCAATAATTTGTTTATCTTCACACTCCTCTAAAGTATCAGATACTGTGAATTCAATTTAGAATACCGTTGAATTCCTTTCGAAAGATATTCAAAGTTTTCTTAGCTACGTCTAAATTATCGTTATGTTTGTAACAATAAGTAACATTAGGTTCAGGTTCCCGTGTGTTTTCGACGGCGACATGCCGGGGCAGGACCGGTTTGAATGCAGAGCGACTTCGGACTTCTCCCAGCCAATAGAGGTGTCCGTTCGTTTGGGGAGTTTTGACCCCCTCCCCTCGCCGTTCTGGAGTGGACTTTTTTTGTCTCCGCGGAGTCGGAAATTTTTTGAGGGACGAGGTTGTTACCAGAAAAAGAGAAGGTGAACGGCTGGCATCCGTGGCTTGTGGATGACCGCCTTCGAAAAAAATAGCCATTTTTTTAGAGGATCAACGCCGACTCGAGAGCAGTCGTCAATCAACAAAATGATAAGTTATTCATTTGTATTCCTTAGGCATTTATTTAATTGTATAAAATCATTTAATCAAGACCTATTTTCATGTGTTTCTTAATGAGTTAATTTCTTTCTCAAACACTAGGCCAACGTAACATATATTTACAATGTTCTTCCCAATTTTTTTGCCACAGTAAATAAGGAAGGAATGAAACTATCATTTCCACCACACCCTATAGATAGAATTCGTTGTTAATACCGGAGATAAAATTTTGATTAAAAAAAAAAAATAATGATTAAATTTAAAATTTCACATATGCACTAATCTATATTGAAGCCAAATATAAAAGAAAATTATTTACGTAACTCTAAGTTCAGTGATAAAAAGTATGAAAATAATGCAGACAATATTTAAATAATTTAAACGAGATGGTTAAAAGAATGACGCCATAATGCTAGAAAATTGTTATTTTTAGCCGGTCTTACCAAAGTCCTTTAACGACTACCGCGATTAATTCATGGCTCCAGCCAATGGTGGGACACAATTTTCGTTTAAAAAGATTAATCTCGATTAGCCATTAACAACTTTGGTGAGACAGGTCCTACCTATTTATATGGGATAAAACTGATAAATTTAATCTCCTGCTCATAAGGGTAAAATAAGGGTTGAAAAAATGGCATTAAAAGCTCGAAAAGAAAGGTGTGGATTTCGAATAGTATTTTTCGCTGTGATATGAAGCATATTTATACAATTTATTTAGAACATCGATAGTTTAGGAGAAAAAACTTTACTCGCTTTGAATTTTTCCAACAGAATCCAATATGGATGCTTATCCATTCCAGGTCCAACCGCTTCATAAATTCGAGGATAGACGGACAGATAACTTAGGATGTTATAACATAGGGGATGCAACGGACATAGATGACCACACAAACATCTAACTCAAGGGTTTATGGATGCCAGCTCTTAAGTGATGGAAAACCTTTCAATATTATTATTTTCAAAATTATACATTGACTAGCATATAGCCCGTCATACGATGGGATCAGTAAAATTTTTAATTTTCCAAAATTCTAAAGTACCTTATGTGGCAGGTAAAAAAATGGTTTGTTGTTTGGCTGAGAATTATCTTGCAACAAAAAATAATCGATGATTCAATTTAAAATTATCACATATGTACCTAATCTATTATTTAAGCCAAATATAAAAGAAAATTATTTACGTAATATCTAAGTTCAGTGATAAAACGTATGAAAATAAGGCATAATTTAAATAATTTAAAATAAGAAATGATTCAATGAGATGGTTAAAGGAATGACGTCATAATGCTAGAAAAATGTTATTTTTACCTATTTATTATGAGATAAATTGATAAATTTAATCGCCTGCTCTTAACCGGGGAAAATAGGAGTTGAAATAATGGCCTTAAAAGATCAAAAAGAGGGGAAGGGGTGGATTTCGAACGTTTTAAAGAAGGCAGTATTTTTTGCTGTGATATGAAGCATATTTATACCAATTTATTTTAGAATCGGATCTATAGTTTGGGAGAAGATAAACATTACTCTCTTTGAATTTTGCTAACTATGGATGCCTCTATCCATTCCAGGTCCAACCGCTTCATAAAATCGAGGACAGACGTACAGATAACTTAGGCTATTATTATATAGGGGATTTTACCCAATAATTTTTCTGAAATTAGAATAATCCATAAAAAAATACTTTTGAAAGACTACTCGTCATCAGTAATTATGTGTACCCAGACCAAAGGCTGGGAGCTAAGAGACTACTGCATGAATAATTATAGCAATAATAATCAATAAAACAATAGAATAATATAATTAAGGCCAAATTTACTTTAATTATTAAATTCGGGAATTCCACCAAGGTGTATAATTTTGTAAAACATGCAGTTTTTGGAATTGATTCATCAAAAAAACACATTGTAATTTCAGTTTCTAAATCAAATATCTTTTCCTCAATTCAAACGTAAATTCCACTTTAAATTTACCAGAATAAAAATGAACATATTCTATAAACTCTTCTTGTTTCCTTTTTATATTTCGTGTTCAAAAACTTTAGACTATATGCCTTATTTGTCTGTAAAAATTTCTATTTTTATTGATGTGCTGTAGATTTAATTTTTGAAAATTTCCATTGATTTGAAAGTCAGGAGCATTGTTAAAGCAACAAAATATTAAAAGTACTTTTCGAACACTCATACAGGAAGCATTTCAAATAAACAGTTGATGGTTTCAGACAGATAAAAGAGTAAAATAAAATCTACAACAATTTATATGTTTTAGAAGTACTCCACTTTAATCTTCAAAGCAGAATTTCGGATAATGGATTCATAAGTCAACTTTCAAGTTTTAATATTTTTCCGAAACAACTGCTTTTCTACTAGAAAATTTCAAATTGTGAAATTATATCACTTTTTTTTTAAGAAATGTGCCTCCTTTCAATTTATTGCTATAGTGAAATTTCTCGTTCCCATGCAAATATTTTGACTAACTTGGTATAAAAGCTTAATATATATTTACAGTTGTTGTTTTTTTGCTCGTGTATACAGAAAACATAAATTGAGACAAAAATGTAACTTTAATTTAATACAGGGTGTTTCAAAAATGACAAGTATATTTGAAAAATCAATAAAAACTAAACGAACAGTGATGGAAATACACTGTTTATTGCAATATGCTTGGAACACTATTAAATTTTCAGGCAGACAACCTTTCAAAATTAGTTACTATGTTCCACAACAGATGACGCTGCAAAAATCTAAACTACGATATTTTCCAGATATCCACCATGCGCAACAATAATATGGCGTATTCTCAGAACAAAATCATCAGAAACCCGTGTAAACGTCTCAGGCGGGATGGCTTCACGTGCAGAACAGATGTACTGTTCCAGTTATTCAATTGTTTCTGGATAGTGGCTATACACCTGGTCTTTTAAGAGTCCCCACAAATAAATATCGTAATTTAGATTTTTTTCCAGACTGCAGCGTCATTTGTTGTGGAACATTGTAACTAATTTTAAAGTTTGTCTGCCTGAAAATTTACTGTTGTAATCTCTAATGGGCCGGGTACAATGTCAAATTGAGTTCCATCTGGCTTGTGGGCTGTAGTTTGCTTATCACTGCTGAATCAATAGATCGCTACTTCCTCAATAGATTACTGCTCAATTTTAATTAACTGATAAAGGATTCTTTTAGCCCATAAAATCCCATAAGACATGACAATCTCAATATTTGAAAGCCTCGTAGAAGATTGAATGCTTAAGTAGCAGCAACAGATCAATTACCCTATCATCAATTAATGTGTCGAAAGTCTCTAATTCTTCTCTTAAAACGACAGTATGTGTCTCAAAGCACTTTTGGAAACTATTGGTTATGATTCTTTGTACATATATAAGTAGTGCAGCTATATTTTTAAAAAAATTAAATAAGATAAAGGGATAATAAGTTAAAATATTAAATAGGATATATATCGTAATTGATTTTTTACTATTTTTCTAATTTTGAAAGTGTTTCTTACGTTTTCATTTTTAATTTGCTTCCTATTTTTCCCTATTGTTATTTTTAAATATATATTCAATATTTTTTGGATTATTTTGTTGATTCACTGACTAATTAAGTTATAGAAGATAATTTTATGACCTTAAGTTGAATTTTTATGAAAAATTCGTATGTTCCTAAATTTAAATTGAGTTTAATAATCTAAAGGAAATAGAAATTTAAAACGAACATACAAATTATTTATTTTAATAAATTTTGGGGGGAAAGTTTATAGGAATCTATGACAAATCGAATGACAAGTAACATTTAAAAATTAAGAAAAAAAATGTATTAAATTTAAAATTATATATTTTTTTTATTTTTCAATGGATTAATTCTATTATAGTTCAATGTATATAAAAGTTTCACAATACTAAGTTAATCATTTATAAATAATTTATATTACTTTATTATTTACATTTAGTTAATACTCTACTATTTACGTTTTGTTAATACTACTGCAGGTAAATCCGTCGAGTTCAGTGCGGCTCTCATAATTAATTTGTTAATCATTTACTTGCGATAATTCTGTAGATGGATGATGAGTTTGTGAAATGATACTTATTAAAAACGGTTATTGTAAAAATAATACTATCCCCTATATAATAATAGCCTAAGTTATCTGTCCTCGAATTTATGAAATGGTTGTACCTGGAATGGGATCCATATTGGATTATTGATGAGTTAGGGTTAGCAAAATTCAAAGCAAGTCTTTAAAATGTTTAAAATCCACCCTTTCCCCCCTTTTCGATCGTTTAATGTCTTTATTTCAAGCCCTATTTTGTTAAGAGCAGGTGATTAAATTCATCAATTTATCACATAATAAATAGTTTAAGAACAACATAGGTTTTCTATCATTATGACGTCATTACTTTAACCATCTCATTTAATCATTTCTTATTTTAAATTATTTAAATATTGTCTGCATTATTTTCATACGTTTTATCACTGAACTTAGATATTACGTAAATAATTTTCTTTTATATTTGGCTTAAATAATAGATTAGGTACATATATGATAATTTTAAATTTAATCATCGATTATTTTTTGTTCAATGAAAATTTTATCACCGGTATTAACAACAAATTCTTTTCATAAAAGTCTAAGAGTCTATTTCAATGTTCCTTTGCATATTTGTTTTTTGTACATAACCACACGGTTTGACTAAATGAATTCAACGTGATTCTAAACTAAACTACATTCACAGTATCGGGAGACTTTACAGGAGTATGAAGAAAAACAAATTATTGAGCATGCATATTGCATGAGCGTGTATACTGCATTGAGCGTGCATTTGAGCACCCAGAAAACAAACCATTTGTCAAACTGCCTCATAGGGTACTTTACAGTTCTGGAAAATTAAAATATTTACCTATCCCGTCATATGACTGGTTATCTGCTAGTTGAAAATGAACTATTAAATACGGAAAGGGGTACTAAACTTTTCAGAAATAAAAGATTGAAAGAGATATTGCAAATACAGCACAGATCTTTTTAAATTAATAATTAAATTTTGAAACCTCTTAGCAGAATCAAAACATCCATATTTAAAGAAAGCTTCTTAATGTCTTATCTCGATTTCTGGTATAACTTAGGGTGAATCTTTGTACTCCGTGATGAATTTCGTAAAAACAAACCAATCGTTTACATTTCACTAGTTATTATCTTACACAACTTTTGCGAATCGCTATAACAAAATTTAGCACCAAGATTCAAAAATTTGACTAAAGGTCTTTTTAAATTTTTAAAAATATTTAAAATTTTTATTACAATTTTAGCTTTATCAATTAAGTCTTAAAATAAATATTTTGTAAAATTCTTACTTTTAATTATTATAAATTTTCTTCCATTTTATGTACCACTTAAGACCTGTGAATCATTTTAAGTAAATTAAAAATGAGTTTGAGTATTTGATACTTTGTAAATGGTGTGTTATTCTTTATAAAGTATATAAAACCGAAATGCGGTTCACTTTGACCTCATTCGTATCCATCTCTTCATTATAACATCCATCATTCTCTTGTAGCTCTTAACCCTTCTGTACAATTCAAATTAAATTAAGAATAAATTTGTGTGTTTTATACTATGTAAATGGACTGTGGTTTTTTATAGGTATATAAAACTGAAATGCAGAAGTATAAAGATTTACAGAAGTATAAAGTTCTTATTTTAAATTATTTAAATATCGTCTGCATTATTTTCATACATTTTATCACTCAACTTAGCTATAAAGTAAATAATTTTCTTGTATATTTGGCTTAAGTAATAGATTAGGTCCATATGGGATAATTTTAAATTTATTCATTTTGACCTTATGAATATCCATCTCTTCATAAAACATCCATCATTCTCTTGTAGCACTTAAGAATTCTGTATAATTCAAATTAAATTAAAAATAAATTTGTGAACTTGATACTATGTAAATGGTGTGTGACTCTTTTTAAGATATATAAAACCGAAATGTGGTTCACTTTTGACCGCATGCGTACCCATTCTCTTCAATATAACATCCATCATTCTCTTGTAGGACTAAAGACTTCTGTATAATTCAAATTAAATTTAAAATAAATTTGTTGTACTTGATACTATGTAAAGGCTATATGACTCTTTATGATGTATATAAAACCGAAATGCGGTTCACTTTGACCTCATTCGCATCCATCTCTTCATTATAACATCTATCATTCTCTTGTAGCTCTTAACCCTTCTGTATAATTCAAATTGAATTAAAAATCAGTTTGTGTATTTGATACTACGTAGATGGTGTGGAACTATTTATAAGGTATATAAAACCGAAATGTGGTTCAGTTTGACCTCATTCTTATCCATCTCTTCATTATAACATCCATCATTCTCGTGTAGCTCTTAAGACTTCTGTATAATTCAAATTAAATTAAGAATAAATTTGTGTATTTGATACTATGTAAATGGAATGAGGTTTTTTATAAGGTGTATAAAACCGGAATGCAGTTCACTTTGACCTTATACATATCCATCTCTTCATTAAACATCCATAATTCTCTTGTAGCACTTAAGATTTCTGTATAATTCAAATTAAATTAAAAATGAATTTTTGTATTTGATATTATATAAATGGTGTGTGACTCTTTATAAGGTATATAAAACTGAAATGCAGTTCACTTTGACATTATGCATATCCAACTCTGCATTGTAACATTCCTCATTCTCTTGTAGCACTTAAGACATCTGTATCATTTGAATTAAATTAAAAATAAATTTGTGTATTTGATACTATGTAAATGGAGTGTGGCTCTTTTTAAGGTTTATAAAATTAAAATGTAGTTCTGTTTGACCTCATGCGAATCCATCTCTCCTTTATAATATCCATCATTCTCTTGCAGCAATTAAGACATGGGTATCATTTTAATTAAATTGAAAATGAATCTGTGTAATTAATACTTTGTAAATGGGGTGTGATTCTTTATAAGGTATATAAAATCAAAATGCTGTTCCCTTTGACCTCTTACGTGTCCATCTCTGCTTTGTAACATATATCGTTTTCTTGTAGTACTTAAGACTTGTGTACCATTTTAATTAAATTGAAAATAAATTTGTGTATTTGATACTATGTAAATAGGGTGTAACTCATTATAAGTTATATAAAACTGAAATGAGGTTCACTTTGACCTCATGTGTATCCGTTTATTCTTCATATCATCTATCGTTTTTTCGTAGGCTTAAAGTCTGAAATACTTGTCTATTATTTTAATTAAATTAAAAATGAATTTGTGTATTTGATACTATTTAAATGGTGTGTGACTCTTTATAAGGTATATAAAACCGAAATGCAGTTCACTTTGACCTTATGCATATCCATCTCTTCATTAAACATCCATCATTCTCTTGTAGCACTTCTGTATAATTAAAAATTAAATTAAAAATGAATTTGTGTATTTGTTACTATATAAATGGTGTGTGACTCTTTATAAGGTATATAAAACGGAAATGCAGTTCGCTTTGAACTTATGCCTATCCAACTCTGCATTGTAACATCCATCATTCTCTTGGAGCACTTAAGACATCTGCATCATTTTAATTAAATTAAAAATAAATTTGTGTGTTTGATACTATGTTAATGGAGTGTGGCTCTTAAGGTTTATAAAATCAAAATGTGGTTCTGTTTGACCTCATGCGAACCCATCTCCCCTTTATAATATCCATCATTCTCTTGCAATTAAAACTTGTATCATTTTAATTAAATTAAAAATGAATCTGTGTATCTAATACTTTGTAAATGGGGTGTGATTCTTTATAAGGTATATAAAATTAAAATGCGGTTCACTTTGACCTCATACGTGTCCATCTCTGCTTTATAACATCTACCGTTGTCTTCTAGCACTTAAGACTTGTGTATCATTTTAATTAAATTGAAAATAAATTTGTGTATTTGATGCTATGTAAATGGGGTGTAACTCATTATAAGTTATATAAAACTGAAATGAGGTTCACTTTGACCTCATGTGTATCCGTTTATTCTTCATATCATCTATCGTTTTTTCGTAGGCTTAAAGTCTGAAATACTTGTCTATTATTTTAAATAAATTAAAAATGAATTGGCGTATTTAATTATATGTAAATGGGATGTGACTCTTTTATAAGGTATATAAAACCAAAATGTGGTTATTTTTTACCTCTGGTAAGTTCATCTCTCCTTTATAACACCTAACATTTTCTTGAACACTATACATGTTTTAGCTTTCAGTAGTAACATTTATATGTGATCCGCGGTTGCTCAGTCTGCAAAGCAACGATCTCGCTACTGAGAGGTTGCGGGTTCGGAACCAGAGCCAGCCTAAGATCCGCCGTGTTCGTTAAAGGTGATTGGGGTATGTAAAGTATGTTCGTGGTCACAATGTCCTCCAAGTTCTCAATCAATACCTCTGGGGGTGGCAGGCCAAGTCTATGGGTCTACTTGATTCCTACTTCAAAATTACGAGGACCTGCTTAAACGAAGTCGTTCTTCCACCTTTGGTGCTCGTGAAAACGAAAGGAACACTCTTTGACCTTAATACGAGAGCCTGCAGGCTCAATTGTGCTTGGTTTGTCCAAGTGGCATGGGAAACAACAACAGTTATATGTTCTTTTAACGTGTTTTGTGCGTATATAATTTAGTATTTTCTTTTATTTTGAACAAAGAGTAAATATTAACGCTTTGCTTGTGCATGTATCCACATTTACTAAGCTTAATTTTTTTCTGCTTCTTTAACAGATAATCGTCCTTTACCATCGGATACCGACGACTGTGATCCCTCCGCTATACCAGTAATGAAAAATTTCGATATGAAGAAAGTAAGTACGACCTTGATTAGCGCAATTAAAAGTGACATCAGCCTCTTAGCACATTCTATTTTCCATTCATGTTGATAATTAAAGATAAATATATATTTGTTTAACTATGATCCATAGAAGAAATTTTTTCATTAGAGGTCTTTCATATGCACTAGTTTAGAAAAATTTCCATTTGAAACGAGCAGTTAGATTTAGATTTAGATTTCACGTGGGGCGGCCCATAACAGCACCAATACTGCGACCCAAGGGCTATTGTACTGAAAAAAACCCTAATAACTGGAACAAAACAGTCCCAGAAATAAGTTAAGAATATTAACAATTAAGTCTCAAAGAGACCAACAGCTGAGATAAATCTAATCAGCAATTTAACCGAGAAGTTGGCTAACTCCCATGGTTCAATGAAGTGATAACCAAGAAATTCAAATCTCTTGGCAGAGTACATACCAGGCTATCCGTGATACCAATAATGTTAAGGTGTCTCTTGAGACAACAGTGACCAGTGAACAGTCCAATGGCCACCCTTAGCTCATTCTTACTGAGATTAAGTAGCCCCTTAGCCCTCATCCACGGCCATCCCTGGTTAAGCACCTTAGCCTGACTTTGATTACCAGAATTCAGCCAAGCCCTTTAAGTCTCATCCATTAGGAGATCCTTAACAGTATTTCTAACTACATTATGAGGAAGACCAAATACCGGTTCCGGCCCAAAAGACTTATAAAACTTTAAAACTTTAGTTAAAACTTTTGCTTGGCTTTACCAGATGTCAGTCAAATAATGTTAGAGATTATTTAAATCTTTCATTCATATCTTTCCTAATTTCGGAATAAACTGCGTCATAAATTTAAATTTTTCTTTAAATTCCCTTTAAAAATAAGATTTTTCTTTCATATGTACTTATTTTCCTTTATATGTAATTATGAAGGATTTCCAAAAGAGAGTAGTTAAAACTTTGCTTATAATCAAAGCATAGCTTTGAAATAAGATTGACGATCATTTTCAATAGTCCAATCATATATTTCTTTATTAAGAAGTAAACCAAATTAGAAATTTAGTTCTTTTCCTAATCCTTCATATGTAAAGATTTTCAAACGAGTAGTTAAAACTTCATAATTATAGCATATCATTCAAATAATTATTAATTATTATATAATTCAAATAATTATTAATTATTATAAATTTCAAAAAATTATTAATTGTTATAAAATTCAAATAATAATTATTATTTTATTCAAATAATTATTAATTAATATAAACCTCAAATAATTTTTAAATGTTATAATATTCAAATAATTATTAATTATTGAAAATTTAAATTATTATTAAATTTAAATAATTATTAATTATTAAAAAATCTAATAATTATTAATTATTATAAACTCAAATAATTATTAATTATTACAATAATTAAAGTTATTATAATAATTAATTCATGTGATTATTTTTAACAAGAGTCATATCTTTATTTTAAGGTAAATCTTATCAGAAATTTGGTTCGTTAACTTAGTTCGCATTTATAAAAACTAATTTAGAAGATTTCTATAACAGTGTCGTAAAAACATTACTTATTATTATAGTATGCCATTCAAACAATATTGCCTCCCACAAAACACCGATCTCTATTTGACGTCTATAATAACGCACCTCATAAAAACCTAAAAAAAAACCTCCATATAACGTCTAAAAATATCTACTTCAGTTGCAAAACAGCTCTATAAGAGCTACGATGTGTACTCTCCTTGAGATCCTTAAGACCGCTGCGATATCTAATCAACACTCTATAGGTCGTCTATAAGATCGAAAATTTAGACTTGAAAGTTATGTGGTTTGGATATTTTAGACGTCTAAAGGATGTGCTATTCCCCTCCAAAAACACTGTACATTTGATCTTAATTTCTTAATAATAACTTAGCTTGATTTATTATACGTACTAGAACATTTTTATGTAAAAATAATTGTCAGAGATATTATGAAGATAAAAACAGATTAATGGAATTGTAACAAAATGTATAAAAATAGAGGTATGTATATTGTCAAGAAGATTCGAATGAACACACCGTTTAGCCTAACAAACGAATTTATCGAAGCAAAGTAAGAACTCGCAACTTTACAAGATTGAGAAGTTGCCTACAACGAGTGGATATCAGCTTTTATACCCGAACAGAATATTCGAGAAATAACTAATTTACATAATAAAGAAACATCTAGAATATTCGAGAACATAAGGAAACAGTAAACAACATTTTTAAATTAAAAACCCATACTTTGGAACAACCGTCACGGCGAGCATCGAACCCACGAACTTTGGGTCTGGATCTCGTGCTTTGACCACTCGGCCACTGAGCACGTCGGTAAAGTTTCTTTATGAAGCAATATTATAACTTAAGTAATATTCAGGATGCAAACTAAAATTTCAAATTTTCATGGTTTTTCCAGGTTTTTTAGGGCAATAAAATAAATATTTACAAGTATCCATTATGGTTCTTTTTATGATACAAAACATACGCACATGCTTATATATATATATATATATATATATATATATATATATATATATATATATATATATATATATATGTATGTATGTATGTATATGTATGTATGTATATGTATGTATATATATATATATATATATGTATATGTATATATATGTATATGTATATATGTATATATGTATATGTATATATGTATATGTATATATGTATATGTATATATGTGTATATATATATATGTATATATGTATATGTATATATGTATATGTATATATGTATATGTATATGTATATATGTATATATATATGTATATATATATATATATGTATATATATATGTATATATATATATATATATATATATGTATATATATATATATATATGTATATATATATATATATATATGTATATGTATATGTATATATATATGTGTATATATGTATATGTATATATATATGTATATATATATATATATATATATATATATATATATATATATATATATATATATGTGTGTGTGTGTGTGTGTGTATGTGTGTAATGAGATTTTTGTCTCATCACAAAGGGGAGTAATTGCACCTTCGATTTCATGCAATCATGACCAATCGTAGTCGAGTTGAAAAACACAAAGAGAAATTTGGGATCAAAATGACACAGTTTATTAAGGCAACCTCTCTGACGGACGACTGTCGCAAAACATGTGGTTATCAGTTAAATTATTGCCTGAGCTAACTAATCAGAGTTTAATTACAAATCACATGGGTGACGCCAATGGCGTAGTTTAAGCGTCATGAGCTATTTTAGTTTACTTACGCAACCGGAATCTTGGAGGAGCGAAATCGACAAATCAACAGGAAAAACAAAGATATTCACCAAGGTTTCTAGAAAAGAATATAATCTCCAGAAAATTATTTTGTAAGAACACAATTAAGTTGGTTAATTTTTAGCATAAAAATACCATTACATATATATACAGAGACTGTTAACACATTTTTAGACATTGTATATTGTAGTCACAATACTAAATTACATAAAATTCTTGTGTTTGAAATGTTCTATTTGATAGCCCTTATTCTGAACTATCTTGCGACACGGTAATTTCCAGGAAAATAATGCCTTTTGAAGTGTCAGAAGAGGTATTCTATCACATTCCTCCTAAACAGCTTTTCAGAGTCCTGTAAGGGTTGTGGGACGCCATTTGGATAACGCAGATTTTAAAAGTCCGAAAGAACAAAAATCCATAGGTGATACATCGGGAGATTTAGTAGGGATATCAGTGAAGAGTATGGCCTTGATACCGGTTTTTTGTTCCATTTCTTTTAGGAAATTTACAGTGGCTTTTGATGTGTGACTACTAGCTTTGTCTTGATGGAATTCCACAAATTAATGGCACTGCGGGTAAAGCGATGATATTTCATTCAGAGAAACAACGTACTTTTGCAATTGTTGAAGACGTTCGTTTTTCCTTGGATATTTGTTTGGAATTTTTGTCCTACTTGAGGCTCCAATTTGACATTTTTTCTTCCTTTTTGACGATATTACCTATTGACGCTTTAGATATCACAAAACCATAACTCTTAAATCGTTTTTGATAACTTAATTGTCTAAGAAATGTGTGAACAAACTCTGTATGTGTGTTTGTATTGAATTTTTTCCATCTCTGTTCATACTTTTCTTCATCTCAGGATAAACCGTATTAGGAATTCGATTCTTTTCTTAAATTTCTTTCATAACAGTTATTAAGAATTGCCGAAAGAGAATAATATTAACTTACAATCACAACCTCCTTTATATAAGTTTAGCTATTATTAATCGATTTTACTTAACTTACTTGTATGTCAGTCGGTATTTTGAAATTAATTTTTAACTAACTTCCTGACTAGCTAGAGATCTGAAATTTTGCACATAAGTTTAGTTCTGGTGACTAAAAAATTAGATTGGTGATAAAAACAAAATCAGTTTGGTGAATGCAAAAAGCTTCTCAGTGTACTTGGAATCCCAATTGTAGACATTTTAAACTAGTATCGCCATCTATTTGCAAGCAACATAACTAAAAACTTTTAAGTGCCTTTTTTTTAAATAAAAAAGTTTTTAAAAAATACTTTATTATATTTTACTTGCTTTTATATTCTATTCATATCTTCCTTCATTTCGTGATAAATAATAACGAAACTTCAGTTCTTTCATTAAATTTCATTCATGTGTAACACTTATAAAGGAATTCCATAAAAGAAGTTAACGCAATGATCGTCGTATGAATCAAATATGATTCACACTACATTTATTCAATAAACAGTAGAAAAATCTGTAAGTAAAACATATATATATATATATATATATATATATATATATATATATATGTGTGTGTGTGTGTGTGTGTGTGTGTGTGTGTGTGTTTGTGTGTGTTTTACAGATTTTTCCTTATTATACAAAAAAAGAATTATTAATTTTTGTAATTTAGATCGAAATACAACACAAATTTTTCCTAAGAATCTGTTTTGCATTTCGTTTGTCAACGTAAAATCGCTATACGATTAAACAAATCTGAATTCTTCTCATATTTTCTCCATTTATGGCAGTATTTAAAGCTTTCATCAAAAAAAATTGTTAAAATTTTAATTAACGTTATTTGACGTCAAAAATTTGTAACAGTTTGTATTCATGCTTCATTGCTGATCCATGCGACAGGTGAAATACAACTGTTGAATTTTTACGTGAATGATCCTGACGTGAAATTCATTTTTCATCCATGCAAATTTATATTCAGTTAGGTATGATTAAGTATGATGAATTTTTAACGTTCTTGAATTAAAAATAAATATAAGTAGCAAACTCGTGTGAGATTTCTAGCATGTGGCAACTTGTGAAACTTTCTCTTCACGTGGGTATAAAAGTATAAAAAAATCTTGAAATGTATAAAACGTATATACACATAACTTTCAATAGACTATAAAATATAAATCAAATGAAATACGAAGAATATATAGGAAAAATATTTTTCAGTAAACAATTATTGAATTACATTAATTTCAAGATAAAACGCTGTGAATTTAATATGTCTAAAACATAAAACTTTCAGCTGGTAGTGTTTCTATCACCAGCATTTACGTGTTATTAAAACAGCATTATCGCCGCATGCACCCTAAATAAGATCTAGAAACAGTTACTCCTCGTTTTCCTTTGTGAAGACCCCCTTTGTTCAGAACACTAACGACCAAAATCAGCTGATCTGAGCCCCACCTGTGGGACAGACTACAATAGAGAGGCGACGCAGTGTCTGGGATGTTGACAGTTCGATTGAATAGGGGTCACGCCCTGATCGGTCGCGGTAATGATTCCGGAGCATTGCCTCGAGAATTACGGAACGGGACAGTTGGTGACTGAGAATTCGACTAATTAACTAACTGTAATCTTAGCTGTAGTTCTCAGATAACTTCTATGGTAACTGACCAGAAAACGGTTGCCGGGACCGTAACTGACCCCCAGGTATAAAAAGCCTAGAATTTTGCGACTCGGAGCTTTTCGACATTTTTTGCGTAGGAGCTTTGATCTCGTGGAAGCTTCCGCGACTTTTGCCCGGGGTCAAACCCTCTAGTTCTGGTGTTGCTAGTAAGGATAATGCTATAAGGATATAAGGATAAAAGGATATAAGGATAATGATTAGTCTATGAAATTGAGTTGGCTTGACATTTACAGAGAAGAGAAAATGCTTGAGTTTGGAGGGGGGAGATTAGGGACCGTAACTGACCCCCAGGTATAAAAAGCCTAGAATTTTGCGACTCGGAGCTTTTCGACATTTTTTACGTAGGAGCTTTGATCTCGTGGAGGCTTCCGCGACTTTTGACCGGGGTCAAACCCTCTAGTTCTGGTGTTGCTAGTAATGATAATGCATTAGTCTATGAAATTGAGTTGGCTTGACATTTACAGAGTTTGATTAAGAAGAGAAAATGCTTGAGTTTGGAGGAAAGAGATTAGAGATCGTAACTGACCCCCAGGTATAAAAAGATTATAATTTTGCGACTCGGAGCTTTTCGACATTTTTTACGTAGGAGCTTTGATCTCGTGGAGGCTTCCGCGACTTTTGACCGGGGTCAAACCCTCTAGTTCTGGTGTTGCTAGTAATGATAATACATTAGTCTATGAAACTGAGTTCGCTTGACATTTACAGAGTTTGATTAAGGTAGGGAACGGGGAAAGAGAAGATAAAATGCTTGAGTTTGGAAAGGGAGATTAGGGATCGTAACTGACCCCCAGGTATAAAAAGCCTAAAATTTTGCGACTCGGAGCTTTTCGACATTTTTTACGTAGGAGTTTTGATTTCGTGGAGACTTCCGCGGCTTTTGACCGGCGTCAAACCCTCTAGTTCTGGTGTTGCTAGTAATGATAATACATTAGTCTATGAAACTGAGTTCGCTTGACATTTACAGAGTTTGATTAAGGTAGGGAAAGGGGAAAGAGAAGATAAAATGCTTGAGTTTGGGGGTGGGGAGATTATACAATACAATACAATTGCAGTTAGTAATTTCCTTTCACTTTACTAGTCTACCTATTTTTATAAGTTTTCAGGAGAATGGTTCGAGTTGGCCAAATCAGCATCTGGTTACATAGACGTGAACGATGGAATGTGGAGGATTGACTCCAATACCTTCCTCTTCAGTGGTCGAGACAAGTAAGAGGATATGTTTCTAAAATATTATTTTTCAGGATCTCAGGATTTTCAAGTTTTTAAATTTTTTATTTACTAATATGTATACATTTCTACACATATTGATACGATTAATTTTGTCATATTTTGCTGATAAACCGAATAGATTATTTGAGGGGAATATTTTTTTATTTGTAAGTTGAATTTTTATAAAAAATTGATGATTTTCTAAATTTAAATTTAGCTTTAATAACCTTAACAAATTCAATATATATTCAATATTAAAACTAATACCCGGATTTATATAAAGACATATATTTATATAAAGGCATATTATAAATTTTGGGGTAAATATTTTATAAAAAAAAACTATAATAAGATTAGTCTCTAGCAGTATTTTTAAAAATAAGAAAATTAAAGCAATAATTTTTAAACACATTGATTTGGTTCAGTTTAGAGTGCTATGGTCTAGTTCTATGCAACACGACGGTAAATGACACAGGGACCTACAGCTTAGAGCCGATTCCGAACGGCTACAAACATCCATGCCACAGTGGGATTTGAACCCACGAACTCTGGTACCGTCAGCCAACACCCTAACCAATCTGCCATCGTTCGGCTTAACGACATTGGATTTTAAAAAAAAAATCTAATTCTATAATTTTAAAAAAAAAATTCAACTTTTTCTTATTTCTACTTGGGGCGAATCATCTTCTTTCGGACCACATTTTCCTCACTGTGCGACGCCTCTATGACTGATGCACCCGTAGCAAATGCCACCTTTGCCAAGCTCTAGTTACAGCTCTGATATTCTAATCAACTTATACTTTCTATTGCAGTAATGCGCATTGTATCCGGCCTATCAAAGGAAAGATAAGTTTTGCAGATCAGCCGCCTGGAACATTAAATCTACGCTATCAGACTTATTCCACACATGTAGAAGGTAAGAACAATTTTCCTAAAATTTCTTAAATATTTTAAATTGTAACCTTTTTATTGCGATATTTATTTCAATATGACCTTGAAAGTACGCATGGTGTTTCTGTTCTTCGATCGTGGGTCGACAAACTCCCAACGTGCTGATCGACGTTCAGTCATACTCAGTATGGAGCGTAAAATCCAAACTATTCCATATCTTGTAAAAATGTCTCGGAGCAACAAGTCCAGTCTCTAAACGAATGGCGGTTTATCTCGCTCATGGTCTAAAGGGGGTGGAAATGCAAGAACGACAAGAGACTCACTCAGTGAGCTATCCCTTGACTCTGCAGAAAGGCTCCGAACAAAAAAAAAAAAAAAATTTTTTTTAAACTAACTCCACACTGAGAATCTAACAAACATTCCTTCAAGTTACACTTTAATAAATTTTAATTATCATAAAAAATACTTTTCAAACCACTTTTTCCTGTACTGTCAACATTATAATTATTTTACATAACTTTTACAATAACATAAATTTCAAAACTATTAGACACATTTATTGATAACTAGCAAGTTTGCCCGTGCTTAGCTACGGTGAACTTAATATATTATTTTTAAACAAAGATTTATTTTTCGTGATTAACTCTCTAAATTCGTCACAGTTCAGTTCGAGTCATTGGCATGTTTATATATTTCTATCATAAGCGTATTATAACATTATTCAGTTTTTATAATCGAATTTGTCTTATATTAAATTTGTTCAAACTTTTTTTATTGTAAAATATAAGCTTAATCCTAAATTGCATTACTGTATTACTACTGTACGTTGATTAGCAAAGTTAACAGATCTTGCCATATTACGTGATAGAATAGGAAGCACAGGTTTTGACAGCAGCAGTGCTAATTTTGTTGGTAGTAATAAATGTTTTCCAAAATTAAGGAAATTTATGACAAACAACATAGTTTTGTATGAAACAGAAACACACATTCATATCGACAACCATATGAATATGAAGATAACTATAGAAAATGATAGATTTTATTTGGCCATGAGAGTCACTGAAATTTGTACTTTTTGTACTTAGAATATTGTTGATATGCATTTCATTGTAACATAAAAATAAACCAAGAATTAAATTTAAAATTAGTTCTCATATAAAAATGCTATAATTTGCGTCACATAGAAATGAAAGTGAATCACTTTATATCTCAAATTTCAGTTCAAATCGAATAGATACTAAGCAGACGATTTTAAATAATATAAAATAAGAAATGAATAAATGAAATATTTAAATGAATGACGTCATAATGATAGAAAAATATCCTTTTCGCCTATTTATTATGTGATGAATTGAACATTTTAATCTCCTTCTTTTAACCGTTTAAAACTGCGTTTAAAACAATTACTTGGGATGACGTCACATTGCTAGAAATATTGCTTCTTTCCCTTAGATATGATGCGATAAATTAAAAACTTAATCGTTTGCGTTTAACCGGGGAAAATAATGCTTGGAATAATGACATGAAATGCTCGAAAAAGGGGGAAGGAATGAATTTCGAACGTTGAAAATCTACAAAAACCTTCCCAGGGATATACCTAAACATTTCCCAAATTTTCACGGCGATTGGATGGATAGTTTTTGAGTCTATTGAGTACATACATACAGACAGACAGACACACACACACACACAAATTCATTTTTATATATATAGATATGATAAAACGACAAAAATATGTTAAAAAACAATTCCAACCTATAAAAAGCAAAATCCAAATTTGTTTAATAAATGATAAAATAAGCCACTGAAAAGAAGTGAATAATAAGTGGATAAAAAATGAAAAATAAAAACTTCGGTATCTAGATTCGTTATAGTTTGTACTCAGTACAGGTCTTTCAAATCAAAATTGTCATAACTTTATAAAATTCAGAAAGTATCAAAATATTCATTCCGGTCATAAGTGTCGAAACATCTCGTCAGACCGTAGAAAGAGTGTCGCATCGTAAAGAATCAAAACATCTCATTTTCAGTGCGTAAAATCGAATCCGAACATCTCCTCTCACAACGTACAAAGTTAAAACACATAGTTATCATCTGGCAAAAATCGAAACGAAACAACATCGAAACATGCATGCAACATTTTGCAGTGCTCATTATCCGTGATAAAAATAAGAAAACAACTTTTATACAAGATACAGTTCTTAATGCTAGGTTGATATAATTTAGGCAAGTCAGTTAAGAACGAAACTACAACGTCATAACAACTTAGAAGATTTTAGACAGATGCGCTCTATTGAAAACTTGACATACTTTTTGCTTCGAAAGAATTCCTCTTTCCGAAGGTCACAGCTAATTCACGTTATCTATTGAATTCATAGAAGAATAATCGCAGGCTATTGGATTTAAATAAATTTTTCTCCGTTCTCAAAAATTCGCTTATGTAGGTGAGGACATCCTACATGGCGAATCACAAAATAATAATTATACTTCTCTAAAATCAAAATTTTAAATTCCTAACCAAATTATTAAATTAACCTGGGAGTTCACATACGCACACAATATTTTCAAACCACATTTAAAAATAAAAATGTTATTATACTTAAGAAAATTTATGTAAACAAAGTTTATACGAACCACCGAAGATCGTAAATCATTAATACAATATAAATACCAATTTAAATTTAAATAATTTTCAATGCTGTCACTGAATTTTGATATGAAATTTAAAATCAAATGTAATCAATAATTATTAAAACAATTTCTTTCACAAACAATAAATAGGAAAAATAATTAAATCCTGCTGTTTGATTGTTAACAAAATAAATTTTTTTGATTCTTGTTTATGTATAATTTGCACACTTAAATTAAACCAAAATTATTAAATTTGTACACTGTTAACATAAAAATAAACAAAATTATTCTTAAACCATTTCTTTAGTATTATGAATATAATCTGAGAAACAACCATAAACATTTTTTTTTTAAGATTTATCACATATCAAGAAATATTATTCATTTAAACAAATTTAGATATCTTTTCAAGAACAGAAATTTTAAACTATAAATACAATTAAATTTTAATTTCAAAACTTTACCTTCAGTGACAAAATTAGTGCAAGGAGTAGTTTTTTCTATCCAATAAAATTGCATATTTTATCCATCTTGTACTTGAATAACTTTTAAATTTTCAAATTTCCCAAACATTCTTTTTAAATTTCACTGAAAATTTTACCGATAATTAAGATTTTAACTTTGAAGAATGGCCTGGAAAATCGTTGGTTGATATATATTTCTCCGAAGAGTTCTTTGGTGGCTTGAAAGGGAACTCGGCAGGAACACGGCGATCTCGATGCAGAAGGCTCATTGTAGGGAACTGGATGCGGATGTCACGGAAACAACTCAAATTGGATTTTCGCAGTTCTTGTAACACTCTCTGCTTACAGCGGATGGCTGACATGGTCTTGGATGTTTATCAAAGTAGTACAGGTCTTAGTTATCTTGGTAGGAAATACTTATGTTATTTTCGATAGTCACTATATATATATATATATATATATATATATATATATATATATATATGTTGAGGTTTACGCCGGTAGATGGCGTTTTTGTCATGTTCGACGAGGGAGAAAAATAACTCTCTGTGTATGTGTGGAAATGGCGCCCGTTTTGAGTGATGGCTTCCTAAATTGTAACAGTAAAAATGGTTATAAATGTTCAAAGAAATAAAATAATGTTTACAACCGAAGTGTTTTGTGTGATAATTATACATATATATATATATATATATATATATATATATATATATATATATATAATATATATATATATATATATATATATATATATATATATATATATATACATATATCACATATATATATATATATGTATATGCCAAGTCTAAAAAAGGGATAGTTGGAAATTGTGTAAGTTAAAAATGAATCTAAAAAGAGAACTCTTTTATAATAATAAAATAAATGAAAAAGACCCACGCTCGCGTAAACTTTCAGGATAATCCGGTCAGGCGGAAGCATTTCTCCTCTTTTTGATGAGCTTGCAAACAGATAAGTTGGGAATTGGCGCGTGGACATGGAGCGGTTAACACCTTCACGCATAGCTCCAGGTCGATTAATGAAAATGGCGCATGTTGCTTTCCTTAAGAACGATGAGTTAATAAAACTTATTATTATCAAGAAGACTGTTTTCCATTCGCCTTAACTCTGGATCACGACTTGTCAGATATACATACATATATATATATATATATATATATATATATATATATATATATATATATTTATATATATTTATATATATATATATATGAATGTATATAATATATACATATATATGTGTGTGTGTGTGTGTGCACTATTAGATAATCAGAAAAAAATCTAATCGGTTAATCAAAGCTTAGATAATCGAGATTTTATTGTACTTTTTTCATCCTTGTTTATTCTTGCACAGAAAACGTCCGTGTGCTTTTCACCGACTATACGACCATCGCCGTTCTCTACATGTGTGTTCATCACGTCCATCGCGAAAGAGAAGTTTGCCACTCCGCCGGAGTCATGGGATCTATCTGGACCAGAGCGCCTCACGTCGTCTTGGAAGTTTATGAAAGAGCTGCTCGATATTTAGAAATGGCCTGCGTTCATAAATCAATTCTGGTTCCTAGAAATGTGATAGGTAAGTGTGACGCACACAACGCTGTTTGTTAAACTGGGGGGCTTTCAAATAATTAGAAAAAATAGGAAATGAATGATAGACAGTTTATATCAGCTTAGATTAATTAACCCCTTCCCTGTTTTTCCCGTACGCCGTACGGGCACAACTTTAAGGCCTTTACTGATTTGCTCGTACGGCGTACGGGCAATCTGATCTCTATTTCGCTTGCACTTTTTCGGCCGTAGTTTTTCCAATTTTAGTAACAAATGATTCGTATAGATGACGATAGTTGTCCAGTAAATGATAGGGTCTTTAAAATACAAAGAAATGCATATACCGTCTTGATACAGTATTTCACAAGTTTATTCACAACCATTCACAACCCATTCTTTTGATAATTTAATTAGCTTATATAATGGTTCAGCTATTTTTTTGCATAATTTTCCAAGAAAGACCGCAATGGCCCTTTTTAGAGGTCTGACTGAACATGACTATTTACTAAACCACCTCTACAGAATTTGGGTGGTGGATTCACCGGACTGTGTTTTGTGTGACTATAGTCATCCAAAGACTTTTGAGCCTTTAACCACTTCCCTTTTTTGCCCGTACGCCGTACGGGTACAACTTTCGGGCCTTTACTGATTTACTCGTACGGCGCACGGGCAATTTGATTTCTATTTCGCTTGCACTTTTTCAGCCGTATTTTTTCCAATTTTAGTAACAAATTATTCGTATGGATGACGATAGTTGTCCAGTAAGTGATAGTTTGCAGTTTATTGTATTTTCTACTCTGATTGGTTCAAAAGCGTAGGATTTTTCGCATGTTTTGTAACAGAAAACGAATTGTTATCTTTCAATGTATGGCTTTCTGGTCATATTTTACTAACAGCCTGATAGATAGGTAAAAAAACATATTTTCTCTGGCATTATGACGTCATTTCTTTAACTCTCTGATTTAATCATATTTTATTTTAAATTATTTAAATGTCGTCTGCATTATTTTCGTACCATTTATCACTGAACTTAGATATTACTTAAATAATTTTATATTTGGCTTAACCCCTTCCCTGTTTTGCCCGTACGACGTACGGGCAATCTGATTTCTATTTCGCTTGTACTGTTTCCGCCGTATTTTTTCCAATTTTAGTAACAAATTATTCGTATATATGTAACAATTATTCGTAAAAATTATTCATCCAATAAATGATAGTTTGCAGTTTATTGTATTTTTTACTGATTGGTTCAAAAGCGCTGGTTTTTTCGCATGTTTTGTATCAGAAGACGAATTGTTATCTTTCAGTGTATAGCTTTCTGGTTATATTTTACTAACCGCCTGATAATTTTATTGATGTAAGAGTTGAATAATATATTTTTACTTTTAAATAATGGATAATTCAGAGCGTATGGAGCTAATTTCTTGTGATTCGAACTGTGACTCGGAATCAGAAACTGAATTATCTGTAAAGGATAGTAGCAAAAGTTTACTAGATGACCTGGATAGTAGTGACTCTGATAGTAGTACAGATGGAACCAGTCAAGCAAGACAATCTTTTGAAATTATTTGTGATAATCCTTCGGATCCGCCTCCTAGATTTGCTTTCACTGGAATTATAAAAATTAACTTGGATATCGATGACTCTAAAGGTAAACTTCAGTTCTATGATGCTTTCATAGAAAGAAAAAAAGTTGTAATAAATGCTTAAAAATTTTAGAAATGTTAATTTTAATAACATATCTTTACTTAAAAATGTAAAATGAACAAAAAAAATGTAGTAAAAAATGTGACATTTTTTGACCGAATTCTGGAAAAAAATGAAACTGTCAAAGGGTTAGAGGACTTTATTAATCTCACACACTTTTCTTAAAAATTACATATGGCTTCAAAAAATGAAGAATTCTCCTATGCCGAAAAGGTGTAACAGGTAGTAAAATACCCAGACAAGAGTTGATATTTTATTTACAATAGCATAGGGATTAAGAATATTTCATACGGAACTCAAGAGTCAGGCCTATAATTCCTAAATTCAAACAACTATCTTTAAATTTTCATGAAGCTGTGAATTTTATTTCCAATCCTGAACTTCACCACATTCCTTTCTATGACCCAACAATCAAAAATTCTACTAAAATGCCTAGAGTTTTGCTCTGATATGGCTCTACCATTTTCTAAAAACAGGAGAGGTGTGTGAAGTACCATTTTCTTAACCTTTTCAAAATTACTTCCCTTCATTTCGCCTTACTTTATTTTTACCGTATGATAATTCTTTAAATTTTTCTTTAATATTTTTTTCTCAGTACCAATTGATTTTGGTGCTTCAAATTTTTTGAGAATTGCATCATTAATCTATTACGCGAACCCAATTAATTTTTCTTTCTGCACAAATGCGATATTTACACCGAGGCTTTTGTCGCCAAATTTGGAGATTTTTTTATCATTTTGCCTGGCGATGACTGGTTAGCTTTGTCTACCCTGACATTGGAGCTTTTATTTGGCAACTCTGGTTTGTTCTTTCAGCCCCATTGATGCAAGTGATTTCTGAGGTCACCTCTCGGCTCTTTAGAATAATTTCTTTCTAGCCATTTCTTTTGCCTTACGGGTTGCCTGGAGTTTGAACATGTCTTCTCACATGGACAGGTTGTAGAATTTTATGTTTTTCTTTTTAGTTTGTTTCTTTCTAGTTGTGCATTATTTATGTTGTTTTGAACATTTTGGATATATTTCTAATTGTGTTGCCCTTGTCCCTTGCAAAATAAAAATAATTAAAAATACCCCAAAAAATGTTTAAAAAATTCCCTTAAAAAAACGAATAAAATGTTATTAAAAGTAAATAAAAATCTCTTTGCCATATTTATTGTCTTATTTTCGATACCTGGAGTTATTGTATATGCTGTGTGCTATAATTTCTAACCCATTCCTGAATCAAATTTACTTGTTTGAGTTTTTAGTTCCCTCAGATATTAATAGATGGCGATACTGAACTTAACACGTTGCATTTCGCTTCTACTTGTTTGAATTGCTTCTAGCAGGTCTTTG
>CM063511.1:71062435-71214935 GCA_032207245.1 Pardosa pseudoannulata | reverse complement strand
GCTTCATTTCTAAGTTACACGCAAGGATTTAGCTATCACACCACCAGTCACGATTGGGGAATTTAATCTCTATTTGGATTTATTTAATCTCTATATCTTTTTTAAATATCTTCCAACGTGCTTTCTAGTTATTTATATTTTTCGGGCTGTATATAATTTTTGCAATATTTTTAAACAGAGTAAGATTTTTTTCCTCCCGGACTAAATAGACTAATAATTCACATAATTAAAAGTTGTACGAATTTAGATATAACTATTGTTGAACTAAATCTTGTTATTTTGTATTTCTTTATCACTGATCTAATAATAATATTATATTGTTGCGTACTTTTCTCGTGTGTTCGGTGATTGAATGGACTTTGGAAAACAGAAAGCAAGAAACACTGATTTATTAGTAAAAAGCTCACAACTCAGTACAGATTAGTCTACAATGAAAAGTTCAGAAAAATCTAGTTCAAACAGGTAACGAAGTATAATCCAATACGCTCTGGTAGAATTCAATGCATAGCGCACACAAAAACACTAATATGCAGCGAGCGCTACACTGTCTACCAATAAGTATTTGGTCACCTATGCAAATGATGATATCTGCGGTCCTCAGGTACGTCACGGCCTCCGCCGGTATACATTGTGTAGGAAACAGCATCGGCATTAGTCGCATGCAAGATACAGCGCAGTTCGGAGCTCTCTGATTTCTAGAAAGGTATAATTATCGGGTATCACAAATGTGGCCGATCCTTAAGGGACATATCTAGCGATCTGAAGTACCCAAAATCAACAGTGGACTATGTGATTAAGAAGTGGAAGGTGAGCGGTGATTGTCAGAATGTGCCCCGAGTCGGCAGACCAACGAAACTGCGAGATAGAGACCGACGAGTGATGTTCAGAGAAATTCGGAAGAACCGCTACCAACCGATGGCCCTCATCCGCGAGGAGTTTCAACAGGCATCCGGGAGTATTGTTTCAATGAATATTATCCGTAAGGAAGAACATCTGTTTGGTTTTCATGGTGTGTGCTGCTGCCCATAAACCTTTGATCGCAAAGTCCAACCGTGCTGCTCGGTTAATGTGGTGCAAAACACATCGAAATTAGGCCGTAGATCAGTGAAATAGGGTTCCGTAGAGAGACGAATCAAGGTTCACCCTTTACCGTTCGGATGGCAGGGTCTGGGTCTGGAGAACGACTCCTGCCAGAATGCATTGTGCCAACAGTCAAGTTCGGCGGAGGTGGAATTATGGTCTGGGGGTGATTCTCCTGGTATGGACTGGGACCCTTGGTCCCCATTCATAGTAAGCTCAACGCCGATACCTACTGCACTATTTTGGATGACAATGTGCTTCCTACGTTCTGGCAATTTTACGAGTTGGACCCCTGTTACTTTCAGGATGACAATACCAGTTGTCATGTTTCGAGGTTAACCAAGGCTTGGTATGGTGCCAATGGAGTTCATCGAATGGACTGGCCTGCACAGAACCCAGACCTGGACCCTATACCCAGACCTAGAACCTCTGGGACGAGTTCGATTGACGAATTAAGGGGTGCATTACCCGTCCAAAATCGGTGAAGGAACTTGTATGTGTACTCCAAGCAGAGTGGAAGACAATACCACTAGCTGTAATACAAAGACTTGTGGAAAGTAAGTCCCGGAGGGTTCACGCTGTAATTGCCTCTCGTGGAGGCTCTACCAACTATTGATTTTGAATAAAGTTAGTTTTTTTTTCTATCACAGGTGTCCAAATACTTATTGGTAGACAGTGTAGTTCGCTACAGCTTTACGTGACATAGCAACATGTCTTTCGACACTGAAGTCTGCTAACTGAATGCCAAGAGGCAACAAACTGAGCCGTTTTTATAGACTCACTGACATATAGAGATATTTTCAAAATTTGAAAGTTCTATGAGTATCTGTTCATGCCAAATATGTCACCAAAATGGTCAAAAATGTCATCAAATTTGGTGCCAAAGTTTAGATGCTAAAAGTCTGACCAGCAAGCCGCAACAGTCATATTTACAAGATTCGTAGCAATGTTTATATTTTTTTATTTCATTTTCGAACAGTCAACCTATCCGTGAAAAGGAAATGTAGAATTTAGCTATTAATCATCAGTTAATTAATAAAACAAAGAAAGTGTTTTAATATCAAATTGTTTTTTTTTAACTTTAACGGTCTATCAGAAGTTAATTTGTAGAACAACTAAGTCGTGTGTTCATTTATTTATTTATTTATTGCACACACTTTAAACAACTTTATTAATTATTTAATCCCTAATTATATCAAGAAATAATTAAATTATACGCTTTAAGAGTAACATCAAAATATTTAATTTTAAACACTCCCCTAAACATATTAAAAATTTGACCTGAAAGATTACATAAAAGTTTAAACAGAAAAATGTCATTGAAATGCCAATCCTGATAATATCAATAATAAAAATTTAATGACGGTAATTAAATTGTTTGATGTATGTCATACATGCCTTTACATTAGCACAAGAAATTTCATTATGATATTAAGAATATTTTGTAGAAAGTCCCGTCCACAAACTTTAAACTATGAAATCTGACAAAAAAAAATTATATCATTTATGAATGTGACAGCTGACGCAACTAATTTAAATCACTATATACTTTCAATTCATTTAAGCTAGAGCAAAAGTAATGGTATTAAAATGTGTAGAAATGCTTACAGTTGGATGTATTAAAAGAAAAATAATTATTGACCTTAATAGATATGAGTACTCTTAAGGTGGGAAATAATAATTTTAATAATGTACACTGTTTCGATATTTATCTATCAATAAATCTATGTCTATGCAATTTATCTGTAAATCAATTTCTCAACAGTCCAACTGTTTTCATAGTTCCCGATTTCTGCTATCAACCAAGAGATCTGGGATTTTGCAGAGGTAACCTCCAGAGATATTACTACGATTCGAAGTCAAGAAATTGCCTCAACTTTACTTACCATGGCTGTGGTGGAAATAGGAACAACTTTATGTCACTTCCCGAATGTCACGAAAAGTGTATGAGTAAGTGTTTTGATTTATGCAATCTAATGGCAGCTAAATGCAGTTCCGAGAGCCGCTTGCAACTCTGAATATATATATATATATATATATATATATATATATATATATATATATATATATATATATATATATATATATATATATATATAAAGAGAGGAGTGTATATACATAATAATTATGTCCTTCTAAGGCTCACCTGCATTTGAAAAATGGTACATCAAAAACGTGTAATGGAAGTCAGAGTCATATTACTCGGAATAGGTACTATTAATATCGCCAAGTAGCAAAAGTTGGCGATATCATTGCTTACTGTCAATATACTATATGGAACACGAAAAGAAAGGAATAACAAAAAAATATGTGTGTACTTTGTATACATATGTAATTGTAGGCGTTCTTTTTGCCTATCAAGCCCGGACAAACTAAATAATATAGGCTAATCTCCCGTGTAAATGGTGAGAAATATATTCACTGGTTACACACATACATACATATGTGTGTGTACATATATACATACATATAATAGAAAACGACTTGGTATTGAACGTTTGGGTGGGAAATAAGCTCACTTACACCCTCCAGATCATTTTTCTTGCTATACTCTGAACAGAAAAGAGAGTTTAAATTGACTATGATATTTTAAACAAAGGTAATAGTAAAAAAGTAATGATAAAAATTTCATTACATTTTTTCGTAACGTCAATTTTCCTAGTACAGGTGGTTCTAGAAATGACGTATTCATTAATATATATGTGTGAGTGTATTTGTGGGCCTTATCCCAGTTCGGGAAGCCTGCCGAACCCAATTCAGTGGGCACACTAAGTGTGGGCGATATTGCCAATTTGTACAATCCAGTTTTCTGGCAAACCTTGCTCTTTTTTTTCGGACTCTTCCGCCACGCCCGAAATTATTTCACAAACTGTTAATAGTGAGGTCAAGTGGGCCTTTACCTCCCTTGGATAAGAAAAATCATTCATCCCCCTCATTTTCTTTAGAATTTTAAATTATAATTTCTTCAAAAAATTACTCTGTTCTTTTCTTTAGTGTTTTAATTTAAATTTCTAAAAGCAATTTGTAACTTACTTTTTTATATAAATATTCGATAGTTTAAAAATAATTTCATTAAATAGCAACAGTATTTTATAAATATAACCAAGTATTTTCTAAGCATAACCGCCTAAATATGATCAAGTTATGTTTATATTTTGCTTAATTTGTACCTATTACAGAAATTCCTCAATGTTTAGTTCAATAAACAGTACAAAAGCGAGTTTACATACATTAAAAACTCAAATTTAAATTTGTATACCTTGCCAAAATTTCAAATCTTATTTTGTTCAAAATATGCTTTAAAATCGGGTATAAAGTTAATACAAAATGAAGTACAAATTGTAAACATCACTTGGCAACAATTTGACGATCACTTGTGCAAAAATATAGCCAAAAACATGGCGGCCGGCCCCCGGAACTGGGATTCTACCGTATTTGTTGAACGTATAGATAGATATAAATAGGTAGATAGAGAGAAATCTGCTGCACGGTCTTTATTATATTAAAATAGTGTGCATAAGTACTTGAGTTTCTCTGTTTGAATATCCGGAACGAATTGGCGAACATGATAGTATGTCTTAGAAGAGAATTGATAAACTCAAAGCAAGTGTCATTTAAACCAACAATAAGGACTTAAATGCTCTTCTCGCCACGCTTATAAACTCTGAAGGTCAATCTTATTATCTGTCATTTTTCAACTCTCTCCTCACTCAACCAATTTTCTCCTTGTGAATAATTTATTTTATTGAAATGCTCATCCATTTTATGTTGCAGGTGTTTCAACAAAGGACGCTGTTTGTCTCTCCACTTCTAAGTGCGCCATACACTGTCCACCTTGTTGCACTGAAGACAGAATTGGGTGTGTAGAGTGCAATTGCGAACACGTAATAGAAGGTAAATCTAAATTTTCGTATTCAGATCAAATTAATTTCCTTCTCCCTTTAAGATTGTAGGAGTTTAAGTCACTATAGTACATTCTTCCTTATTTAGAGCAATAGCGCCACCATGGGGGTTGGTAGGGGCTAAGGTGAATCAATCCCTACCTTGAGTCAAGGGAGGCTCCTATATTTGTGCACATGAGTATAAGAACCTCGAAAGAAATATGAAGAAATATATGTTCTATATATGGCTTGACTAAAAAAACTGGGTTCCCCAGCCAACTTGGCGACAATGGTTTAAGTATGGTCTCCTAACATTTTGTCCTGATCTCATTGTGTCCAAACAATCTGTATCTATATTATAATTTATATGATATTTGCATCCAAATCTCCTTATGTAACTCTTTTCTTATATATTAAAAGTGCGCAATGCTTAAAAAAATTAGATATAACAAATTATTAATAGTTCACTGTGGCTGATTTTTAATAATTTGGAGTTGTTACGTTTGTAAACTGTTAAGGGTTTAATTGCCGATAAATATAAATGTCCAGTTTTCAAGTCGTTTTCGTTAATTAAGTAAGAGTATATAATTCTATTACGATGGCGCACTGTGCATTAATTAAAGTCGCCAGAAAAAGCAAGAAATACAATGTTTGGATGGATTACCTTTGTGTTTTGGTAAATATCGCCAATATTTTAGCCACATTTGCCAAGGGGAACCCAATTCTTAAGTAGTCCCAATACTAAAATAATGTAATACTTAAGAATATGGTACCCTTTGCATATTTGTCGAAATTATTGGCGATGTTTCCTAAAACATAAAAGGATTCCTTCCATTGTAACCCTTGCTTTTTTTGGCGACTTTAAATGATGCAGATTGTGTCATTGTAATAGAATTATATACTTTTACGTAATTGACGCAAACAACTTAGAAACTGGAAGTTTATAATTATCGGCAATTAATCCCTCAACAGTTTACAAAGCCAACAGTTCCAAATTATTAAAAATTACCTATAGTGAACCATTAATGGTTTACTTTATCTATTTTTTAAACATCACGCGTGCGTAATACATAAGAAAAGGGTTGTATAAGGAGAGCTGGATACAAATATAATATAAATTAAAATATAAATACAGACTGTCTGGACACGGTGGGATCAGGAAAAAATGCTATGCTACCACGCTCAGAGCTATATCGTTAAGTTAAGCTGGGGTACTCTGTTCATATGTCAAACCAAAATCTCTACAGTTTTAATGCCTTTGTTTGCAGTTTCACCAATAATGTTTTAACAAGCCACAAAGTAAATGTTGATTTAAAACTGTATTTCTTAAGATATTGTAGCGTTCTCTGTGGATAATTTCTTCTACTGGTGTGGTAATATAGTTCTGTTGCATAGCAACAACCAGATAGATTTGAGCAGGTATAATGGAAAAGCGCCTTTTTTCCTCTATACGACACTTTTTTTCAAGCTTGGACATAATAACTCTATTTATCCTGTTAACTTGACATTCCAGTTAATCGGCACTCTACTGTACTAACAGAGTGATTTCATGCAACGTCATGAGCTGCTTTAATGCCCTTTCCATTCATTTTCATGTTTACGATAGCCAATATACAAACAATAAACTGCCCTTCTGTATGAAACTAAAGCTAGAATTGTCATTATTTGAGAATTTCCATACTGCGCGAAGTCGCCTTATAAGCTGCCTAAGCTTGAAAAAACGAGAATCGTCATAAGTTGAGATGTGCATTGCTGCGTAAAATTGCCCTATTCACAAAATTATCTCTTTTTCTTCAATAGAGCAATTTGTCGCAACGTCACGAATTACTATAATGCCCTTCCCATTCATTTTCGTGTTTACAACAGCCAGTAGACAAACAATAAACTGCCCTTCCGTTTGAAACTAAAGCCAGAATTGTCATAAGTTGAGATGTGCCCTACTGAGTGAAATCGCATTATTTTCATATAATAAGCGAAAAGTGTTAAGATCTGAACCATTATAGAGTGGTTTGACAGAATTATGAGGACACTGTATCTTTCAAAGGCTTAAAATTTTGCCTCACATCAAACCAATTGAGCGACCCTTTCTCCCAGGTTAAACCCTACCTTATCGAACCATACCTCACCTTGCAGCAGTTGTTTTTGGATTGTAAAGCGCGATTCTAAACCGTTTAAACGGATGTATCTAATGTACTTGTAGTTATTACATATGCATATGCTTAAATGTAAGAAACTATTAAAAATTTTTTAATAAACAGATGATTTCTTGAACTGTATGAAAAGTCCAGCCTATTGTCAACCTGAATGTGCTGTCGAAGAATTTTACCCAGGATGCTACATATGCAGCTGTCATGAAGAGAAGAACGAACCTTTCCTTGAGCAACCATATCATTCTCCAAGTAATACGATAAATATATAGAGAATGATTTATATTTTTTCTTTATTATGATTACTATTATTATTATTAGTTGTTGTTGTTGTAGTAGTAGTAGTTGTAGTTGTTGTAGTAGTAGTAGAAGTAGTAGTAGTAATAGTAGTAATAGCTGTAGTAGTAGTAGTAGTCATAGTAGTAGTTATTGTTGTAGTAGTTGTTGTTGTAATAGTAGTAGAAGTAGTAGTAGTAATAGTAGTAATAGCTGTAGTAGTAGTAGTAGTAGTAGGTAGTAGTAGTAGTAGTAGTAGTAGTAGTTGCTGTTGTTGTTGTTGTTGTAGTAGTAGTACTAGTAGTTGTGGAAGTAATAGTAGTAGTAGTAGTAGAAGTAATAACTGTAGTAGTACTAGTAATTGTGAAAGTAATAGTAGTAGTAGTAGTCATAGCAGGTAGTAGTAGTAGTAGTTGTAGTTGTAGTAGTAGTAGTAGTAGTAGTAGTAGTAGTAGTAATAGCTGTAGTAGTACTAGTTGTGGAAGTAATAGTAGTAGTAGTAGTAGTAGTAGTCATAGTAGGTAGTAGCTGTAGTAGTAATTTAATAATTTCCTGTTGTTATGATACGCTGTATACAAATATGAATAGAACTGTTTTTTGAACGGGAAATTTCTGTATGTATATGTGTGTATATATATGTGAATCCATAAATTTCGTACAAAGTTTGTATATAACCAATTTATATTAATTCACGATTTCCCGAACAACTTCCATGGATTGATCAGGAAAAGAACCCCCTAGAAGATTTGCCTTGGAGTCCCAACATAGTCTAATTCGTACCCTGCAAGGAAGTATAACCGAATAATGTACAAAATACTATATTGCCAATGACCTTTAATCTCTAACATGAAATGTACAGAGCCTAATATACAGCGAAAAATTAAACTGAGAAATTTTTTTTTAATCTGGAACTAATAAAAAAAATAACTTAAATGATGTGTACATATTATCATACATTATAAGTAATTTACATGGAATTCTCTAAAAATCTATATTATAAATCTACAAAATTAATATTTTAAAAGTGAAATCAAAAGACAACTTAAAAGCTTAATGAAGAAAATGAATCTGGGTAGGAACCTGTAAAGTTGTTTTTCTAACAAGGTAGTAGGTTTGGTTTGGAGTGCTACGGTCTACTTTTTGCAACACGAGGGCTAATGAGACCGGGACCTACAGCTTAAAGTCGATTCCGAACAGCTACGGACATCCATGCCACTGCGGGATGCGAACCCTAAGGTAGTAGGAGATCCTTTTTATCGCCTGTAAGTTTACTTTTTCTCTGAGGAACCTTTCCTTCTTCCCGTGTGTTATTCTTTTGCTACTAGCATATAGCCAGTCCTATGTCGGGATCAGTAAAATTTTTAATTTTCCAGAATTGTAAAGTAACCTGTGAGGCAGGTAAAAAAAATGGTTTGTTTTTTGGATGAGAATTATTTGGTACACTGCTCAATAATTTGTTTATCTTTACTGACCACATGTTGGTAGCCAACTTTAATTTATCTTTTTATATTAAGTGATAAGATGAACAGCAAAGGTTTTAATAACGACAGTAATTATTTGGCGGTATACAGGGTGTCCCAAAAGGTTGTTTACAAACTTATCATGCTGGTCTGTCATATCACGAGGAATAAGATTTACATAGGAACTTGCGTCTGAAAATGCAAACTGCGACCGCTAGAGTGCTGTAATCACGAGTGTGGAGCAGAAGAAAAGAAAAATGATATCGACAGCAGTGTTAATATGAATTTTACTACAGATGAGGATTACATCACAGCAATTGCTCAAAATTGTTTCCCTTAGCCACAATGCACGTTTCACAACGTCGGCGCATAGATTCAAGAACCCGTTCAATTTGGTCAGGAGTTTCACGGACACGTGCTGCCGCTTCCGCGATCCTGGCAATAAGATCATGTCCGATGTTAGGGTGTCTCGTACACCATGGACTTCATGTGTCCCCATAGGTAGAAATCCATGGGAGTCAGGTCGGGGGATCGCGGTGGTCCGCCTCTACCATCCAGCGATTTTTCTGCAATTATTGTCCTCTAGCGGTCACAGTTTGCATTTTTGGACACAAGTTTCTATGTAAATCTTGTTCATCATGATATGACAAACCAGCATATTAAATTTGTAAACGACCTTTTGGGATACCCTGTATATGAATGATGTCCAACATTTAGCGAATCGATTGCCAACTTTGTGGTTATGTATAAAAAACAAACTTCTTAATTTTCAAAGAATACTTAAACGCTAGATGTTTATTAGTCAGTGAAATAGACTACTAGATTTTTAGGAAAATCATTTGTTGTTAATACCGGGGATAAAATTTTCATGGCAACAAAATAATAATCGATGATTCAATTAAAAAGGATCCTAAATATTTTATCTAAGCCAAATGTAAAAGAAAATTATTAACTTAATATCCAAGTTCAGTGGTAAAACGTATGAAAATAATGCAGACGATAGTTAAATAATTTAAAATAAGAAATGATGAAATGAAAGAAATGACGTCATAATACTAAAAAAATGTTATTTTCATCTACTTATAATGTGATGAAGTGATGAATTTAATCGCCTGCTCTTAACCGAGGAAAATAGGGCTTGAAATAATGGTATTATACGTTTGAAAAGGGAGGAAGAGATGGATTTCGAATTTACTTTGAATTTTGCTAACCCTAACTCATCCAGAAATCAATATGGATGCCCTGTATCCATTCCAGGTCCAACCGCTTCATAAATTCGAGGACAGGCGGACAAATAACTTAGGCTATTATTATATAGGGGATAGGCATAGGATACTACTGGACTTGCATTTACGCTATTGGCTAATTCGATCTGCTGAGAAAATAGAGTGTAAACCGATATTTCATTTTATTTCAGAGTTATCCGAACGATAGCCGAATGGTAGAGCGTTGATCTTCAGTAATGAAGTTCGTGGGTTCGAATCCCACTTCTGACATGGTTGTTTGTTGCCATTCGGAACCGCCTTTAATCTGTAGGTCGCTGTCTAATTATCCTTCTTGTAGCAAAACCGTACTGTTGCTATAGCTCTCTAGACCAAACCACACTATTGCTATTTTCTATTGCGATAGAAAATATTTTCCCCAGTCACGCAATTTTCAAGAAGGTGTTTCTTTGACTGTTTCAAAATTCTCTAAAAAATAAAAAAAAAAATGCAATAATTTTATTTGAAATTCGATACTAATTAAATTTATTGCGGTACTAACAAATGTCCTCTTTGAATTGGGAAATATAAGTAAAATTATACTGTTGCGGGACTTACCTTTCTAGAGCCCCGAAAAGAAAAATGGCTATAAAATTTTTTTCAAATTCGGTACTAACGAAAATTTTTGCGGTACTAACTGGTACTAACGAATAGCACCTGTGAATTTACTGAATCGTATAGGTGCGGGGCTGGGGAAATGCTTTTCACCGTAATAAATAACTGCATTAATTTTATTTGAAATTCGGTACTACTTACACCCTGAAGTTTTTGCTCATGGGTTCTTGTGCAATTCTTCATCCTTGTAATGTGCCCCACCTATTCTAGACGTTTGTCGTAACATTTACGGGATACCCTGTAGTATGTTCTTAACAAAATTATTAATGAAATTAATATAAATTATTCTTATATTTTAACAGACTGTCTGCAGGTGAAAAGTGAAGGACGATGCAGAGGTCATATTGAACGATATTATTATAACGCTCTTTCAAAAGAATGTGAAATGTTCAACTACACAGGTTGTGACGGCAACAAGAATAATTTTCAGTCGCTAGAAGAATGTTATGAAATATGTTTAGGTAAATATAAACCTACATCTACAAACAAAATTTTTTATTATCCCCCATATATCATTATTAAAATATGTCCATTTTCGACACCAAGGGCTCTGAGGAGCGAAGCATACGTCCCGGTTAGGTGGTCAACCTTACATGGAACCACCAGCTTTTCGTTCCCAAGTATGCTTGTTCCTCAGTTTGTGTATCTACTGAAGGTATGAAAAGATGAGTCAACCTTGCCAAGCCCGAGATCGAACCTTGGACCTGTGTCTTGATCGAAGGGCTACCCCAACGTCACTGGGCTATATTATAAACTGTCTACCAATAAGTATTTGGGTAAATGACGATATCTGCGGTCCTGGGTAAGCCACGGCCTCTGCCGGTATGCATAGTGAAAAGTGATACGGATACAGCATCGGCATTAGTCGCATGAAAGATGCCGCGCGGTTCGGAGCTCTCTGATTTCGAGAAAAGGTATAATTATCGGGTATCACAAATGTGGCCGATCCTTAAGAGACATATCTAGCGATCTGAAGTACCCAAAATCGACAGTTGCCTATGTGATTAAGAAGTGAAAGGTGAGCGGTGATTCTCAGAATGTGCTCCGAGTCGCAGACCAATGAAACTGGTAGATAGAGACCGAAAAGTGCTGTCCAGAAAAAATCGAAAGAACCGAACCCAATCGACGGCCCACATCCGCGAGGAGTTTCAACAGGCATCCGGGAATATTGTTTCAATGAATACCATCCGTAAGAAAGCACATCTGCTTGGTTTTCATGGTCATGCTGCTGTCCATAAGCTTTTGATCACAAAATCTGGCTCTGTAATGTGGAGCAAACACATCGAAATTGGATCGCAGATCAGTGGATTTGATTTGGTTTGGAGCGCTACGGTCTACTGTTTTGCACACGAGGGCTAATGAGACCGGGACCTACAGCTTAAAGCCGATTCGGAACGGCTACAAACATCCATGCCCGCAGCGGGATTCACATCGCGATCCGAAAAGCAACGCTCTACATTCGGCCATCGTTCGGCCAGATCAGTGGAAACGAATTCTTTGGAGCGACGAATCAAGGTTCACCCTTTACCGTTCGGATGGCAGGGTCTGGATCTGGCGTCTGCCTGGAGAACGTCTCCTGCCTTCATGCACTGTGCCAACAGTCAAGTTCGGCGGAGGTGGAATTATGGTGTGGGGATGTTTTTCCTGGTATGGATTGGGACCCTTGGTCCTCATTCATGGTAAGCTAAACGCCGATGCCTGCTGCACGATTTTGAATGACAATGTGCTTCCTACGTTGTGGCAGTTTTACGGGTTGAACCCCTGTTACTTTCAGGACGACAATGCCAGTTGTCATGTTTCAAGGTTAACCAAAGCTTGGTATGGTGCCAATGGATTTAATCGAAAGGACTGGCCTGCTCAGACCTGAACCCTATCGAGAACTTCTGGGACGAGTTGGATCGACGAATTAAGAGGTGCTCTACCCGTCCAAAATCGGTGAAGGAACTTGTATGTCTACTCAAAGCTGAGTGGAAGACAATACCATTAGCTGTAATACAAAGACTTGAGGAAAGTGTGCCCCGGAGGGTTCACGCTGTAATTACCTCTCGCGGAGACTCTACCAACTATTGGTTTTGAATAAAGTTAGTTTTTCTTTTCTGTCACAGGTGTCCAAATACTTATTGGTAGACAGTGTATATATTATTAGATATTCAGAAAAAAATCGGCTTGGTTAACATAAATCTCGGTTAATTGAAGTTGAGATAATCAAGGTTCTACTATGTACATTTGCTGAAAGCAAAATTATGTATACTTATAATCATATATTATATATATAAAATCATATTTAAGGACATAAACATTCCTTATTATATTATAGGTATAACTCTAATGAAGGCTGAAGAAGTTGAAGATGACGATGCAGCAAGTATTAAATGTAGCATATGGATAACAGGAAGTTTGTTGCTTCTATTTATGATCATTTCAGATGTATTCTAAAGAATTTATTTATTGCCAAAGCTGCCATTCGCAGCTGCATGCATTTCTGTAAATATCCAACAATGTTTCTCCATACTCTCTTCATAGTAACTGTCTTTTTTGTTATTTTTAAAATGACTTTAAAAATGTAACATCTATTCTGTTATTTTATATCATGATTGTTATTCATATTTAATAAATAAAGAGAATTTAATATATTTATATAAAAACAGTTTGGAAATATACTGCCCCTAATCGTTCAGAGATGAATTTACATAACAAATATCTTTTTTATAACTGCTTGTGTTCACAATAGAAATGCAACAACTTCAATCACTGTAACTAAACACTAAATTTATTTCATAAAGAATCATACAGGTTTTAAAAAGCATTTTTTTAGGACTTTCAACCTTTTTCAAAATCTCTCTAAAAATAATAATAAAGCAGTTTCAGGAATTTCTTGATTTTTTTAACATGTTGAGCACTTCTGTCTAAGGGGACTATCAGTGGATTTCTTGTTTGGGCAACATTAGTCCCTGGAGACTAATAATAGATTTCTCATTTGAATGGCATCAGTCCCTGAAGACTAACAGTCTAACTTTCCATTCAAAAGTCACTCTTCCTCTGCACTACCTTTTCTCTTGCAACCTAACAAAGGATTTTCATTTTAAAGAGCCTCCAATTGGAGCGGAATCGAAGTGGTTCCAGCTTTTACAAAGTCCTGCGCAGTAAGACACAGAAACTAATCTCCTGGATGATTGAAAACTGTGAACTAATCACTTGCACCAGCTAAATGGTCAAGCCATTTTTTTTTATTGTACTGTAAATTTTTTTATGAAATTGTTAAAAATTAATTTTGTTTTTAAATAGCTCAAGTAATAATAGATTGACTTTCTATAAATTATTTCTCATTTCAACAAAATCTTCTTTTTGTTGTCAATCTATGTTCCTTTCTCTTGTTAATTTTTAATGTACATGTTTTTCAAGATGTTTGTAACGCTCATTGGTACAACAGCACAAATTCAAATATCTGTACAGACAAGTGTTTGTTTTTTATCACTTCCGGGGCTGGACCCATGCTTGGAGACCCCCTCTCTAAGTTAATTATGTAAAAGCATCCTGTTCCTAATATTATCTTGTAAACCATTTAACATCACCTAACTAGGGATTCGTTCTAGTTTTGGTTTATTTTTAATCTTCTTTCGCTAGTTTTAACCTTTTTTTTTTTTTTAATATTAACGACAAGCATAATGCTACCTTCTTCCAGGGTTTCGTTTTAGTTATTTAAACTATGGACTTTTTTTAAATGATAACTCATGACTATATTCTCTAATTTTTTTAAAAAAAAATTTTTTTCTTTTTTTTTCTACTGTTGCGGAGTGAACTGTTTCGTGGTAAACATTTGAAAGCCTAATCCTTAGGGAAGGCTGTTTGCCACCGAGAATTTTAAAAAAAAATAAAATAAAAAAAAAAAAAAAAAAAAAAGTCACTCTTCCCAGGGACTAACATTGCACTCAACATGTTAAGGACATCTTTGAGAAATAAATTATGATTAACAAAAATCAATCATATTTATAACTTTTATTATACATCCTTCCTGAATATAATCTCTTGGTGATGCACGACTTCCACTTTTATTGATTTATTTCAAGTCTGACAGCAGTTACAAAATTATAAATTTCTTCAAAAATTAAGAACTGGGTGAAAATTAATAAAATTAATAATAATTTATATAACAAATATCATTTTTATAACTGCTTGTGTTCACAGTGAAATGCAAAAACTTCAATCACTGTAACTAAACACTAAATTTATTTCATAAGGATTCATACAGGTTTTGAAAAGCAGTTTTTCAGGACTTTCAACTTTTTCGAAATCTTTCTAAAAATAATAATAAAGCAGTTTTAGGGATTTCTTGGGGTTTTTTTTAACACGTTGAGCACTTCTGTCTAAAGGGATATCAGTGGATTTCTTGTTTGGGCAACATTAGTCCCTGGAGGCTAATAATAGATTTTTCATTTGAATGGCATCAGTCCCTAAAGACTGAAAGTCTAACTTTCCATTCAAAAAGTCACTCTTCCCTGGGACTGATATTGCACTCATCATGTTAAGGACATCTTTGAGAAATAAATTATGATTAACAAAAATCCATCATAAATTTTATTATACATCCTTCCTGAATATAATCTCTTGGTGATGCACGACTTCCACGTTTATTGATTTATTTCAAGTCTGACAGCAGTTACAAAATTATAAATTTCTTCAAAAATTAAGAACTGGGTGAAAATTAATAAAATTAATAATAATTTATATAACAAATACCTTTTCTATAACTGCTTGTGTTCACAGTGAAATGCAACAACTTCAATCACTGTAACTAAACACTAAATTTATTTCATAAGGATTCATACAGGTTTTAAAAAGCAGTTTTTTGACTTAGGAAATCTTTCAACTTTTTCAAAATTTCTCTAAAAATAATAATAAAGCAGTTTTGGGAATTTCTTGATTTTTTTTAACATGTTGAGCGCGTCTGTCTAAGGGACTATCAGTGGATTTCTTGTTTGGGCAACATTAGTCCCTGGAGGCTAATAATGGACTTTTCATTTGAATCGCATCAGTCCCTGAAGACTAACAGTCTAATTTTCCTTCCAAAAGTCACTCTTCCCAGGGACAGGTGTCATGTGAATGGAAAGTTCCCTGTCAGTCCCCAGGGACTGGCATTGCATTCAACATATTAAGGACCTCTTTGAGAAATAAATTATGATTAACAAAAATTCAATCATATTTATAATTTTTATTATACACCTGAATATAATCTCTTGATGATGCTATTTACATGGCTTCCAATTTTATCGATTTATTTCAAATCTGACAGCAGTTACAAAATTATAAATTTCTTCAAAAATTAAGAACTGGGTGAAAATTAATAAAATTAATAATAATTTATATAACAAATATCATTTTTATAACTGCTTGTGTTCACAGTGAAATGCAAAAACTTCAATCACTGTAACTAAACACTAAATTTATTTCATAAGGATTCATACAGGTTTTGAAAAGCAGTTTTTCAGGACTTTCAACTTTTTCGAAATCTTTCTAAAAATAATAATAAAGCAGTTTTAGGGATTTCTTGGGGTTTTTTTTAACACGTTGAGCACTTCTGTCTAAAGGGATATCAGTAAATTTCTTGTTTGGGAAACATCAGTCGCTGGAGACTTCCATTCAAAAGTCACTCTTCCCAGGGACTAACATTGCACTCAACATGTTAAGGATCTCTTTGAGAAATAAATTATAATAAATAAAAATTCAATAATATTTATAATTATTATTATACACCTTTCCTGAATATAATCTCTTGTTGATGCTACTTACAATGGCTTCCACTTTTATTGATTTATTTCAAGTCTGGCAGCAGTTACAAAATTATAAATTTGTTCGAAAATTAAGAACTGCATGAAAATTAAAGATCACTTTTTTTTTTAAAGAATGCTAAAAATTAAAGAATTTTTATTTATTTATTTATTTTAAGGAGTATGCAAGCCCTGTAAACTAAAAGTGTACATATTATCAAAACAATTTCATTTTAGCAATTGATGAGAATGGTTTTAAATAAATAATTAAATACATTTTTAAAAAGTATAATTTTTTTATATCTATGAGAATACATTTAAAATACATGAGAGATTTAAGATTTTAATTTACTCAGAGTTTGAGAAAATACTCCTTTGCTACAAAAATTAATATGTTTAGTTTTCCACTCTTTTCTTTTTCAATGATCTTCATTTAAATTAATAGTTTTGAATTATACAGTGGGATTATTTAAATTGTTAAATTGTATACAGCTTCAATTGTATATAGCTCAGTTTGCACCATGTCATCAATTTTAGTCTATATAAAGACCCATCATGGGATGTATGTGTCTGACAATCTGTTAAGTTCATGCAAGTGTGAAAAATTTCAGAAAAGGTACAAATGCTATATTTAAAATATTAGAAAATTTGAGAGATCATTGTTTCTTGTTAATAAATTATGACAGTGTTATCACTGGATTAATCATTCAAATGACCATTTCATCTTACTTCTCTATCTCTTAAGAATATTATACATATAGTCAACTCTCACAAATTTCCTACCATAATTCTGCATGTTTCAAATTATATAATTGTTTTTAACAAAAAAAGGCATTTAAATTTTTAAAAAATATTTATTGTACTACTAAGAATAAATACAAAATTAACAAACATATTTACTATGTACAATAATTAGCAACACCTATTCAACTAACAGCACCACAATTTTTGCATAGAAATGCAAATTCATTTATACACGATGAGTTTTCAGATGGAAATCTAATATTAACATTAGATTTTAAAATGTCAGTGAAACTTTCTTGAAGTTCTGAACTAAAAGACATTAAATTATTTTCTATAACAGAAGTTATAGATTCACCAGACTGGCAACTTTCAAATAATATTTTCAAGTCCTGAGCAGATAACTTTATTCCATCTTTACTGTTGCAAGCCTAAGAAAAAAATTTTGATTTTCAGATACATAATCACAGCAATCAAAACTTAAACAATATTTTACTTAAAGAAATGAACTACAGAAATTTGATAAGAATATATATATATAAGTTCTAAAGCATGGCTATGAAGACTATTAGCTGGTGAGCCCCTTTAATCTGGGCTGCTACAAATTTGATTAGATCATAAAATTTACATTATTGTATATAAATCATACAAACCAATTAAAAAAACTTACATTAAGTGATACATATAAGTAATTCCCATAATTAAATTGAACATACAACTATGATTAATAGGATCCATGTAGCTGTAATTTTCCACTATGAAGTGTTTCTAGTATAGATGTTCAAAACTACAGTATATGAGAACAATGACCTAACTAGGTCTTGATGCATGGGACTAGTGTAGACCAGAGTAGATGAACCTAAGGCAAGCATGCCAATAGGTAGCACACAACAAGTATTTTGGTGGCATGTGACAAGTACATATTTAATTACTTTTATTCACTTGCATTCACTGAAAATAACATTTTTAAAAAACTTATCTCCAACACAAGCAGCTATTGAAGGTAGATTCAGAAATGACAAAGAGCTTTAGCACCATTATGACATTAACCCTTTCGTGCTGACTGTCACGTATATGTGCCAGCAAGAAGTGCACTCACTTCCCGGCCGACACACTGACATGCTAGTGTGTTTTCTCATTCACCCCTGGCCATCACATATTTGTGCCAATGTTCTGGAACGTTTTTAAAACTATTACTTTTGACACAACATTACTTTTGCATTGTATGCCCATATGGTTTTAGATACATGTAGATTTGACCTTCTACTCAATATGAGAGTAACAAGATACCCATACACGTGGTTTTGATTATATAAACATCAGACGAAAGAATGCTTCCAAATGGCATAATTTATGATGGCTCTTTAAATTCACACTGGTGTTTGTTTATAGTAAGCAGGGGAGTTTTATTTTTGCTACAGCATTGTGTATTTCGGTTTGCAGCCCAGTTTTTAGTGCTAACTAGATCTGTTAGACTTGATATTTTTATTCTCTTTTTACTGTTAGTGTCGAAAGTGTTTAACTGAGCTTGAAATAGCTGAAATGATGCAAAATATTTCAGATATTGATTCTGAAACAGATTCAGATAGTAGTAATAGTGACACTATAATATATTCTGATTGTTCTGTTCATAATGGATCTAGTTAATCTAATGATGAGGACATTTCTGACAATGATGACAATGCTTCGTTTGTTCACCTTCCGTGAAAAATTCTCCAAAACGGTAAATAAGTTATTACAAGTGCAAAGATTGTAACATATGACTGTGTGTAGAACCTTGTTTTCAAATTTTCCATACACGAAAAAGAATTTTAAATAACATAGTATTATGTTTTGTAGTAATGTTAAAAGTCATTAAATAGTAAGTAAAGAAAGAAAAAAATGCGTAAAATATATATTTAAATAAGAAATAACTTAAGTAAATAGAGTATCTATTTTGCATACAAAAAAAAAGAATTTTAAATAACATAATATTCTGTTTTATAGTAATGTTAAAAGTCATTAAATAGTAAGTAAGGAAAGAAAAAAAAGCGTAAAATATATATTTAAATAAGAAATAACTTAAGTAAATAGAGTATCTATAAACATATAATACAAATCACATGCCGTTTAAATACTTCATACAACATTATTAAGCAACACGTTGTTACTTCGTTAATTTCATGAATTTAGGCTTAATAGCAAAAAACCCTCCAGCCCAAGACACTCACTCGCAAAACAGACTGTTGGCGTCAGAGAAAAGCATGCATTTGCACTTCCAGTCGCATAAAGGTTAAATATGACAGAAAGATAACTAGAGGTCTTCTCTAACATAGAAGTCCCTATACAGGAGAAAGACGTCTTACTGGTGAAGTACATGAGTGGGACCAGTTATAAGAGAATATAAACTAAATTGCAAATTATGAAGTAGTTTGGTTTTGGCTTCATATATTTTAATATGAACGTAGTATACAACAAAACTGATGTTTCAAGATATGGAAGAATGATTTTTTCAGACTGAAAGGACCAATGAATACTATTAGTTTCTTTATTGATTCAAACTATTTGATTTTCTAAATATAGCATTCTAAAAAAATGACAAAATAAAAAGCTTTTATACCATGCAAAATTGAATTTTTAAATAAATTATTAACACTAGATTATTTTCATTTAAAACCCTTGTATTGGAGCAATAAGTCTCATTATGACAAGAGGGTAAATATTAAATTTAAAAATCAATTTTTTATGCAAATCATAGAGGTTCAGAGATGATTTTCAAAGGAAATATAACAAGTGGTACACTGGACACTTTAAAATAATAAACACTAATTTAACTGACACACTAATCAAAAAAGGTTCATCATCCCTGATGTAGATTTTATGCTAAACTGTTTGAAGAAATCTAAAGTGAAAATAAGCAAACTTTCAACCTCAGAACTCCGTATGATAGCACAAAATCTGTAGATTGCACTCATTTCATATAGATGTTCTTAGGAGAAAAGGGTGAAAATTATGTTTTTACTTCCCTATAAAAATATATCCTCAGTGTTTTATGATTAAATGAGACATTTAAAATAAAAAAGTACCTATTTTAACAGTTTGTAAACAAAATTATTTAAAACAATATAGTTATACCCTTCATATGTTTTATACCCTTTAATGTGTCTTCCAAATAAGTAATTTATGAAATTTTTTGCAAATTGTGTATGTAATATATGTATAAATGTATATATATATATATATATATAATCTATATATATACATACTCTGCCTTACCCTGTAGGGGAGACAAGATCCCCAGCCCAAGATGTATTTTTTTCTATACTCTACAGAAAAAGGTGTATAATTAATTGTATCATTTTAAACTAAGGTAGTAGTAAAGAGGTAATGATAGAAATTTTGTTACACATTTTTGTCACAGATGAGATTACATATGATATGGTCATTAATAAATGCATGATTATGTGTATATATATAATATGTCTATGTGTATACATGTGTAGGTCTGTTTTCTATAATCAAATGTGTGTTATTAATTTACCATAATTTTGCACATATATTTCGCAACATCGTATAATCTGCGGGCGTGATTTTTATTTAAAAATTTTCATAAATCATCAGATAGTCTGCAGCACTAGATAATCCGCACACTATACAAGCAAAAATATGTATTTTAGTATGCCAATATTAAATCATTCTAAGAATAAAAACTTAAGTATAGTAGAGTGCCTAAAAGTCTGGATTAAACTCAATAAATTCCACCTTTAAAGTTTGAAATCATTTCTTCTGCCATAGCCTAGGAGACGAATTTTAACGGAAGAAACCAAGCGGCCTACATTTTCTGTTCGAGAACTCAGCTATGTAAATCGTCTTCTAATGCAGGTCATTTTATTTTACCATGACGATTGGATATTTTTAATGTTTCCTTTTGCTTGCACCAATTTCTTACTGCTTTCTCATCCACCTCAATGTCGACCTTCTGAATTACTTTCAGCTTGAAATCAGCAGTAAAACGCGATGATGTTTTAAAGATATAATGAATGACCAATATTGCCGCAATATTACTGAAAACAAAACACTCTGTTACAAGTGATCCTCATGGTGAAAGGACCTTTAACCCTCAACCGACTATCTTGAACCCATCCCCTCGGTGTTGTCAATCAGAGCTGTAAATAGTGATTATCGTTATTTTCCCGTACGCCACGGCACAATTTAAGATTACACTACTTGCTACTACTTGTTGGAAAATCTCAACTTACCCCATTTATTCTTACAGTTCCACGATGTTTAAAACTTGACTGGCAGCGTTAAACCTAATAAGATATTTCATTTGCTGCCATCGATCGAAGTTAAACGCCGATTAGCTTGGAACGGGATACATTCAAGCGATCAAGATTTACGTGCATGTTTTTAAGGGCCATGGCACAGTTTGCTGAAAATGTTATGCTTCACCTAAGTGGCATCAGGTTTATGCAGATTTGCAGATGTGCTTTTGAGATATAAGCGGGTAGCCGAGAATGTTGCTCGCAGTTGACTATCAGCCGCACTTGTCCATGGCAGTTGACAATTGCAGTAGATCGGCAGTCTGCCACATTGGCATTCGCACAGTGCGAGTTTTGAAATTAGGAGGTGCAAAATAACTTATTTTTTTGTAAATAAAATTATTTTCTTTAAGATTGCAAGTATCAATAAAGAAGTTTGTTGTTTATATAAGGATGCACTCGTCTTATTATTTTAGCCATTCTAGTTAAATGGACACTCTGATGAAGGGGGAATTTTTTTTTTAATTTTTAATATCACCCCCAACACTACTGATTCATTCTGCTTTATGGGTTGTATTTTTTTCACGGTTTTTTACCTATACAATACCATGTTTCTTGGCGTCTCGTGAGTCGTGTTTTTGTTTACATTTGATCATCGGCCGCTCGAGTGACATGCTCCTTCTTCCAAATTTGATGATTTGAGCAATGAACAACCAGCAGATAGTCTGCGACTGAAGAAATCTGCTTTTTAAACACAGATAGTCTGCAGACTATATGTGGGAAATTATATTATATTTCTTAATTTCTTAAATAATTTGTGCTATGCTGTTATGAAAAAGCTTTTATCACCTATAACTTAAAATTAAATATTCAGAATAATTTAGGAAGGAGAAGAAAAGAAATGTTAAATCAATAGTTGGTCATTTAAAAAAAAATTAGAAACAAAAAAAAATTTAGCTTTGAAGTTTTACACTATTTTTAAGATTTCCTAAACAGTATAATAAAATAAATGGAATAATACTTACAATGCAACGGGAATGTATACTTTTTGTAGACACTTGAGCATTGAAACGCTGTAATAGGTGTGGTACTTTTAAATTAACTCCATCAGACTGAAAACTGAAACAAGTTCCCTCTCTAACTCTGTCTTTAACCTTAAAAGGAAAGCATTGATGTGAATAATCTTACTAGTTACTTAAAGAGAAGCCTTAAAGTTAAACCAACATTTCTTTTTAACAAATTTTTAATTTGCATCCTCAAAGTTTAAGATTAATAAAAAATAATAGCATTTTCAGAATTAGATATATATAATTCTCAATGTATTACAGCAATAAATATTTCAAATATGAAATTTTAAAAAATTAATTTTTAATTTTTTTTCTTTTATTTTCATAACAAAATCAATAAATAAGTTTAGAATTTAGTTGTATTGCAAATAATAACAATAGTAATAGTAATAATAATAACGTGTAAAAGTAACAGTGTAAAAGAAAGAGATTGTTAGAATAAAATTATGACAATTTATCAACTGGATGCAAATAAATGTTTGTTACTCCTTTCAAAATTGCATTCTTACAGAAATTAATATTCACCTGTTCATGCATTGCTTCAGAACAAATTATTATTCTATCTTCAGCTTTAGATATCTGAAAAATAAAAAGATTTGAATTTTATTATTTGAATAAATTTTAATAAATACATTTTTAATATATAAACATAAGTAAATTTTATTATCTGACAGATAATAAAATTAAAAAAGTAAATTAATAATTTAAAAAGCCATCATGAATTTTTTTAAAATGTTTAATAGTGGGATTTACCGAACGTAATATATAAAAGAGAAAAAATATAATAGTTGCAATATTATCAATTAAAATTTTTAATTTAATTAAAATAGATAAAAATTAACAGAAATCAGGTTACCTCAACTAAGTCATTGGCTAAATTTGTTTGGTCTAAGATTATAACATCAGCTCCAAGTCTCCTCAATTCTTTTCCTTGGTTTTCAAATGTTGACTCCATAACAAGTTTAAGTTGTTCAACAGGAATTAATTTGTGAACATGAAATTCTTTCCCACTCCTTATCTTCAAGTAAAATATGAATAATTTCAGAATGGCTGAATTTTTAACAAATATAAGGAGACTTAAGTAAAATATTCAGAAATAATAAATAAAAAAAAGCAAGTGTATACAGTGCTGAAATATTCTTCATGTATTTCATTCATTCATTTGATATCACAGCCTATATGCATGATTTTTAAGCCAGTAGTATCCAGAATGGTTCTGCTGAATATCCTAAATCTAAGTTCTTGTGAACAGAGTAAAACCACTATGCAGTTTAACCCCTTCAGTTTAACCCATGCAGTACTGTGTTTTCGATTGTATCATACAAGACCAAATTTTGATTAATAATCTCAATCATTTATGTAAATGCATAGGATATAAATAAAATTTAATTCAAGATAAAAACTAGGTATTCTAAGCTTTTTATTTATAGTTAGTGTGAATTGACTCCAAAGTCTAATGATTTCTGCGTACAGAAAGCCAATTATACATGTAAATTACTCATTTACTTAAATTGATTTTTTACATTAATTTTTAGGAAATTTTGTATGTGAATGATGCTATTATGTTTAAAAAGCTATGTATGTATAAAAATAAGTATAAAAAATTTGACATTTTTTAACCCATAATCCAGAAATAAAATGAACCTGGAAGGGCTTAAGTCACTTTGAATATAACAGCCTGTTCTCATTAGTGATTGGCTGTCATTTTAAACATCATTTAATATAAAACAAAAAACTTTGTAATAAGAGATTTATTTAGCATCACATGTACAGTCTACCAAAATAAATTACCATACATACTGACCACTTTGCTTCCAAACAAATATTTTGCTTTAAAAGCAAAATAATACAATTTTTTACACTTTAAAAATTATCAGACATGAATACTAGAGTGTTACTAGAATCATTTTTTTTATAAAAAGCATCATGTACATATAATTGAAAAATCAAAAATATATATTAATTACTCCAATGCTCTAGAAGACCAAAAATCACTGCCACAAAATTATATTTTGAGGCTAAATGCAGCTCCTGTTTTCCTACAGCTGCATCAGTGCTAAGAAACTGTTTTGGTTCTCGAACCAGGTTCAAAAACTAATTTCACACTTTCTTTGCTCAATATCTGTAAAATTATATTTGAGGTCAGACAAAACTTGTGTTGCTCCTGTAAAACAGCTTTTACAGTAGTATCAGTGACTTTGCTAAGAAACAGTTATGGTTCTTGAACCAAATTTAAAAACTGATTTCACAGTTTCTTTGCCATAAAAATTCCTTTATAGACATTTAAAAAGTTGTTACACACAAAAATAAAACTTTAAAAAGCATACCTCATTGAAAGTAGAATGTCAGGAGAGGGGTTCGAACCCATACTCTCTTTCAAGAACCAGAGCTTGAATCTGGCACCTTAGCCATCCCGACAACAATATTATGAGGACTAGTGTAATAAAAAATATGCAAGGCAATAATTTGTTTTCCTACACTTCTTTCATTACTAAAGTATGAGCATTTCAAAAGCTGTTCTACTTACCTAACATTTAATAAAACCTACCTAACATTTAATTGAAAGTAGAATGCCAGGAGTGGGGTTCAAACCCTTGCTCTCTTTTAAGAACCAGAGCTTGAATCTGGCACTATAGCAGTACATTTTATTATGGTAGCATCTTTTAGTTCCTCTCATATATATATATATATATATATATATATATATATATATATATATATATATATATATATATAAAATTAGTTTCAATATATTTCTGGTAAATATATACTTCACTGTGGGAAAGTATACAATGTCGAAAATCATCTTTACAAATTTATAGAATTCTCAGAAACCATGAACTATAATTTTCTAGAATTATAAGATTGTCACATACAAAAGGAAAAATTTAAGAGTAGTCCATATAAAATATAATTGTAACATGAAACAATAGAATTGGTAATAAAGGGTAAAAAAGAGAGTTCAGAAAAAAAAAGAATAATTTGGGAAAGGGGAAAAAATTTACAAATTTAGTATAGAATGCGATTTTTCCTCATATGCACACACAAATCACAATGCTTTTCACACAAGCAATAACAATGTTAACTCCAGGATGAAGAACTAGGCTCCACTCTTCTAGCCATGGTATTCAAAACATTTACACCTCTATAATAAAACGATTTCTAGTGAAATTGCTCTTCCAATGTAGTGTTATTAGTTCTTTATCAGGCTGTAATAAAATGATATGAAATTGCCTTTAGGGCAGTTCCTGGAGTTTTCCCCAAGAGCAGGGTACTGTAACCAGAGGTCTACTGTATCAAACCCAAGAAAGAGAAGAAAATAAAGGAAAGGGAAAGGAGAAACTGAGCACTGGGGTAATTTGGGATTGTGCCATCCGTGTTTACCTAAAGTGAAGCCCCTGAGGGAAGTCCTCAGATATAATCCCCAGATGCAGGGTATCTGGCTCTAACTTTTGATGCTAGGTACTCATTTTACCTGTCTCTTACAGCATACATGAGCTTGCGACTATTCTTTCACATCCAGTCACCATACAAGTGTCTCTATCATGATAAAATCAAGAGCTTTTGCTGACCACAGTATTTGCTCAATGTTTTTACTTTCAAAGAATTTGTGAACAAGATTTGCTTGATGTGGAAGAATATTATTGTTCATAAATAAAAAGTGAGATTCATATACACCACTGAAAAATCTTACATAAAGCAACTGAAAACATGTAGGAGTGCATGTCTACTGAACATTATTCTTTCCCATACCATCATACCTCCACTACCAAATAATACTATCATTTGGAAGAATCCATGAAGTGGAAACTCATATGGCATTTAGAAGCAGAACAGCCAATTTATTTATGTGTCACAATGCCATGTATTATTCCAGAAAAATGCAGAAATTTATAGTTCATAGTTTCTGAGAAATCCATGAACTTATATAAAAATAATTTTGAACATGAGCATGCATTTGTGCATATAATATGCAAATACAGTATGCTGTTACAATATTGCAAACTTTGTATTATGTATTTGTAGATATATGAACTTTTGTGATAGCTTTTTAGTCATCAGTGGTATACATAAATGTTACATTATCTATCACTATAGATCAGTTATATTTCCTACATGGATAAATGGAGATTCTTTTAAGTACCTCAATAAATACAGAATCACCATAATGATGCAAGGAAATACTGCTAAAAAACTATAATGAAACATATACTATGAGGCAAGCAAACTTACCCCTTTGAATTTTCTTTTAGGCTTCCACTGACTAGTTGTGACAACTATAGCTACTTTAGATAAGTGCTCAAAATTCATGTTTTTTAACTCAGCATCCATTTTTAGCTTATCATAAATTTGAAGTAAACAGAGAGCATCTAAAGCTAAAAAAAAAGTAATTTTATATCAGTAAAGTACAATAAAAAATATCAACTGAAATTTTACAAGGAAAAAATATTAGGTATGAAGATAACATTAAATTTTCTGTCATATTGAAAGTCATACATGACTATAAGAGTTTTTGAAAACAGATGCTATATTTTTTTATCATAATATAAATCAAATTATAAGATACATCCTGTTTATATAATGATCCGAAAATACTTCATTCACATGTACTTTTTATAACATAAATTAAATTCATTATCACATGCAAATATTAATAAATTAATACAATTTTGGTTATATAAATATATTTTAAAAAATTAAACTTTAAATTAATTTATCTAACGGCACTCATTAAATTGACACTTATTTAACTTCCAATGCTCTTTTATCTCTTCCTTTTCTAGTATAAATGGACAATAGATGACTCAAGAGGCTTGCAAGAATTGTCTCATCCCCTTCAAGATTTTACATATATATATATATTATTTAACATTAAATTCAAGCAAATGGTGGTGAAAAAAGAATGAGAAAAATAATAAAATGAAATCAGAAAAATAAATACCTGCATATTCTAATTGTTTTGCCTGCAATGGCCTCTTTTCCCAGTCACATAAGCGTTCTTCTTTACTTAAAGGTTTTCCTAAAACAATATCACACAGAGAACTTAAACTTTTTGTAAAATCTTTCTCGCTATCAATTTTCATTTCCAAAGGATAGACTTCTTGCAGCTGAAAAATAAATGATAAAAATCAGTCAAAATTATCAATAACAACACTATTTAAATATAAATGAATTTTTTAAATAGGAACTGCAAAAAATAAATAGGGAATCAAATTTTTCCCATAAAGCTGGCAATACAAACAGATTATTTTTATGCCAAACATGGCTGTGAAGATATTAGAACCACCAACAGAACAATGTAGCTAAAGGAATGGACAGAAGCAAGTAACATTACCCTTGCTGATTCCTCATAATTTAGATTTTTTTTGTTTTGTTTTGTTTTGTTTTGGTTTGGAGCACTACGGTCTACTTTTTGCAACACGAGGACTAATGAGACCGATACCTACTGCTTAAAGCCGATTCCGAAAGGCTACAAATATCCATGCCACTGTGGGATTCGAACCCACGAACTCCGGTTCTGACGGCCAGCACCCTAATCACTCGGCCATCGTTCGGCCCTCATAATTTAGAAGCAGGGATAAAGCAGAATACCCTCAGGCTTGGCCTGCCAGCTCTAGAGGTATTACTTAAACTAGCAGGGCATTGAGATCACAAATCTATTTTGCATACCCCAATTATCATTAATGAACATGACATGTCTTTGACTAGCTTGAGCCTCGAATTCATAACCCCTAGTTTTAAGATTGACTCCTTTGACAAGTGAGCAAACATGGTTCACAGAAACAAAAATATGATATGTAAAAAAAAGTAAATAGAATGTCTACTTAGGACATGTTTATGATTTTAATGCTCGGAGACTGACAAAAGTTGTTAAATCTTAGGAGCCCATGGCACAAGTTCTTTCTTCAACTTAATAACTTTAACACATTCCCTGCAGAATGAAACATGGGCCAAGACAAGGACAAGGAAAATATTTATTTGATTATATTATGCAGCAGAAAATTATATCAGGTGATGTAACTATAAATCTTAAAAGAAATTATTAACATTAACAGTGTCTTTAGTTGGTTGGTTGGAATTTAGTGGTGTTAATTCCTGAAAGGACAAACTGTGCCAAACAAAATGAAAATAAAAAGAAAGTAAGAGATAAAAAAGCAAAAAAACACAAGAGAAAGGAATTTTGAGGATGAAATAGAAGAAGCAATAAATTAAATGTTAAAAGCACATAAAAATCAAACAAATGGAGATAGTAAAGTAGCAAATATATACAAGATAGGTTATTACATTATAAAAAAATTAAAACACAAAATTGAAAATTGAGAAATTGAAAATCAAAAAATTGTTAAATTGAAAATTAATAATTATAAATCGAAAATAAAGATTAACATACAAAAAAAAAATCACAGAATTCAGATTTCATAATAAAATCCTGTACAGTGAAGAAAGGGAAACAAGCCTGAATGTGGTGTTTCACTGATGATTATATCAAGATTCGATGAATTTTTTAAAAATTTTATAAACATTAATTTGAGATGACAACACGATAACAAAATGTGTGCGACTGTGTAAATTGTTTTACAATACGCACACTGTGGAGGATCTTCACCCAGCAATAGATGGGTAAGGGAAACAAGCCTGAATGTGGCATTTTCACCGATGATTGAGTCAAGATTCGATGAATTTTTTAAAAATTTTATAAACATTAATTTGAGACAACAACATGATGACAAAATGTGTGCGACTGTGTAAGATGTTTTACAATACGCACACTGTGGAGGATCTTCACCCAGCAAGAGATGGGAATGGGTGAGTCTGCAATGACCCACTCATAGACGACGAGTGAATATTATGTCATGACTTTTAGAAGGAAGTTGGGACCACTTGGTAATTTTTAATTTTACTTCTTGCAATTTATTTGACGACACGTTATTCCAACAGTTCTGCCATTTAGCATGTATTAATTCTTTAATGTAATTTTTTAAGTCAGAATAAGGAATACCAAAACTAATGTAATTAATAGCAGATTTTGCAGCTTTATCTACTTGTTCATTGCCTTTGATACCGACGTGAGAGGGAATCCAGCTAAAAATTAACAAGAATCCCATGATTAACAGTGTCTTTGAGTTTTTGCTCTGAAATATCATATATCAATTGACTTCTCAGGATAGAATTCCTGCAAAGATGGTCCATTTAAGTGTATAAACATTAGGCTATTTAAAGATTCTCTCCTTAAATTTAAACATAGTTTGTTTTTGATGACATTCATTGTACTGAAACCTCTTTCACAGGAAGATGTTGAAACAGGAAGGGTCAGTACAATTGAAAGAAGATTTGTTAAATGTGGAAATCTGTCCTTCATCAAAATACACCTTTCAAAAAGAGAATTAAGTGATAAATTTTTCCCAAGAACTTTGAATGCATACCATTCATCAATAATTTTAGAAATATCATCTTCACTGATAGCAAGGCAATCAGCAAAATGTTGAGAAAGCAATTCAATTTCAAAAGCAAGTTGCCAGAGGCATTTTTTAAGTCGCCTGAGTTTTGTCTGACTGTGTTAATGCTTCAACCTTTTTATTTTCAGAAATATGCCTCATAATGGCATTGAATGCCAAAATGCTGACTTAACTTTTAGCCAGTCAAGTTTAATTGAGCCTATATATATATAAATTTATATAAATGGAGATATTTTTTTCAATGAATGACCTTAAAACATCCTATGTACTACCTTCAGCAAGCCTCAGGAAGTGCCTTTAGGAGTTCCCTGAAAAGTCCTTTGGATTTATTATGGTAGACATCCCCAGTTTTCTAGGGGTTCTGTAGTCGTCAATCAGAATGATCAGAGTTCCTCAGGATGAACATGTAGTTAATGGCACAATGCTGGGGGAGTTCCATAGAAGGTTTGTGTGCTATATGGGATCTAATTCATAATTTTTTCACTCCTTCAAGTCAACGAGCAGGCAAAGGAGTACTAAGATTTATGTCATTGTTATTCCACATTCCAATGTACTCCTTAATTAGATGTTTCTATCTACAAATAAGTTATCCTCTCATATTTAAAACTGCTTAAACTCAAATATAATACATATATAAAATGTAAATTAGTTTTAAAACTATGATAATTTAAAAGTACAATTTGTAAAATTTTAACAATATAACTTTGAAAGTATATATAAACTCTTTAACAGTAAAATTCAAAATATACCTTTAAATAAAATAAAGCCATATCTAATATATGAGAAAATTTAACAGCTTTTCCTTTAGTTCCTTTGATACTCTCCAGAATCATATGAACATCACTCATAATACCACATCCTATTAAAAAATAATAATAAAATATACAAAGTATAAACCAATATATTTGTATCAAACAAGCAAATATAAGGAACATTAGATGAGACATAAAATAAATAAATGTATTCAATAACTTCAATAGAAACATAGAGAAAAAAGACAATACTTTAACTAATATTAAGAGAAAAACACCTTAGTAAAGCACAGGCACTAATGGTAGTATATTATAAATGTAGCATTTTAACATTCCATAAAGAAATTTAAACTATCTGGTTATCTGGAAACTTAGAGTCACACAAGAGAATAAAAATGTGTGGGATTCTTTTGTATTATTTAGAATTATGGATTTATACTTTGCTAACACAAAATTATAAAATTTTATTTACTAAAATATTAATAAGTATTGCCATAAAATATAATCTCACCTAACTTAATTATATTGGGATTTCCAAATATATCATCTAATAATTTATCCCAATCATGTGGATCAAGAGTCTCAGATAACAGCAATACATCAAAAATAAAAATTTTATCATGACCAGCTAACTGTATAAGAGCTAACCTGAAAAAATAAGTCACAGATAGTTAATAACATATAATTCATAAAGAAAAATTTTAAGAAAATAATTATCAATGTCTTATACAACAGCTCCAACAGTGTTTGAGCCTTTTAGTAAACTAATAAACAGGGTATCTGCCAAAATAAAAATTTTCAAATCCATAACTTTTCATGAATTTCCCTGATTTAGCAGATCATTTTCCATGACTTTAAAAAGCTTTTGTTAAAAGTATATATGAATAAAAATTCTGATGTACATACAAATAAAATATATGCTTTTAGAAAAATTACAGGACTTTATCATAAAAAAACTATAAACTTACTTTATAAGTGTTAATAAACTCACATAAAAACAAATAGTTGTATCTACATACCTAAGTTTAATCATATAGCAATTTTTCAATCAAAATGTTTCCAATTTGAATTCAGGTTACTTTGGTATTATCCAGGTGACCATGAATAATAGCCAAATATAACCCTTTAATGTTTATATACAATATCCCTAGAGATAAACTTATATTTTGTGCAAAAATCTTAACTAATGTTTATTAAAAAATAATTATTATTATATTAAGAAAATTTTAATCTACAATTTAAGAAAAAAACCAGAATTAATATACATTTACCATTAAGCTTTCTTGCTTTGAGTTTCCTTGGTGAACTAATTTTACTAGGCAATATGGTCAATGGGATAATACATAAATACCAAACTCAGTAACTTCAGCCAAATGACAAGTAAAAATAGAATTAAACAATTCAATGCATTTTTTTTTAATCGGTAGTTTAGCAGATCCATGACTTTTACTCATTTTGCTTGAAAAATCAAGACTTTCCATGACAAAATTAATCCATTGTCTAAATCCATGATTTTCCAAGACTTTCCAGGTGAGCGGAAACCATGAATATATGTCATATTCAAAATGTACACAGGGGGTCTGCAAATTTTTTTAAAATCCATTTCTGGACATTTTAATTTCTAGAGGATTTAATATCAGTTCATTATCTCATGATATTAAAACATTATTGTTATAAAAATTATATTCCTTTTATTAAATATTCAGTGTTTATCACCTATTAAAAATTAATCAAATATTTAAAACAAAAGACTCAATTTGTGTTTGACCATAAATTTAATATCCCTAATTTTATTCTAATTGTAATTTTTTTCAATGCAGCTGCCAATACTTTATGCCAAACACAGCTGTAAAGCTGTTACTCATTTGGGAACTTGGAGGACATTGCAACCTCAAACCTATTGTATGTACCCCAGCCGCCATTAAAGAACATGGCCAAATTCTAGTGGTTAAATAATACCAAATTATAATAAAATAGATTTCATTACCAGATAAAATAAATGTATCATATGTTTAAGTCACACTAACTGCAGTGTTTTAGTATGACTTTTTTTCTCTCCCTCTCTCTTTCTTTCATTGCACATACCTACATTCTTTCAAAAAGAAATTGCTCCAGTAGGTGAGAGAGTCACATAAAAAGTGATCAAAAGAATTGATGTTCTGTAAAGCAGGACAAGAAAAATATGCTTTCTAGTCAATGGAACAAAAATGCATAAAAGCAGGATCAGTAAATAATCATCTACTGTAGTGTGATTTAACAGCATGCTGATCAAAATAAAGTGAAATAATATATTTCAAAAGCAAAATTTTAAACAAGAACTAATCTTTATATTACCTGTCTCTTTTAAGACCAAACTGGGGTTTCCATTCAGAATCAATGCCTATCATACTATAATTCTGCAAAATATTAAAAAATTATATTTTTTAATAAATAATATACTGTCAAACAATAGATAGTTCAAATGCTTGAAGTTGCTATTGATTACTCTCAAATCTCCATGTTTAAATGTTATGGTCAGACATTAAAAATGTCTATTCAACCAAACAGCAATACTGTTAAGATTACCACATCTTAGTGTTATCATACTACATCAGTAGGGCATTCTGCCCTGTTTATTTTGGACCTCCAGATATGGAATCCCTTAAACTGAATCTCAAGTACTTTTTGACACTATAGGGAATTCTGAATATTTGCACCTGTTATACCTATTTACCTGTTATGTATGCACTCTCTCATAAACTCTATCTCGAGTGGATCCAATAAAATATTATAAAGGTCACAAATTTTAGATCCACATACATAAGGCTTCAGATTTGATGTGAAAGAGACAATTAATAATATAAAACTTGTCCAGCTAGAAACACTTAAGATCAAGTCCTAAGAAACTAGATAAGTACAAACTACTTGAGAGCATGCTCCAAAAAACAGGATTCATACTCAGTTTATCATCAAGATCTAATCCTATTAGTAGTGCCTCTTTTCCATATGCAGTTTTCTATGTGATATATTACAGTAACACTTTCTCACCTAAACAGTCTAAATCAGAATGTATATGACTGATACAGCTAAAAATAATTAAATCCTTTACTTAACCCCTGAAATGGAGTAAAAAATATCTAAACATACATAATTATTATTTAAAGATTAGATTACTTTAAGATGAAAATAGAAAATGACCTTACCATAAAAGAAAATTATAGCAAAGTAATAAAAAGTTTAACTACATTTTTAAAATTGAACTATCTGTAATTTTAATCTTAGTAGTAATCACCTTTTGACAATTGAAAAACTGTTTTGAAATTGGTGAAATTAAAAAAAATTCCCCAAATTTTGCAGAATTTTAAAAAATATCCTGATTTTTCAAGAATTGAGAAATACCCTGAAAATTCCCTGATGTGTGACAACTCGGATATATATAAATATATATTTACTGACGTAAAAGTTTTTAAATAAATTTCTCTTACCTGAAACAAATCCATACCATACACATATCATCCATTATAAAATTATTATGATCTCAACTTCTCAAACATACACCAAAGAGCCATTACTTTAAGACCACCTTCCATTTAAAATAATGGGCTCACCCATGAACAAAACCACTGTGAGTATGCGACTGACGTTAGAGTATATAAAATGGCTATGTACTGTCTTTCCAAAAATAGCATGAATAGCAGCTGATTTATTGGACTTCAATATAGGTCAAATTTTTATAGCTTGGTGATTGGGAAAATCAGTATCAGAAATGGCATGTTTAGTGGGTTATTCAATGGATTGTGAAACAACAAGTTGCCAGCTAAGGATATGTCATCTACAACACAAAGATTTCAGAGGAGAACGATAATTGCTATGCATTGTTTGCCATGACCAAAGAGATACAACCACCAAAATTACCAACAGCTTCAACAATGGCAACCCTGGCTCCTAGAACGCCATACCAATACCAGGGGTACTATGTTGTGGGCAATGTTTTCATGGATCACATTATGACACATAATCTCAATAGGACAATTCCTGATGACTGTCTGCTACATGAACATTGTTGCAGGCCAGGTTCAGCCATTCATGACAACAGTATTTCCAGCAGGGGATGATATTACCAACAGGATACTGCACCATGTCACAACGGTCAAATCGTTGAGGAGTGGTTAAAGGAACATACCAGTGACTTTCAAGCTATGTCTTGGCCTCCAAACTCACCTGACATTAATCTAATAGAGCATTTGTGAACCTACCTGGAAAACCAAATTTGTGTTGCCATGCTACCCCCTTGCAATGTGCCGGTATTGCAGGATCAGTTGGCGAGTGCTTGGTACCAGTTGCCTCAGACTACCTATAAGCACTTTGTGGAGACAATGCTACACCAGATGCTGGTGGTTTTGAGGACTAAAGGTGGGCCTACATGCTATTAATTGTGTGGTCATAATGTAATGATTGTTTAGGGTATACACTACTACATTTTAGAGAAAAAATAAAGTTAGAAATCTTAAAACTGAAAAAAAAGTTTCTAATTTTAAATTCTTAAATGTAAAATAAATTACCTGACAAATTTCATTTATACAATTTATATAATCTTCTTTAGTGTCAATTAGTTTGATGTCTTCATTTTTTAAAGAAAACTGTAAGTAGTCTTCTTCAAAAATTGCTGGGGAATCATAGGATATCTCAAAGTCTTCAGATTGATCATCTAAGCTAAAGTATAATTTTTTTAAAAAGAAAGAACATTAATTTGATATATTGAGTCTAGTGTATATACATATATACATACATATATATATGTATATGTATGTATGTATATATCAAGCCACAAATTTCTATTAACATCTTTTAGAAAAAATTAAATTATTTTCACAAAAGGTTTTAAAAATAAAAATATTTCAAGGAATAAAACATTAAAGAAAATAAACATTGTGAAACCTATAACTGCTTATTTTACATAGAATATTCAGAAACAGGGTTTCCATATTTACAGTACATTTAATTTTTTACATTTATCATGAGTATTAAGGAATTCTTGAAAGTAATTAATTAGTATTATAAAAAAAATGTTACATTAAGTAAAAATGGGAAACCTACTTTGAATTTAACTCTGTGTTCAAATTTGCAAATAAATCTGGATCATTTACATTCAGCTTCTCAGCAATTTTCAAAGCAGTCTTAATATCTTTTCTTCTAACCAGTTTTTGTATTAAAAACTTTTTCAAATCTTCATTATCACCGATAATATTCTATTAGTAAAATAAAATTATTACAAAATATTACAAAAATTTTTTTTTAATTTTTAATCAATTGTTATTCTAAAACAGTATGTAAAATAAACATTTCAGGGACATTTTCAAATCTTTTCAAAAGTGTATATTTTGTACTTCAAATATCATCTTTTTAGATATTTGTGATTTTAAGAAAATTTTATTGTTTAAAAATTAGCAATGTAAGAATATAGTGAGCATGAAATAAAAATTTTATTAATCATTGAGCATTTTTTTTTAATTTGTAGGGGGGAGGAGAGAACAATCTTAAAAATGAATGTAAACAACCAATGACCTAGGAACCACCCTGCCTATCTCTCACATACAGTCCATCTATACACCAGTCTACCTCTCATTGGGTGATTCCTTCATTTGGTGTCTCTTTAGAGCAACAATGAAAACCAGTGATTTCTAATTTCAGCTGAGAAATACTTACATAAAGACTAATGAATATATTCCCATACAAAATAACTTTACACATTAAAAAAAAAAAATGTTATCATAAAGTTGACATTTGTCTATGTCAGACATAAATGCAACATAAAAAAATTTTCAAAGTAAAACTTTATTAGATTACCATTCTTTGTCATGTCTTTATAAAATAGTTTTATTTGATTAAATGCTACTTATTATCCTATATTCATTATTATTACAACTATATTTATTTATATTTTACAACTATATTTATTACAACTTTGTAACATACTGAATTCATTACAGTAAAGTCATTAAACTTATAGAAGACTAAAGTGTTATAGTATATAGACATCAATAACATAATGATAAAATATATTAAAATGTTAAATAAAATGAAAAGTTATAAATACTTTTGTCATTTCTTCCCAGGTTTCTTCAGAAATAGATTGCTATAAAGAAAAAATATGTATGTTTAAAAAAGAGTTTTTAAATATTCTTAAATTTTTTAATTAAAGAAAAATGGAATCATTGTTTTGACAAGTATTATGTTATACTTAGCTAAATATATAACTAGTTACAGTTATATAAAAATAATGAATTAAAAGCCATGAAAAATATACATTGTTTACCTTCTTATGACCTGCTTTTGTGGTAAGGCCTTAATTATTACTAAAATATTTTGTACATATATGAGAATTCCTACAATTTAATTATATGTAACACTGAGATTTGTCAATATAGAAAGTAAAAGAACAAAGTCACCATATATATAGGAATTTCTAATTTGAGTTTTTTATGCTAAATTTAAACCACTATGATAAATAATTGCCATGGTATTATGTTACAAGCAGTAATTTTAATATTAATTTAATCTATGCCTCTTTTCTTCAAACCTTTTTTATAACTACAGAAGAAAAAGAAAAGAGGATACAGACCTGATCCTGGAATTATTTATTTACTCTTAAATTGTTCTATATAAACATATATATTATTTATTTGTACTTAATATTTCATAACATTTCAGTGGTGCTATCAAAGAAATTACTAACTAGTTATCACCTAATTCATCATTACTGATCTCTTTAACAGCCTAAAACTGCTCTAATTTTGAAAAATCAACATCAGTAATTAATTAATCACTAATATTAATGTTACAAAATCAATAACTTATTAACTAAATGTGCTTAAAACTCCAAGTTTTGATTTACCTGTTTTCTTCTTTGCACTAAAAGGCTGATAGCTGCTCGGCTTCGGATAAATTGCATGTTTGGACATTGTCCTAGAATTTAGAAAAAAATTAATTAAATTCTATAGAATTTGAGTTGAAATTTTTTTAACTTGAAAGATTGAAAATGTGTCTTCATTAATAAAATTTCATGAATACTCAAAACATTATTGTATGTTATACACATTTAAATATCCTATAATTTTTTAAATCAATAAATTACAAAAGAAATAAATTTTAATAATATATCAATACATTAAATTCAAATGAGTACATATATTTCTTTCTTAAAAACATTAGAAAAAACAAAAATTGTATTTAATAATGTCAAATATATGTGAAACTCACCCATAGGAATTTTGCAAATATTGATAAGAGAAGATAAATTCTTGAATATTTTTCTAGATTTTAAATCAATGGATGTTACATGGGGATTCAAATATTCATCTAAAAATTTAGCAGCTTTCAGTTGCAGATCAGGATAATTAATCATATATGTTGCAGCAACCTGGACATTACCCTCTAATAACAGAGGATATAAAATCTAAAACAGAAAATAAATAATGAGAATAATAAAATTATAGTTTTTTAAATGAAAAATTTTTTTCTCTCAGTTATAAACTATTTTTTGGGATTATTAAAGATGAGTATAAAACGTTTTATTTTATACAGCTATGGATTTACACGATAAAAATCATATGATAGTTATAAAATTTTATATTAATTTTCAAGTTTTTATTAGTATAAAAAATTTGGAGTAGGAATCTTTAATTTTAAAAAATAAAATAAACTCAAAAATTTTGCTTTAAACACTATAACACTTAAATTGTAAAATTGCACAATTTCTTAATCATATTATTTAAATAATTTCAAGTTTTAGTAATCCAAATATAAATATTATATATGAAATATTTATATAATAATTTCAAGTTTTAGTAATCCAAATATAAATCTTATATATGAAATATTCATATAATAATTTCAAGTTTTAGTAATCCAAATATAAATATAATATATGAAATATTTATATTTCGATAATTAGATTAATGAATCTCATCATAAACAATTTATACACACCTCATTAACATCAAATTCTTTCTGTAAATGTAAAACACTGACAATGTATGCAGCCTAAAAAAAGACACCAACATTTTAACAATAGAACTAATTCTTTGAGAATTTGAGAAATAAATAATGTAAATCAATAATTCTTACATATAAAAATTTATGCTGTTTTATTAAATCGTCAATATAACCTTTGCACTCCATAGAATAATCATGTATTTTAAAAACATCACAAACGAGTTGCAGAGTTTGATAACTTCTGAGGGTTACAACAGATGCTAAAACATCTATTTTCTGATCCACAGTGGGATTGAATATAATGCCGTTATTCTGTAAATATTTATCAAATGATATTATTATGTCGTAAACAAAATTTTGTACATTTGAATTAATGTTTCTGCCACAAACGCAGCGAATCAAATCTACTGCATACGTTGCTAAGTCAGAATTCTGGGTACAACATTCCCACAACTTTTGATTTAAATCTTTTGTATTCTTGCTTTTTTTCCAAGCGGTCTCAAAAGTTCTTATGTCCAGACGAATTTGTTCAGGAAGTATTCTTTGCGGAGTACTGAAAACAATTTGATTATTTACTCTTCTGTAAAGAAAAAGAAATCCTCTTCGGGAGAGAAATGGTCTACAGAAATGAATGATTCTATTATTCATTACAGTTTAAAATTTAAATAATTGACGTTTTTGTAACATTTAAGGCTTAAATATCCTTGAAACCAAATTTGAAATTCAGAGCAGCCGACAAAAGCATGTTATGGTTGTATTTGTTTTGATTTGAGTTTAGTTGCAGTTATGCTTCTTTGCAATAATAAATTTTATAAATTAAACTCCAGAAAATAAAAATTTATTTATATTTATATTATTTCATATATTTTCTACTGTATTTATAGGCATATTATTTATAACAGTTATGATAATTTTACTCTACATTATACATACTATCATAGAATATGTAGGTAGTTACTTGCACTTAAACTTTCAATATGGTTCCATGATCTTGCAATTGGTAAATTGACACAACATTAAAGGAACGATATTGTCAAAGATGGCTGGAAATGAAGGAATGGATAGCTTAATTCCTATTGTAAACAAATTGCATGATGCGTTTACAAAGTTAGGAGTTAATTTATCCATCGACTTACCACAAATAGCTGTTGTTGGTGGACAGAGTGCTGGTAAAAGCAGTGTGCTAGAAAACTTTGTTGGCAGGTGAGTCATTTCTATTACTCAAGCAACACGAATAGAAATAAAGTGATGTAGAACCATAATATAAACATCTACCTCCATAAAAATCTAACTTTCCTGGTTTATTATTATTACAGAATCAGTGAATGGGTTGAAAAAGTTCATTGTTGCAGCAAACAAAATTATTTACCTATTGTTTAAGATTCGCTTAAAATATATTTTAACTAAATTTTAAAAAATCGAAAGAAATGTCATTGACAAATGCTTACAGTATTTTTGGGAATTTCCTGATAATCATTCAGTGTAACCATGAATGTGTTTTTAAATGTATGTTTTGATTGCTAGGGAAAAAAATCGCGACTCATGAGGAAAATAATTATGATTACTAGTTGGAAATTTATTTTTAATTTTGAATGCAGGTGTTTGTATTTATTATTTGATTATATTAATCTTTTGAAATTGAACAGGTAATAATTGTCAAATCTGCTTGCTCATAAACTTTGAGAACACTGTAGATGTTCTCTTAACATACACCAGAAATGCTCTTTCTCTTGAGAATTTAGAATATTAGAATCTTGAAACTAAACCCTGCTAGAGAAGACTAGCACCCCACTTTTTAAAGTTTTCACTGGAATCCAGACTGGTCTTTAAAATGACTGTCAATCTACAACAAGAGACTAGAAATTTTTATCTACTTATGAAACTCAAAAAATTTACTTTAGAGTAGAAGTAGAATGGACTGAAGAACATAACAATTTATTTAAATATGTGAGCTAAATTCTTCATTTTAATTAAACACTTGTCAACAAGGGAATATTGATAAATAATAAATAGCATAATATGTACTTCTTTCTGGACAGTATAGTACAAACACAAAAAAATGAAGAATATTTTAATTATTTTTTGCTGACATTATTATTAAACATATATTTAAGCAGATTATAAATAAAATTTTGATGTATTTAGACAAAAAAAGATGTTACATAAAATATTTTATAATTTATTATTTTGGAATAATATATAAGTAAAGTATAAATTAAAACAAAAAAATTTAGCTCTAGATATTTGTCAATTATCTATCCTGCAGACAAGAGAGTTCTGAATATTGAGTACTTCACAAAATCACTATCTGTTTCAACCTCAAGTGAGAACATAAAATTTAATGGATGTTATGCTTAAACAACCCTATTGGAAAAATATAAGATGTAGTTAGAGGAATGTTATACGAGACATCTAATTTAAACTTTAATTTAAAATGTACTTTTTCCTTTTGCAAGTATATGTGGAATTTTTGTAGATTAATTGGATTTTTGTGATAGATATGCTATTTTTAATAATTTATATTATTGATTATTTCAATTTCACAATTGTTTAAATTCTGTGTTTTACATAGTGGCAAAAATCATAAGCGTTTATTGGAGAAATATTTTCTGAATGTGTGGTAATAGTGAGATTAACTTAGTAAGTTAAAAAAAATAAAAGTTTTTTTTTGAAAAAGGAAAAGATATATGAAAATATAAGAACAATAAATTATAAAAATTAGTAAACTCAAATTAAAAAATTGATAAAATAATAAAGAACTAAGTTATATGTTCAATCAAACATTTTTTATTTTTAAAATTTGTTGATCAATTTTTGCTAAATAGTGATAGTTAAGTGTGATATATAATAAAGACATGGTAAATTCCCAATTCCGGGGGCCCCGCCGCCATGTTTTTGGCGCTATTTCTGTACAAGGGATCGCCAAATTGTCGCCAAGTGATGTTTACAATTTGTGTATTAAGTTTAAACCCAATTTCAAAGCATATTTCGTACCAAAAAAAAGGGGGGGTTTGAAATTTTGTTAAGATGAGTACAAATTTAAATTTTAGTTTTTAATGTATTTAAAGGCGCTTTTGTGCTGTTTATTGAACTAAACAGTGCAGAATTTTTAAAATAAGTGCAAATTAAGCAAAATATAAGCATTATTTGGTTATATTTAGGCAATTATGCTTATAAAATATTTAGTTATATTTAAAAAATAAGGTGCTATTTAATGAAATTATTTTATACCCAATTTCAAAACGTATTTTGGACAAAAAAAAAAAAAAAAAAGGTTTCAAGTTTGTTAAGATGAATATAAATTGAAATTTCAGTTTTTAATGTATTTAAAGGCGCTTTTGTACTGGTTATTACACTAAACAGTGCAGAATTTTTGCAATAAGTGCAAATAAAGCAAAATATAAGCATTAGTTGGTTATATTTAGGCAATTATGCTTATAAAATATTTAGATATATTTTTAAATATGGTTGTTATTTAATGAAATTATTTTAAAACTATCAAAAGATTAAAAAGTAATAAAGTACAGTACCAATTACTTCTCGAAATTATTAGCTTAAAATGAAAATATAAGAACGAAGTAAATGTTTTAAATAAATAATAAATTTTTAGCTTAAAAGTCTGAAGGAAGTAAGGGAGTGAAATGATTTTTCTTATCTAAGTGAGGGAAAGCTCCCCTTGATCTTCCGTAACAATAACGGTAGATTGTCGTAATAAAATTACTTTATTACTTAGTGTATCACTTTTAACAATGTAATACACTATAAAATAATATAGTTTAAAAATATTTTTTCATTTAGTATTAAATTAAGACACAATTTTGAATAAAGTTCAAAAAGCCGTAAATAAAAAAATATAAATGTGAAATATAACATCACTTGTTACTCTCCGAAAATTAAGCATAAAATATAAAATAAATAAAGCGCTAACTTAATTTAAGTATCCTGTGTTGGTGGATATACACGTTTGATCTGACTTAAAAAAGTCCTGAAAAGCATCTTGCAGATTTTCTTTCATTTTCCTTCACATAAATACACAAAGGTACGAATCAAATTGATTTTCACACTTGCGAACTGTGTGGAGGGATATCTTAATTGAGCTCCACAAGCCCTCAATTATATTGGTGTGAGCTCCAGTATTAAATTTAAAAACGAATTAAAAATACCACAAGAGCTCTGGCAAAATGGACAAACCTCCAGAGCACAGCTGAAATGGACGCTAGAAAATCCAAATTCGGCGGTCTTGGAGTATTGTTAGTTACAGGAACCAATAAGGGTCAGATATTCAAATCATGTGTCATTTCCCCCAATACCCTAAAATAAAGGCACCGATTGACACCCCCACCTTTTTTAGGGGGTGGTGGAAGAGTCTGAAAAGAAGAGCAAGGTTTGCCAGAAAATAGGGTTCTAGAATTTGGCGATATCTCCCACGCTTGGCGTCCCCACCGAATTTGGTTCCGCGGGCCCCCCGAACTGGGAAGTAGCTGAAGACATTTACTGTTTTTAAATATATGTATATGTTATTTAATTCAGATATTCAGTCAAAAGCATCATTTTACATTCATTACATAGCAAAGATATGTATTATATTTTTATAAAAATTATATATGTAAGCATTTAATTTTCTTAATGTCATACTTGTAGTAGCTCAAATATTTTAATTTACTCTGTCAGAAAGAGTTAGATCTACTCAACTATTGACACCAAGCAGAAATTTTGTAACCATTAGCTTTATTTCATTATCTGAGTTCTCAAACAGTCATAATACATCAGCTGCAAGTGCTGGATATGATCTATTCATGGTGTAGTATTTGTTGAATCCATCAGCTGCAAGAAATGTCATGAGTCTCTGAATATGTAAAAATGTTCCCAAAACCAGCAATTGATTATGTACTCTTAGTTCTTGTGAAATAGTTTTTGAGCTAGAATTTTTCTGTTAGTTGCTGTGCATTTATGCTACAATGCTTGCTGTAGCCCAAAATGCACTTGCTGACATTTGTAATTTGTTAGAATGTTCTATGCTTTTGGTAGCTGCAATATTAAAAAATTAAAAAATAGAATTGGGAATTGGGAAAATTTTAGGAAACTTATGGGCAATATTTTTTAAAGTAATGCTGTATATATCCTATTGTTTTAATCAAAACAAATTTATGTAGTACAGATTATTTGATAGCATTTATCACTATAAGATTAGTTTATTTTTATGGTTCCCTTCACTGATTCATATAAGGCCCATCTTGAGGGGAAGTATATTGTTTTTAGGCTAAAAATATAATGTAATCAAGATTTTGTTATTAGATGACCTCCACCCTGTGGTATTATAGAAGGGTTTCATGTTTTATGATGTTTAGTAAATCACCTTTATTAACAACCTGTCCTCCTGTGGGTTTACTAAGATTTTTTTTTCTCTCACTCTCAAGTATACCATTCTTAGCTTAATTCTTTCAGGACTACCAAAAAGACAAAAAAAAAATTCTTCCCCAGACCTGTGCAATTGTCTCCGTTAAGCCTAATTTCATTTAAAAAGTTATAATTTTAATTTAATATACTGAAAATTACAGTTTATATTCCCTTATAGTATTTGTATATATACATGAAAAGTTTCGTGATATTTTTAACAATTGAATTTTTTAAAAAAATTATTTCTTCATAATAAGAATGATTTAATTTTAATAACATATTTGCAGCCAGAAAGAAATGGATGTTTTAATATTTTAACAAATTACCAGTAAAGTTTTATGATAGGTACTCAAATATTTCATAAATCTAATGAGTTGAATAAATAAATATAACTTCTGGAATATCAGATCTTTCATATCAATTGGCCATTCATTTGTATTTTAATTGTTCTCACTGTTAATCATTAAATCTCAGTGTCATATGAATAGTCAAGTTCATCGTCACTAGTATTCAAAAAATTACTTTCCTGCATTTTATTTATGACTCATTCATCCGTCAAAAAATTCTTGTTCTCATTTAAATATTTAACAGTTTTTACTATGATGGTTAAATTAAAACTGACCCAACTGACTGCCTGTTCAAAATTCCCCGATTCAGGGTGGGGGGAACTCAGAAGTAAAGGTGCATATTTATTGAACGTCAACACTCTATGGAACATTATTTGAAAATCTGATGGACTTCATCTGCCATCTAGTGAGCATTTAAAATTTTTAATAAAACATTCTGATTCTCTATCACACCAGTGTGTTTACAGGCCCTTAACAGAGAATTGTAATATGTGATTGGGGCCCTGAACATGCTAAACCAAATGTATAATTAGTTCATTAAAAGCTGTAATCAACTAAAACAACAAACATCCTCCCATGTTGCTTTAAAACATTCTTAATAACCTATAAAATTTTTATTCTGCTTAAAATAGATATTTAGTTTATTTATTAGAATTACTAAACTGGATAAAAAAAATAACTTAGTTTTCTGTTTTGTAATTTCTAGAATATTTAAGTGTTTTTTCTAAATTTTTTAAATAATCTTAAGTACCCATTTTTTTTAATTTCAGAGATTTTCTACCTCGTGGATCTGGAATAGTGACTCGTAGACCTCTAATTTTACAGCTGATAAATTCTCCTTATGGCAAGTATATTAGAATTTAGATTTAAAAATTTTAATTATTTTTTTAAGCATTTTAGTTTTGGGGTATATTATTTTGTATAATGATTATTAATATGTAACATTGTATTAAAAATGTGTCAATCTCAAGAAGTTTATACAAGGTAAATTTAATTATCTTATTTAGAACTATTGCAAATAGAAGCATTTGTAAAAAGTAAAAACATATTCATTAAACAAATTAATAATTTTTGTGCTAGTGGATGAAAATACTAATAAATTTAATTTAAAATGGTAAAATTGTAGAATTTTTTTTCTCCCAAACACATAGGAGTCAAACTTAAAAATAAAAAAGATATAGTATTTAATATATGATGTTTAATAATCATCGTACTGGGTAACACAAAAAAATGGGAACTTTTTAACACTCCGATAAAACCAGAAGTGATGGAAATAAAAATTTTATATGTAGTAATTGAAACTTTAAAATTTGCCATTTAAGAAACATTAAGGGAATTTATCAGTTTTTAAAAATTATATCCTTTAAATGACAAACTCCTGTACGAATACATTTTTGAAATGTGCTGTTGAGATTCCCTATTGACCTTTGCAATATCTCAGTTGGGATACTGTGAATTTCATCCTCAATGTGTTTTAACTCATCCAGAGTTGTGTACATTTTACTCTTATACTCTGTAGGATAGAAGTGTTTACAACTTGTTCATCCTGTTGGTTTTTTCTTTAGGGTAGATTCAGTCTTTTCAAGGTTTTAAAACTAACTGTTTACTGCGCTTTTTGATGGAATGGCACCATGGCAAGTTGTAAAAACATCAGTTTTCCCTCTGCCTTTCTTCCAAACTATTACTGTTTATGTAAAATATTTTTAGCGCAAACGTATGCTGTTCTCATTCTACTGATTCATGATTACAAAAATAGCAAAGTGTTTACTTATTAAAGGTCGCTATTCATAGTGCTACCACCTGCTCATAGTTGCCACTAGGCATTTCAAAAATTCCCGGGGGGTTGTCAACCTGTGTGTTACAGTTAGATACTATTTATTAATTTTGTTTTTTATGCATCAATTCCTTTTTTCTAAATTTCAAGATTTTAAATGTTCATTGGAGTATTTTATTAAAACTTTAAATTTTATTGATGTATTTAACAAATATCAAAGGCAAATTTTATGTCAGAGTATTGTTTGTTCTTATTATACCCTGATATTATGTATAAAACAACAATTAGAAAAGTCAATTAGAAATAAAATTCTAACATTTTACTCTAAGTGGATTTCAGTAGAGATGTTAAGGGTTAATCATGGTAAATAAAAATTTATTTTAAAAAACTGATATAGTGATGTAATTTCTGGCAGGAAAAAGGACTACACTTAAAACTCCTGCAAGCTCTTACTATTGATCATAGTAACATACAGGTTCCTTAACATCTTCTGCAAACCTTGGAAACATGCACTTGATAATGGTAATAAGTAATAAAGCTTTTTTCAAGAAATAATTTGACATATATTGTTGTATATGAGGAACTGCAGTTAAAATAAATTTTCCTTTTAAGTGAGTGTTAAATATTTGACCTAAATGTTAAAGTTGTATCACTGCTTATATGAAGTTTCACTTCAAAAAAAAGGTTTTTTAATCAATTATTTAATATTTGAATAGTCATTTATTTTATCATTGTATTGCAGTTACAAAATATTTTTATTCATATGTGTTACTTTTGCAGAGTATGGAGAGTTCCTTCATATATCTGGTAAAAAATTTACTGATTTTGATGCTATTAGAAAAGAAATTGAAGATGAAACTGACAGAACTACTGGGACAAACAAAAATATATCTCCCCACCCTATCAATTTAAGAGTTTACTCTCCTCATGGTATTATATTTTTTTTCTTATTTCCTTTTTTGTAGACATATGAAAAGTTTGTATAGTCCTAGAAAAGAGTGAATTACTTTATTTAACTGTCAAACTGCCTTTTTTTCCCCTTTTCAGATATCAATCATACTAACTTTGAAAGCATTGTCCTTTGCTTTGAAATTTGGTATGATAGCAAATATTAACTATTTTTTATTTTTTTCTAATCATTTATATGATTTTTTTTATTAATATTCAACTTTCTTTCTGAGTAACAAGTTATTTGTAAAATTTAAAATCATTATTTTGTAATCATTCTAGAAAGAGAGTCTTATAAAAAAAAATCTTAGAGGTAGTTAAACTAATTTAAATGGTAACAATCTACATATACTAAAAACTCTGATAAAGTAGTCAGAAAATTTATATAACTAAAAATTATTTTATAAACTTTAATGTTGTGTCAGGTAAAGTAAAGAAGTTAATTTCAGGGTGGTATGTAGTATGTATTGTTTTATTCTTGTACTTCCTTCATTAGTTACATAAAAGTAGGGTTTAGCAGTACAAACCCCTCCCATGGACCAGTTGACTTGAAAAAAATTGTCCATCATTTTCTAAATTTTTATATAAAGATAACACCTTGGCTTAGGCACTTGTTTTGTAGTTTGATGACACTTCTGTTTTATTTTGTCGAGTTATAGTATAATATGCATTTGTTTTATGTTATTATTTGGCAAAAATGATGGACACATTGTATACAAAAAATTGTTTGTCCACAGTTCTTTGGTCTAAAACCCCACCCATGGAAGATGTTTGTGTATGCCACTAACTCTGGTATATTTTGCATATATTAATATGTTTCCCAACAAAGTTTAAACATCCTAAAACTGACATCTAGTTTAACTTTTATTTTAAATCCTAAGATATAATGTTTTATATTACTAAACTCTGATTGTTTTTATAATTCATTAATATAGAGTATACAATATGATCTTTACAATATCTCTCGTTGTTTGAGAGTAATTAATATTAGAATTCAGATTTTTGTGCATTGATTTAATTTATCAAAAAGTGATTTCTCTGCCAAAAATTATCTTTTTGTATAAATTTAGTTTTTAAAAAATATTTTTAAAAAAAGTAAACAGGGATATTAACATTTTATTTGAAAAATTATAGTTGCTAATATTAAAAGTTTAATTTACCATGGCAGGGATTGTCTCTATTAGCACCTAGTGTTAAAACAAAGGTTTCTTTTATTTAAAGCAATTAAACAAATATTTTTTATATATTATTGCTTGAATTATAATTATACAATAGAATGAGTAAGATATTTTTAAAAAAAGTTCTAGATTTCTATAAGTGGATTTGGTTAAAATATTAATCATTAAATATTTCAATGTCATTTAGTTTTGAATCTTACGTTGATTGATCTACCGGGAATGACTCGAGTGCCAGTTGGTGATCAACCTCCTGATATTGAGCACCAAATACGAGATATGTTACTCACATATATAAAAAAGGACACTTGCTTAATCTTAGCTGTTACTGCTGCAAATCAAGATCTTGCTACATCAGATGCATTAAAACTTTCCAAAGAGGTTGATCCTGGAGGTAAAGTAAAACTTGAAAAAAAAATTTTATAATTATGTTCATTTATCTTTTTTTGTTTCTTAACAGTCCTTAGTCTCACTTTGATTGATTTACCTGGCATTACAAGAGTTCCTGTTGGAGATCAGCCTCTTGATATTGAAAAAAAGCTCCATGATTTAATCTTAGATTATATTTACCCTAAAAGTTGCCTCATATTAGCTGTCCATCCAGCAAATTCTGATATTACAACATCTGATGCTATAAAATTAGCCAGAGAAGTTGATCCAGGAGGTTAGATATATAATTTTATCTTAGATGTGAGCATGTTAGGCATGGTTTGTATTAACTACACACTATTTAATTCCTTGATAATTTTGTGTATTAGATATTTTTGCCTAACCTTAGTAAAGTCATTTAATTTATCCCATTCCAAACTGTATATTACTTCATTCTTTGGATATTAACAGTTTTTATAGCCCAGTTGTTGATTAAATAAGCCATTCACTCTCTTTGTAATGCTGTTAATTAGTAATATTTTTATTTAATATTTATAAATCTGCTTTATTGTTTTATTGCACTTTAATTTTTGTCTATAAAATATAATGCTTTGTTGGTGTTTGAAATAAGTTGCTGTGTATTAATGATTTATATACAAGTATGACATTTTTAACCTTTCTGTTAATACTTGATACAACTTTGTTTACACAAAAGCCGAACGATGGCCGATTGGTTAGGGTGCTGGCCTTCTGTACCGGAGTTCGTGGGTTCGAATCCCACTCTGGCGTGGATGTTCGGAATCGGCTTTAAGCTGTAGGTCCCTGTCTCATTAGCCCTCGTGTTGCAAAAAGTAGACCATAGCACTCCAAACCAAACTGTTTACACAAAAAAAAATTGATCAATTTTGTGCAAGAAGGCAATTATAGGTTTTGCATTATTATATTATTTTATTCTGAAACAGGCCTTAAATAAGTTTTTAAAAGCAAATTTGGTATAAAAACTCCATTTTTAGTTGCTTCTTCAACCTTCAAATGCATTTGTGCCTTTCCCTGCCACCTCTATATAATTTTATTAAAGTAAATATTAAAATCATAGAAGTAGTCAGATCCAATTTTTGCTGTTCATATTAAACATTGAGTTTACGTAATGACAAAAGTTTTTTTAAAAAAAACTTATCTACTCATTTTATTCTATATAGTTTTAGGGAACTAAATTTCTTTAAAGTTAAAAAGTTTTTATTTTAAATAATTTCAATGAAATGTATTATTTTTAGGATTAAGAACTATTGGTGTTATAACAAAGTTAGATCTGATGGATGAGGGTACAGATGCTCGTGATATTCTAGAAAACAAATTGCTACCTTTGCGTAGAGGTTAGTATGTATTAAATTGACATGCATTATCTTATAAAGCATTATTTTAAAATATGATTGTAACAATGTTGATTTTACAGGTTACATCGGTGTTGTTAACAGAAGTCAGAAAGATATTGAAGGAAAAAAAGATATAAAAACTGCTATTGCTGCTGAAAGACGCTTCTTTTTAGGTCATCCTTCATACAGGCAAGTAACTATAAAATTCACTGATTTTAATTCATGGCTCAATATGCTTTAGTTTTATTAGGTTTGTAATTTGTGTGAAGATAGGTATTTTTATTATTGAAATATATGCATTTTATAAATTTGTATTGTCTTCTATGAAGATTATTTACCTTAAAACAAAAGTTTAAGATGTTTTGAGTGTTCCTGGGTGTACAATCCACAGCAGCTCATACTATACAGTAGTGCAAATACATTAAAATATATTACATACACATTCAAATGCATTATATGCATATACAATCAAATATAATACATTTGAAAAAAAGAAACTTAATTAGATATTTACATGAAAATATGTTTAGTGTAGTACAGTGAAAGTTTTGCCTAAAGACTTTAAGACAATTTAGAATCAGCATTTTTACAGGGGCTGTGGGTTCTCCAAACTTTTCATTAGCCATCTGATGAGTTTATGTAGTTTGGTTGTAGTTAGCTAATCAGCCCAGGTGCCCTCGAGACCTAGTTTAGGGTGCTTGAAATGCAATCCTTTGTGAGAATGCAGTGAAACAAGCGGTGGTCAGGCATGCCCAGACCACTGCAAACACCTAGGGCTAGCTGATTTGGATAGGTCAAACCAATGAAGATAGGCCAAAGAATGATCCATGCCCAGAAAAGAAGTTTGTAAGGGCTGCATTGGAAAACAGCCTACCAGGGCTTATTTTCACTTAGTGGACATAGACTGATTTACCCATATAGGCTGTGTCACAGGTGACCTTTTAGTCAGTTATTTGACACTCTAAAAGTTACCTTTGATGTAGACTACTACTGGGAGAGAAGGTTCAAGATCAGCATCATCCTGTTTGGTACGGACTTGGCTAGGGCATTATCCATTTGATTATTGCCATCTGAGCCTGCTTGGACCTTGACCCAAATAAGAGCTAATTTTCTTGTTTTGAAACTCTGTACCATTAGGAGTTGGATTCATTGAATCTGACTTTTTATGGGGGGTAGGGGAATTGTTTATTATTTTTATGCTGGCTTGAGTATCCGAGGAGATTGAAATTGGTGTTGTGCTCAGGTGTAAAGATAGCCACTTTATGGTTGATACTAGCACAAATATATTTATATATTGTATGTTTCCAAATGTAAGCCCATCCATTTATAATCTGAGGATGTATTTTTTCTTGATTGGAATTACATTTTTTTTAATTATCTGTTAAATTTTTAGATTTAAGTATTTAATATCACATAAAAACAGTAATAGTAATTAAAAAGAAAAATAGCTAACTTACAGTGAAAATAATATTTTATTAAATGGGTAACTTTTTTTAAGTTATGAAAGCTTAAAAATAAGATTTATTTTGAAATTAAAATGTACCAGAGCCGTAAGTTTCTTTTTTAGTTACAAGTCTACTTAGTTAATATTTTTGCCTTGAGTTAATATTAATTTTTCAGGATATAAGCATGCTTCAGTTGCATAGAGAAGGGGAATATGGGGGTTCAACGATTATTGTAAACATATATTTTATATATTTAAGGTTAGCTGTGTTAATTTCAACATGAGAGTTGATTGGGAAGGACCGTCCCTCCTCTTCAATGGAAAATATCATACTATGCTCCTGGCATGTTTTAGTGGTGAAAAAGAAACAATAAAGGAAATTAAGTAAAAATAAAATGAAAAAATATGTTTATTTCAATAGAACTTAAATACACTCTATAAAATCAGTTTATTTCTTTAGATTTTTTTCTATTAAGTTTTATTATGCTTGTATTCAAAATTAATAGATTTAAAAGAATTTTTAAAATATATATATATATATATATATATATATATCAAAGATTTTGCATTCCACTTTATTAACTTAAAATTCAGTGTCTAGGTTTAACATTGATTTCTTTTTCTTTTTTAATCTTTAGACACATGGCTGATCGCATGGGTACACCATACCTGCAGAGAGTTTTGAATCAGCAACTTACAAATCATATACGAGATACTTTACCTTCTTTAAAAGAAAAACTAGAAAAGCAAAAAAATGCTTTAGAGAAAGAAGTAGAAGAATTCAAACATTTCCATGCAAATGATCCATCTATAAAAACCAAAGCAATGTTAATGTAAGTATATTGTAGACTTGAATATGATTGTATAAAAATAATTTTGATATAGGAAAATGAAAAGCTCTATTCTATATTTAGAGGACTCATTGGTAGAAATTTTTGCAAAGTAAAATTTTAGTTTTCCAATTTGTACTATCTGTGTGTATGTCTAAATGGCATGGCTTTAAAGTAGAGCAAATTTCATTACATAAATACCATTTTTTATCAGAGTATCTAGTATATCAAATTAAAAATATATAATAAGTTTTCTTTTATGTTTCCAAGGTTAAAGACCATATTGGGTTTAACTGAAATTTATAACAATTTCTAATTTAGGGTAATCAAACTTTATTGATATTTTGAATTCAAAAATTTTAAAACAATCTCATGTCTGCCAACTTGTCTGTTTTAGCCATACATTGTATGCATTTGAGCCACTTTGTAAAATCGTACACTTGTATGCAAAAATTATATGGTTTTGAGTTAATCAGAAAAAAATGATTTCTTCGACAAACAGAAAAAAGAAATATTTTCTCTATCAGCAGTGATTAGAAGTTAAATTTGTATGCTCTTTATTTATAATGCAGTAGACAATTTTTTCTTCACCTCAGAAATATTGTCTACTGTTGTTATGACATGTTTTGTTGTCAGGTGAAACGTTGGAGACTTAGAAACTTAACAGAATTGCAAAATTTATTCTGTGTTTTCTAACAACACCTAGCAATGCTGAATGTGGGAAAATATTTAGCAGTATATGCAAGACAAGAATTGTATTTAGATCTTAATAAATTTTAGAAGATATATTAATATCTGACATCATGATATGAGTTATTTTAAACAGACTTTTGACAGAGAATGTCTAACTAAGACAAAATCAGCCATATACAATCATTTGGAACATAAACACAATGATTTTTTTAACATATATATATATATATATAGAGAGAGAGAGAGAGAAAGAATAATCGATTTTTTATCAATGCATCTCTAGATCTTGTTTTATTCATTCAGATTTTTGTAAAGTACATTTCTTAATGATTTCATTTGAGTACTATTGATTATAATAAAAAGTTTATTAGCTCTTCATTAACTTTATATATAGGTTCACTTAAGGACTTTTTTTAGTTTTCATTAAAGTAAAAAATTCATGGGAAATTTTTCAATTCAATTAATTTTGTGAAGTTCTAGAAAAATAAAATCTTGGCTTGCAATACATTCCCATCTCATGAGTTATGTTATAAAAAATCACCTCATAATGTTAAAAAAAAACTATGCAAAATACACAAATGTTAAAAATATGCTATCTCAGGCATCACATATCAATTCTCTCTCTGCATAAAAATCTATAATATGTTAGCATTTTTTCCTTTCTGTGTAAAAAATCCTTCTAGTATTTGTGATTTATAGTTTATTGATATTTTACTATTTGTAGGATGATTCAACAGCTTCAAACTGACTTTGAAAGAAATATTGAAGGTTCTGGTTCTGCGTCTATTGATACACATCAATTGACTGGAGGTGCTAAGATTAATCGTCTGTTCCATGAAAGATTTCCTTTTGAAATTGTAAAGGTAATTCTATTGCTTCATTTTCATATTTTGAAGTGAAACTGGAGAAACTGTTAGTTCCTTTCTTGAAATGTTCCATAGTGCTAGTAACACATTTTTTGTTGGACTGTTCTATTGAAGAACATTACTTTTCTTAGTCTGTTGTCACTGTACAGTGCTTTGCCTGTTAAGTTTCTCTTGAAGTGAACTTTGATCAGAGTTGGCTTCATTTGCCTAACCCGAAAAAACCCGGGTGGGTTTTTTCAAAAAAACCCACTTGAAAAAAACCCAAGTGAGTTTTTCCAAAATTCGGTTCTCAAAATCTTTATTTAAAATTCCACATATTTAACTAATAATAAATATATTGAATTAAATTTATAATATATATTACATAATTCATCTTTGACAATGATACTAGATTTTGTTTAATTTTTGAGGGGCTCTAAACTGCTAGAAAAAACAAAAACTTAAAAACTTTTCAGGGAAAAATAGTTATGTTTAACAAATACAATAAAATCTAAATTAAACAAAGTTAATAAGAATGTATAATGAAAAAAAAAGAATATTAAAGTATTACATGTGATAAAATTAATCGAAAAATGGACAAGAAAAATTGGGAAAAAATATGTATAACAACTGCAAATAAATAAACATGGGGATAATATATATATAATTAATTCTGCTACTTATCACATATAACTTACAAAGTAACTAAAAAAATATCTTCTAAATGCTTTAATAACACAATACTGTTAATAAATATGGAGCAATAATTTAATACATTTTATTGAAAAGAAAAAACTTCAAATGCCACATATTTCAAAGCCAACTTTTAGTATAAAATAATTGCCATTCAAAACTAGTTTTTTGATGTTAGAAAAATTTTATAATATGAAAAAAATTTATTTTAAGATTTCAAAATTTCTTTTAATTTAGACAAAAATTTCTTCTGCATAATTTAAAATTGATTTTTAAATTTTTCAATTTTAAAAAGTTATTAACATTTTAAATTTATTTTAATCATACAATTAATTATATAGCCTGTCCTCTTACATAACAAAACAACCTGAATAGTTTTCAAATCCCCAAAAAAGCATCTAAAACCCATTAAAGTATAGTAAAAATCCTGATAAAGCCCAAAAAAAAGCCCCAAAACCCTGAAAAACCCCCCTGGGTTGGGTGTTTGCCAACCCTGACTTTGATGAATTCCCATTAAAGATCTATGTTGCTGTGTTTAACCCATCATAGAAAGTAATGTTGGCTGCCTATAGTTCTTATAATAAAATGGTTTATCATCAGGGTTTGGCGGTATATATCATGATATATATATATATATATATATATATATATATATATATATATATATATTATATATATATATATATATATATATATATATATATATATATATGTACATATATCCAATATTCATTTCCAAAATATGCTGTACAGTACTTTTAAATTATCTATGCATTTTTGTTGATTATGATTTCAGATGGAATAAACCAATATCCAACCAACATATTAAGAATTTCATTTTATAAACCCAATAAATTTCCATTTTATAAACCAAAAAAATTCTGTTTTAGATTGCCTCTGGTACATCCAACAAACACACTGCTAGAGCAGTCATTAATACATTTAGGACTTCAATCACATGCATGTGATCATGCAATTCTCTGTTCAGGCCTCACAAACATACAATAGGATTTAAATTGGAATGTTTTATTTAAAATTTTAAAAAGGACTAAATAGTGATTAAAGTATTAGTTTTTTTGTTTGTTTTTTCTGTAAATACACATTTTGTCGAAATGAAACCATTTTTATTATTAAAAAAAAGTTTTCTCTGTTTTCTTATATAACATGAAATTTATGTTGCATCATATACAGATACTATCAGGGATCATAAACTGTAAATTTCGACATATTAAATTGAAGTTTTGAATTAAATGGGCTTAATAGAGAAAATTAGGCAGGTTGTTTGAAGCACTTTTTTCCTATCAGCAGCTGTGGATAGGTTAAAAAATACAATGTCTAACCTAACAAAGTAATTATTTTCTTCAAAATATTTTCCATTTTTTTTATATTTTTTTTTAAGTGAAATATGCAGAATCGAGTAATGAAAAAAGCTGATAATCACAAGTATTTCAAAATAAAATAAAGAGAAAAAAATGAATCTGTAGCATAAAGTTTTGTTATTTAAATGATAAAACTATCTTGACATTTTAGATTGAATCATACTGTGTTTTAAATAAATACTTTTTTATAGAAAAATGTCTTTTGTAATTGTTAATCTTCAATATTTTTACACTATTTTGTCATCAAATGAAAAAAGTTTTAAAATATTATAATAATACAAATATAAAATGGGGGCTTTATGTTGAGCAAATTAAGTTTATATCAGGCGTAAACTATGATTGACTATTGAAAAGATCCAAATAATGGATATTTTTTGTGTTTTAAAAAATTTCATGATATTTCAAACTCTGGTTATCATCTTAAAAGTATATATATGATATGGTATGGACAAATGTCTAAAGACAAGTGGCCACTGCAGTTTTAAAAAAAATCCAAATTTAAATAAATATTATAGAATACCCTTCACAAAAATCACCTCTTCGTAAAATAAAAAATATGCTGCATCTAGAAAAAGTTTTATATTATTATTTGTAGAAATATTAAATAAAATTACTAATAAAGTATTAACTAATAAGTGACTTTTACTTGATTTAAATAATATTAATAATACTTTGCAACGGTTATAAAAATTTCCAATTTTTTTTTTTTTCTTCTTTAAGCCTATTATTCGTACCATATTTTGAGCAAGATTTCATTTTTCAACATTATATTTGTTTAGAATTATAAATCAATTGAAGTAACAGTTGACTTCTTTACTTAATAAATGCCTTATCTGTGATGTGTAATCTGAGTAACTATGTACTGTGCATCAATAGTTTCATCATTTATATTATAGTTGGACTAACTGCACCTTATAAAAAAGATGCAATTAGGTAAAACGATTAATTTCTAAGACTATAAATGTTATAAATTTGTATTATTTTCCTCATATATTTTAGATGGAATTTGATGAAAAAGAACTGAGACGAGAAATAGCATTCGCCATAAGAAATATTCATGGTATCAGGTAATTAATGATTATTTCTTTCTTGAGTTGATTTTATCAGAACATTATTTATTTTATAAACATTAGTATTTTGTTTTAAAGTGTGTTTTATATGTGCATTTGTAGTTATATTTAAGTATTTAACTAGGGTTGCATTTATTTTTTCTTATTTATAATTTTTCAATTTTATTGTGTTTTCAATCTTTCAAGACTTTATTTGTATATTAAAAGTGAACTATACCTTTCTAATGTCTTGGGTTGATTTTGTGTTGTATATACTCTTGTATTTATTTTTAAGCTTTTTACCAAGTATAAGAGCTCTATTTATTCCCTAGGGTTGGTCTGTTTACACCTGATATGGCTTTTGAAGCTATTGTAAAAAAACAAATTTCTAAATTGAAGGAACCTTCCCTTAAATGCGTGGATTTAGTGGTTGGAGAATTGGCAAATGTTGTGAGGGCTTGTGCATCTAAAGTAAGTTTTGTCTGATATGTTTGTTCAACTCCTCTTTTTAGCCCACTCTCCTGTTTCTAATCATGGATCTTGTTGGTGCTTCAACCACATTTGGCGAAATTGGCGTGCTTGCAGCTTGCGTGCGTGGCGTGCTTGCAGCATGGCGTTTGAAATCTGGCGAGGGGATCGTAACTCAACAAATTGATACATAAACAAAAACAACATTTTGAGGAAAAATTTTACAAAAATTGAATATTTAAAATATAATTGAATTAACAAAGAAAACACAAAGGAAACACATAACATTCATACTAAATAGACTGAAACATTCACTGAATCACAAATTAAATAAACTGAGTATGATTTTCATCACAAATTTGTGATTTAGTGTAAATTGTAAAATTAATTTAAACAAAAAAAAAAAAGAAAAGAAAACTGTATTTTGAGTGGAGGTTGAAGAGGAGTTGTAAAATTGAAAATTTTTTTTCAAATCTCTTATTTCACTAATGCTTTCTTTCCCCTCCATCTTGATTTGTATGCTTATTGTGATTAGACCCTTCATTTTGAAAGCAACAGTTCTTTTGTGTGTATGAACCATGGCCAAGACATGAACTGTGAAACCTTTAAAGGTCACCCTTGAGACTAATGTGAACATTAATAAAGTATAGTTATAGAATATAGAACATTAATAAAGATTTTGAGGGGGTAGAAATGCTTTGGGATGAAAGCCATGGACCTATGAGACTACATTACAGGAGTTAAGAGTAAAACTGTAAAAGATACTTTATTTTCATTTCATGTAGACAAAGGAAAAGCAAAATGTTCAAAAGAACATATTTGTCATCTTAGTTAACAAAAGAAATTGAATGCTTGCCTTTATTTAAAAAAGTAATTCTAGTAATATAAGAAAGTCTTGATTTATACCAGAGTAAAATTCAATCCTTTTAAATGTGTTTAATACCTTTTCAATGTGTTATCTTTTTAAATGTTTTTTTAGGGAAAAAAATTCATTAGTATTTTTATAGTAGTGATTTAATTCCCTCTTTCCCCTCCACAGGCTGAATTTTTTTTTTCATTAGTACATCCTATTGACATATAAATTCTTAAAACTTTCTGGAGATTTTTTTCCCACCATGGCCTCTGAATTTGTGCTTTTTAAAGAAATAGTTGTCCGCAGATATAGTTTTGCCAAAAAAGATGCCCCCACCCACAAATGAATGGTTGGCCACCCTTGTTTTTGATAATCAAGAATTTTCTTATATGATTTATTTTTTACATGTAACAAAAATTGAGTTATGCAGTACATTTTAATATTTATAGTTTTTACTGTAGAATGGCCAAGCAAGTAGGGCTGTACCTTTTCTTAGAGGAATCTATGGATTTAAATCTTATAGCTAAAACATGGAAATTTTGTACCATTTCGAATATGCCTTAATAAATAGCTCCTTATCTCATTAGCTCTTATATATTGAATGATAGACCATAGCACTCCCAACAGAGATCTATTGCTTACTATCTCCTCTGATATTCTGGCCGAACGATGGCCGATTGGTTAGGGTGCTGGCCTTTGGAACCTGAGTTCGTGGGTTCGAATCCCACTGAGGCATGGATGTTCGTAGCCATTCGGAATCGGCTTTAAGCTGTAGATCCCGGTCTCATTAGCCCTCGTGTTGCAAAAGTAGACCGTAGCACTCCAAACCAAACCTCTGATATTCTGTTTTATATATTTTGTAATGTTTTTTATAATTTTCCATCTTGATTTTATTGTTATTTTTGTTTATATATATATTCTTTTCTAATAGATGAATCGTTATCCAAATTTGCGAGATGAAATTGAAAGAATAATAACAACTCATATCCGAGAATGTGAACATAAAACAAAGCATCAGCTTTCTCTTTTAGTAGAAGTAGAACTGGCTTACATGAATACTAATCATGAAGATTTTATTGGTTTTACAAAGTGAGTATTAAATTTTATACATTTTGCCTGTTCTGTAATAAAATAGCAGTGCCTCTTTTTTACCTTGGATTTTTATCTAAATGTTTTATCTATCTACTTATTGTGTATTAGGGATAAAATATGTGCCTTAAATAAGTATTTAATAAAATTAGAAAAGCATCCATAAAAACATATATAGAATGCTTATATTTAATAGTTCCTCTTTAGTTTCAATAATTAGTATATTGTCATAATAACAGAATCATTTATGTTTAAAGAAAGTTTTAGAGATATTTAAATTTAAAAAAAACATATATTCACAAAATCATGTATAAATCCTTTGATCCAAATTGTATAATCCAAATATGGGGCAAAGTACTTATACAATATATTTCTGTAGTATTAATTTGCTCTGAGAATTGCATGTAGTTTCAATCTATCTTCCTTTTTGTTTTAATGCTTTGCTAAGTACTTATCTATAGATTCTTTGTTTTAAGTTCTGAATACTTTTCTTTTATTTTTAAATCTGTCTTTTTCATTCTTTGCTATAAAACTTTTTTTTATTTACTTCACCAATTTTTTTCAGCTCAGAGCATTGTGTAGGAGGGTGAGTCATTAGGTTTATTCTGCAACTGCCCTCTTTTTATGTTAATAATCACTAAAATTCTGCATGTTCCTTTTCTCTGCCTCCCCCCTCATTTTAAAAGTTTTAACATGTCTTTGTTGGAAGCTAATGTAGTTTAATGGTAAAGGCATGATTTTTAAAAAGTAATTGCATTGAAATGGTTAACCTGTATGAATCAAAAAATACTTGTAATTGAGAACCAGTCATGTTGGATTCCTGTTTTCCCTAAGTTAACTCATAGGGGACCTTATACTTCTGAGTAATTAGCATCTCAAAAAAAAAAAATTTTATACCAAAGGGATAGACTCCATTAGATCTGCATCATCTATATATATATATATATATATATATATATATATATATATATATATATATATGTCTATAAAAGAATATATATTTACAAATATATTTTATAATATATATAGAAAATATAATATGTTTTATTATATATATATTACATTTTAAGTTTTTTTTATATTATAAAGTTCTATATGTGTATATATATGTATATATATATATATATATATATATATATATATGTATGTATTACATATAATATGTTTTGTTAGATAATATAAAATATAGTTATATATATGTTTCTTTGTATATAAATATATATATCGTTATATATATAAATATATACATTGAACTTTATGTTGTAGTCATATTTCAAATTTATGTATTTAAGTATAATATGCCAACAGATACAATACATTAATTGTATAGTAAAACTAGCTACTCTTTCAAACAGATAAATTTTGCTATTTTTTTGTTAAATATAATTTTTAAAACCCCTAGTTCTTTTTTGAACTGTTTAGTAAAAATGTATTTTAGTATATATATTATGTATATTTTAAGAGAGTTAGTGGAAATATTGAATATTTTATTACACTATATTAAAATCTAATGGCATTCAACCATATCATACTAAAAAAAAATAAAAAAAGAGCAAATCAGTCACATTTTTCCAAGCAAATTTTTTTTTTTGGTCTATTTATATTGTAAAATTTGCAAGTATGTATATTTGAATTATATTATATGATATATATGGAAAGAAATAAAAAAATATACTATGAATTTTTCATGGAAAAAGGAAATTATTTTGTATTTTATTTTCTTTTAATATAATAAAATGTGTTTTGCATGTTTTTTTAATTTTTTCTTAATTTTTTATTTTTTTTTTTTTTTTCATATTTCAATCATAGAATTGATAAAATTTATTTTAGTATATATATATATTATTTTATTTATGTATTATTTAAAATAATATAAAATGTAAAAAAATGTAATATAAAAATATTAAAGTGTTTGACAAGAAGACCAATCAAGTGATACATTGATGAATGTTTCACCCCTTGTGCTGTACTATTGCATGTGGTTTGAATGATTCATTGACACATCGCTTTTCTGTTCCCTTTTGTTGTGCTTGTGACATAGTTTATACTATTATTGATTCTAGGTATGTGATTAAGGAAAAATTAGAGAATAAATTTACATATTTTCTTTAAAATTTCAATGGTGTTTAAAAAATTTTCGAGGAACCTCCTGGGGGGTTATTGTGGAACCCTAATGTTCCGCAGAAGACACTTTGAGAAACTGTGCTTAAGATATATAATATATATATATATAATTTTTACTGAATTTTAAACAATATATTATTACTATATTTTATATTGATCATGAATGAACATAATAGTTTAACAATTATCATTATACATATATAAATATAATTGCAATAATTAATGAAACTTAATAAAACAATGAAATATTTACTATAACTAGTGAGATATTTATCTCAATATAAATTTTTTAAATTCTGATCTAGGCCAAAATATTTGGTAAATGAGCCACATGTTATCTGTAGGCTATGATTTGGCCACATTTCCTTTAGAATTAAGAGGTGTATAAGTATTAAATTCGTTTTTGTGTCAGTAAAATGTTTTTCTATTTTTTAAGTAGAGAATATACTGAAATATTTCATCAATAATTTGCAAATTCATATATTTTTTTCATTCTTTTTAAAAATCGTTTTAGATGTAACCATAAATAATTTTCAATTCTACCATACAGTAAAGATTTTTTTTCCCTTAAAATGCTAACTGTTTCTTGGTAAAAATATTTCCCCTTTGGATAAATATTAATTTAAAGGATTCTGATATAGCTGTTACCCAGCAACCTTAAGCATGAAATTTTTTTTTTAGTTACAAATTTATAAGAGTCAACATCCATAATATAAAATTATAAAAGCAAGTATGCTGTATAAGATTCATTTGAAAGCTACAAGGAACTTTTACCATGCTCAACAAAAAGATATGTTTGTTTTAATATTGCTTATTTAGATTTTAAAAAAAAAGATGTAAGCATTCCTGCTAACAGAGGATTTAAACCTACAAACTCTTGTATCTAACTTGAAAGCCTCGTCATGTTGGCAGAGTAAGCCATATCTGTAGCATGTAACACCTGTATACTGTTATCCTGTCACATATTTGTGCATTATTGATGTTGGCTTTTAAAATTATTTTTTAATATCTACATAAAATTTGTTTTGATACTTCTGTTACAAAAGTTGCATTTGAAGATTATATGAAAAGCCACTTTATAAAAATATTTATAATAAATTTTCTGTACTAAATTGCTTTTTATAAATTTGTGTACATGTGTGTGTGTAGTTGCATGATTTTTAATGTTACATTTTAAAGTTTGATCTGAAGGTGATATAAAAAATGAAAGATGACTGATGTGTTATATATATATATATAAACACATACATAATGATTTTCAAACATTTTATGATTAAAAAACTTTGATTTTTTTTTATGTAAAGTTTCACTATTCACAATTCTTTGTCTTTATTAATTTAATCAGAGTTTGAATGTTCAAAACCCTGTTTTGCATTGTCAAGGTAATGGTAATGTATAGTTTCTGGTGATGTAGAAATATATTGTTTCAACTCCAAACAGATAAAAGGATAAAAAAAAAACAATTGGGAAAATTAATGTAGGAGTTTGCTGAACTAGAGAATTTACAGCACTTGTATTAAGTTTGGATGAAAAGTAATGCAAGGCTGAAACAGTTGTCACCTCAGAGCTGAGAGTGACAGCACAGAGTTTTAGTTTAATGTTAATTAAACCAAGCTGTACCTTGACATTGAAACAAAAAACAGTTTGAGAATTGCAAAAAGTTATTTAGTGTTATGAGAAAGCCCAATTGAAAGTTAAAAACTCAATAAAACAAAAATCTGTAGAGAATTGGTGTGATGATCAGGAAGTGTTACTATCCATCGTCATCATCCTCCAGAAACCTCCAAAATAGCTTTCATTGGCTGATGACAGCCAAACAAAAAATGTTATGTCGGTATAAAAGGTAAAATATTTTCCAATAAAACTGCTTGTAAAGTAAAATGCAATAGCATAAAGTGAAAATCAACCAAAAATGTTTTTACATTATACTTTAGATGCCAACAGCAGTAGCTTTAATCCTATCTGAAGATAGCATAATTTTTTTTCTGTTCATTTGTTATGTATATAATCTGTTATGTAATTTTATTTATTTATTTATTTATTTATTTATTTATTTATTTTTAATGATGAACAAGAAGAGAGTTTCTGAAATGCAAATTTCAAACTACAGGTGATCACATTTGCTGAACATTCTAACAGCATAATTACTTGGTATTTCTTCATAAATGAAATGAAACATAAATTTAAAATTGAAGAAAAAGTCAAAAAGTCAAGATTTTTTTTCAAGGATGCCAAAGTCAGTAAAAGGCAGTATGTAGTACAAACATTATAAATAATTTTGTAAATGAAACAAATTATTTTCACAAAACAAGTAATTCATTTTTAAAATTTTTTTTGAATTTATGCAATATAAAATAAAGAAATAAAAACATACTATTTAGAACAATAATTGGTAATTTATCTTTTGCATCCAGCTAAAGTTTGTTTTTTCTTTTAAAAGAAGAAAAAATAAATGCATATAAGCCAAACCTCACACACTATTATCACTTTAGCTTTAGAAACAGTTCCAAAAATTTTCATTTTCTGCATGGAAATGTAGGGAATATAGAGAGAGAGAGAGACGGGAAGGGAGAAAGTGATAGATCATAACTAAGCTGTGAAATGATAATTAGCCAAAGCATAATGAAAATTAACTTCATAAGGATACAAAAGGAATACTTTCAAAGTATAAAAACAAAATTTAAGGTTCATATTCTGTACTAGTAAAATTTTTAATCCTTTTTATTTACTTTTTTTTCCTTATATTCTTCTAGAGGTCAAAATGATTTCTATGTTAGTCTCTTTTTAATGTTGAAAAAGCTTTAAATCGTTTAGAGCTTAGCAAGGTATTTTTGCTGTTTCTATTGCTTTTAAATCAATGTTTGTTTATTTTGCTAATAATTTTATAATTCCTTCCATTTTTTTATGTAGTGCTCAAGTGAGTGCTGAGGCTAATACTGGAAAAAGAAAATTGGGTAATCAGGTAAATTTTAAATTAATAATTTTTGCATTTAGTTGCTTATTAAAGTTGTGCATATTTCTCTGCTAAATATTTTTATAAAATTATTTCACTGTTATGCTTATCTTTTCAGAAAAATGTTCGTTTAGTAATTAAATACATCAAATAAACATCTTATTGTGTCAAATATATTTATATTTCATCCTTATGTAGGGTTTTTAATTTTTCAGTCTTTTTTCTTTTTGTTGAACATAACAATAATTCTGAAGATTGCATCAAAATTTGAAAAAAAAAACAAAAATTAGTTAGTTTTAATTGATATTTACAATAATTACACAAAAGAAATTTTGAATTTTTCTTTATTATTGAACTACAAAATGCAAATAAATATAATATTTAATTTTTATGTATGATTTAAGAAAATAAGGACCTAACTTTTTTATCACTCAGCTTCGTTCTTTGCTTTGTTATAAATAACCTAGCAGCCAGAAATGCCCTCTCATCATCAGTTGATGTTGTAAAAATTGTTTTCAAAGCGTCACTCAGTTTTATGGTAATTCATGATCAATTTACTGGTTAATCTAATAACTGTCATTCTTAGTCATTGATACTCATGCCATCGGAAATCACTTCTCATTTTATCAGATAACTCTCTTGAAATGCAGTCTGCTGGATTGTCAAATCCAGACAATGTCACCAGGATTGTTGTAGTTTTGAATCTCTTGTACTCTGTTTCAAACAAAAATTTTAGCCTTTTTTGGGCCCACTCATAAGCCAAAACCAAGAAATGGATAAATCATTCCAGAAATGACAAGTTATAGGTATTTTAATAGCCTACAAAATTCTATCACACAATCATACAGATTGAAATTATACTTATTGATTTTAGTCTTAAGTACCAAGAATATGTAGGTAAATTCTTGGGATAAAGTATGAAATTTCTAAAGAACCACACCTGCTTCAGGAAAAATGTTTTTACACTTACACTAACTCTAAATGCTTCCTCAATATTATCATAACTGTCTATAATATCATCCACATAGACATTCTTTAGAAAATTTATAGGCTTCTAGATTTATTTGTTCATATTTCTTTAAATAGTGTTTAATTGTTGTGGCTAAGAAAAATGGGCTTAAATTGATCCTAAATAGTATGTTGATGAATCTAAATGTCATTTAATTAACTGTATTGTTGTCAGTCCAAAAGAACCTAATGGCATCTCTGTCTTCTTCACTTATTCAAATGTGCAAGAATGCTTGTTTTATCTGCAACAAATACAATAAAAATTTTTGAAAAAGTATTAAGTTTGAGAACATCTGGGTTCAAGTTTGGTCCTGATTCTAAGCAGTCATTCGGGGATATCTCTCATAGGGCATGCAATAATTCACCGAAAACTATTCTTAATTTACTAGTAACCTTATCTTCAAATATCTCCTCTATGCAGCAAATAAAATACAGGATTATTAGTGATTCAACAATAGTTTCTTCCAAATAATCATTCAAAATTAATATATAATCATTATACAAGGAAATGTTATTATTTAATATATTTTTCAATTTAAAGAAGAATTTTTAGACACCTTATTATTACTCAAGTTTTGTTTCATTCCTTGTTTCCAATTGTGTAGCAAAAGAATAGTTGATAGTACTCTAAACCAACCAACCATGTTTCTAAGATAATTCTGTATCAATTATTCTTGTATTTTGTTGTAGAATTCATGGTTTATATAGTTCCATCTTCGATTTTATGTCCTCTTTTCTGGATTCAACTCCCAAACTCTCCAATTTCTATAACTCCTTTAATTTTTTTGAAATATTTTTCTCTTCCACTACAACCTCCATAGTTAAGATTATTAGTATTGGTGCTCTTGCCTATTAGGCACTACGTAGAAAGTCTCACTAGCCACCGATTTGTCATTTATTCTCTTAATCCTACCTCATTCAATATTGCAACAATAGTCTTCCCCAAGAAGTATTTCAGTTTTCTTCCTATTAATCATCTGCAAGCTGTAATCCTTTCAATTTTTTATATGTCTTGCAAATATTTAAATAGGATCAGGTAAGTCAGTAGCTGATAGTCTTCCTGTATTTTTATAACCACTATTTTCATATATGGAATTTTCAAACTGATTAAATACTTCTATCCATTGGCAAGTATTCCCTAAAATGGTCATTTGATATCTCTGTTTGTACACTTATTCCCTACTAGTGGCTGTAGTTCTAAAATTATTCTCTTTATTGAGAACTACTTGTGTTTTAGAATCAATTGTGGCATATTTTGTTATTTTTTAACTTGGGAGAAATTTTATATTCAATAGCTAATTCTATTTCTGTATTGAATTTATTTTTTTTTTCTTTTATACTTCTGTGGATATCATTACCAGCTTCTTTAACCTGTTTTGACATTTCTGTTATAATCTAGGCACTCATGTAACATATCATAATGTCAAAGGTATTCAAAAGTTTCTTATTCTATTTTATTGACATATATTGTTACATTACTGCTAAAAATGCTTCTTTTTTTTTTTTCAAAAATTCATCCATTTATGTTCCAATTACAGTACTGAACTGAAACTGTTTAAAAGTGGTTTACAATGTATTCTCCAACACAATACAAAATGTACCTTCTCAGCTTATGCACCAAGATGTAACAACAGCCAACTTGAGAATCAATTCAAGTACTACAGTAGCTTCTAAGAATTTTGTGTTGTAAATACTTCAGCAAGAACTTTCACTTGTTAAAATAACATTACAAAACTATACACTAACAGTTAATTTGACATGCCAGGTTAACATGCAAACAAATAAACACATTCCTGCCTCAAGTAGCCACCTAAAATGGTTACCATTGATTCATTTATGCTTCTTCAGACAGTCTCCTTCCTTAATGAGCCCTCTTAATGCATGTGTATGAGACTCACTCCATGTTATTGCCTTCAGTATCAGTGATTAATATTTTTTGTTTAAATACTTTGGTTCTTTTTAAATAATCTCACCAAAAGTGTAGTTACTTTTATGTTAGTGGAGGGCACAGATTATTCACCAAATATAGCTCTTTTATTTAAGTTTGTTGACGAACATTAAACTCAAGTAAAATGTTATGAAAATGGGTTATTTAGCTTTTATAGTATTTTATATTGATGCTAGTATGTAATATAATCTTAAAAGTAATTTAAATTTTTAAATTAATATAACATTAATTTGAGGACCTCAGTTGCCCAAACAATCTTGTTTGCAAAACAATTAGCTATTATATAATATTGAAAATTCTTGTCTGTTATACAAATCCACATATAGGAATCTACTTTTAACAAATTTAGTATATAGTTGTGTCATGTTATTGAAAAAATTGTGAAACTCAACATCTCTTTGGTAAAACTGTGTATATATTTATAACTAAAATTATTATTGGTTAATAAACTGTCATATTTGTTGGCATCTGCAACTTATGAGGTGTATTTAATATTTTTATTAATAAAATTATCCAGTGTAGTTGTTATAAATCTATTTGGAAATATTTTATTACTAAGGCTGAAAGCTGGGCACAAATCACCTTGTAGTAAATATAAATTTGTTTGATTTATTTATTATATAAATATTTATATAATTTTTAATGGTGCAATTGTTAGTTTAATAAAAAACACTATAATAAACAGGTTTCACATTTATGCAGGTATTTTATGCAAGTTTGTAATAACAAAATGCAACTTCAGCAAAATTTCTCTTTTTTATTTCTGTAGGACCCACATTTTTTTCAGAAGAACCCTGGGATTTAGATTGTGGATAATTCAGCTGAAACATTAATAATTTTAATTTTTTTTTTCTTTTAAGTTTTCACTGACATATAATGCATTCTGCCAAAATAAAATTCATTCTGGTGTGGCAAGCCAAATCTTTTGGCTTGTGCCAGGCTTGCATACCGTCTACTATTGATTACTTACCAATATATAGCATGTAATAATATCGCAATTTCCATGGTACCGTTGTCTAACGGCATTTGAGATATGTATATAAGTATGTGGAAGCATGTATGTACTCTGCTAATTTTATATTCTCTGCTACACCAAAAAATAGCCCCTAATATTTTGAATTGGCCAGGCTTACTGGGCAATGAGAAGACCTTAAGTAAATTGAAATCACTCTTTTAAAACAACAGAAAAGTCCATGGTGAAATTTTAACTTTGAGACTTTAAAAAAATGTACGCCCTTTCAAGGCGAGAGATCAGCATCAAATGATGACAAAACACAATTCTATTACAAATTTTGCCCAATATCAAGCAGTCAGGTGAATTCTTTCCCAAGAGACCGACAGCGTAGCATTACGCAACAATTTAGACATTGAATGGAGTGAACCATTTTTCTTGGGACAGCTTTAAAATGTGGCGATTGGACCAAAAACAATTTTTTGATTTTCAATTTTTTTTTTTTTTTTTTTTTTTTTTTTTTTTTTTTTTTTTTTTAAATCAGCAAACACTTTAAATAAGATATTATACAGCTGGGAAAATATATATGAAAGAATGAGAAGGGGAAAAGAAGAATTTTAGATAGATATTTGAGGTGTAATAATTTTGATATATTACATGTATATGATTTATATCAATGGTATGTGTACACATATTCATGCTGTTTATATGAATATGTATAATAAATGTGTTATATGCATGTGTGTATATAAAGGTTTTCAAATAGGAGGGCAAAAATAAAATCAGTACTGTTACAATAGATGTATAATTTAGATTTTGCTTTGTAATGACAATAAAAAAATCTGCAGCAATTAGAGGATGTGAGCCAACATTATACATTTGTTTTTTATATGCTTTTAATCAAGGTAAATGTGGAAGAGTGACATTTCTTTTCAATTGCCTATAGCTATCTTGAATAATTAATATAAGTTTTATATTTTAATAGCAATGCACTATACCCTATAAGCTTGTATTTTTAATTATTTAGGTCATAAGAAAAGGGTGGATGTGCATACACAGTTTAGGCATTATGAAAGGAGGCTCTAGAGATTATTGGTTTGTGTTGACATCTGAACTTTTGACATGGTATAAAGATGAAGAGGTAACTCTTTTATATACCTATGCAAAATTGTGTATAGTAAACTTTCTTTGTGGTATGTTATGTTTATAATTTATATTTATAGGAGAAAGAGAGAAAATATATGCTTCCCTTAGATGGCCTGAAAATAAAAGATATTGAAGCAGGGTTCATGTCTCGAAGGCATACATTTGCTTTATTTAATCCAGATCAAAGGTAGTTGGTTCTTTTTTAATGAGCAGTATTTTTTATTCATAATTTCCTTTATATTATATTACTTTAAAATTATGAAAATGTCTCCGACATTTAATAAACGTTTAATATTATTGTAGAAAAAGTTAATAGAAAAATGAATGTCTAATACTAATTACATTAAATAACTGTAAACTCAGGGAACCTACAGCCACATCTTACATAGTCAAGGGTCACAATACTCTTTGACTTCTTTTTATTCCCCTGGGCAAATTTCCTACTATGGATGTAATATTTTATTAATTAAAATCTTAAATTTACATGAAAATTCTATATTTGTGTCTTTATTTTTTTTTCCGGATATGTATATATATATATATATGTATATACATATATATATATATATATATATATATATATATATATATATATATATATATATATATATATATATATATATATGTATGTATGTATATGTATATATGCATGTATATATATATATGTATATATATGCATATGTATGTATATGTATATATATGAATATGTATATATATATGTGTGTGTATATATATATATATATATATATATTACTATCATATTGGATTTCAGAAATGTTTTCAAAGACTACAAACAACTAGAATTATCTTGTGAAAGTCAGGAAGAAGTTGATAGTTGGAAAGCATCATTTTTAAGAGCTGGTGTTTATCCTGAACGCTCTACGGAAAATGGGGAGACTGAAGAAAATGACAGCACTACTTCTATGGACCCACAACTAGAGCGGCAAGTAGAAACTATCAGAAATTTAGTTGAATCATACATGAAGATTATAACAAAAACTTTTAGAGATCTGGTGCCCAAGTTTATTATGCATTTAACTATAAATAATGTGAGTAATATTTTATTACCTTCTTTAACTAAATTTTTTTCACATCTATTAAGATTATAAAATTAATTGTGTATTTGTGGTACTTAAATATTGATCTGAAAATTGTTTTGTTATATAATATGGTGGTTTATATTGTTAGGGTATCTGCTACCAGGAATTGTCAGGAATGGTGCAATTGTGTCAGGAAAATTAGTCTCATACAGTGATTCTTTTTAACCTTTCTATGACATTCTATAAATCAGTTTTTAAAAATAAAATAATAAAAGAATAATGGAAATAAATTATAATTATTTAATGATTAAGTTGCAAATGATGTATAAAAGAAAATGTCAAGTATTGATAATTTACTGCTCACACTCACCTTTTATTTCATATTGTCAACAATATTTTCAGTAAGGCAAAAGGCGTTATAAGAGTATCATTTAAATTATAGCAATTTATTTATTTTTTGACTTTGGATAATTTTAATTTTTCATATCTTCTTAAAAGTTAAAAGTAGTTTTTTGCTACTTGCATATATATGTGTGTGTGTAATTAAAAAATTTTTTAGTAAATGTTGAGTAAATATTTTAAAAAGCATGCCAAAAGAGTAAAAAAATGGACTTTTAGCAATTTGGTAAACATTATTATAATGTATATCAATTAGAGGCCTTCAACTTTTAATAGAAACTTTTAAGGTTCAATATGCTTAAATTTTTGTCCCCTGATACAGATTCTTCATACATGTATAAGGTTAATAAGAGCCACATTCCAATTTTTTATATATTATACCGAGAGCAGTAGTATACTCTTGGTATAATACATAAAAGTTCTATAGTTACCTAGTAATTACATAGATATAAACACATCTTCAATTTAATTGAATCTAGTAACTCTACTTATTTTATATGCCAATAAGTGCTATGTAAGGTATACATATAAAAGATAATATAATTTAGAGAAATTAAAATATAATTTTTTCAAAACTTTAACAATAAAAATAAATTACAATAAAAAAGGGTTAATAAAAAGTGTAATTTATAACCAAGACTTAGTACAAAATTACATAAATATTCTGCACACACTGGAGTGATATTAAACAAATCTGACAATGGTGCTAGCAGTGTAAATGCAGGTGGATTTTATTTGTAATCAGACTATCATCTAGACAAGTTCTTTGTGAAATGTACATAATACAAATAAGAAAAAAAGTGTTTTGATTATTAAAATTAGTCTTAAGTATTAAAACTTAGTACTGATTAGAATTTATATTTCTTTAGAATTGTATAATTGTTCTTTGAATGCCAGTTAAGAATGTTGTCAAATTGAAATTATTTAGGTTTCTTTCTCACTTTTTTTTTTTTTTTTTTTTTTAATCAAATTTTGTATCTGTCTGGGATGGAAATCCTATTTCTTTAAAAGTTAATTAGAATGCAGATATGTTTATCACACCTTTTCGTTTCCTGGTTGGTTGAAGTTTGTACAAGGTTCCTGGGCCGAAGGCCTTATCCCCAATTAATGAGATATATGAATTCATTAATTAGTGTCCTTCTTTAAAGTTAGCAAGAAATTAGATTAAATGCAGGTCTTTTAGATATATTAAAAAATAATTAAAGGTAGAGAAATTGGCCCATCAAATTGAAATAATAATTAAATACTAGTTAGAATAATAAAAGAATACCAAGAGAAAGTTTAGGGATAGCTAAATAATAATAAGAAAGTTTAGGGATAGCAATGATTTTTTAAAACATTTTATGTGTTTTATTTTAATTAAGAAAATAGAAGCACAAAGGGCCAGTAAAAATTAGAAAAGATGCAATTGCACAGCAAAGCAGTAATAGATAACTGAATCGATTGGAGAGGAGCTCAGATCAGGTTATGTGGCGCCATCTATCAGATGGCCTCGTGTTTGGGCAAGTGTATTGGGGAGAAATTAATGAAGGAACTTGGCGAAAAATTACAAGTTAAGTAAACATTTCGGCTCTGGGCCATAAGTATTTGCCCGGGGTTAGGATCAAACTCAAGACCTTTAGATTACTCAAAGAGTATTGATTATGAGACTGATGCACTGCTTCTTTTCATTTCCTTCTAATCCTCAAATTCATATAATTTTCAACTCTCTTATTTATTTCTGGTACTAATTTTCATTTCCTTTTTCCAGACAAAGAATTTCATCTACACAGACTTACTTGCAAGCCTATATGCAAATTGTGATCAAGTATGTTTAAATATCCTTTTTGTACATTTATTCTTTTGTACTAATTTGTAATTTCACTAAGTTTTTCATTCATTCTATATGTTTTTGTTATTTTAGGCAACTCTTATGGAAGAATCTGCTGAAGAGTCTCGGAAACGAGAAGAAATTTTGAAACTTTACAATGCCTGTAAAGAAGCATTATCCATCATAAGCGATGTTTCTATGAAAACATCTTATCAACCTCTACCTCCTCCTGTGAAAGATGACTGGATGCCTCCTGATTCTCCTGGGTAGTACTCAATCTTTAATTATTTTTGTAAAAATTATCTGCCCTCTTTTTATTAATATGTTAAAAATTTATCAATCTTTTCTATTTTCATCGTTTGAGTCCTATAGCAGCTTATAAATGACCAAACTGTCTGTAGGTGATTTTCCTATCCCTTTGTTATCTTGTATAGGGTCTTTTAAGGGGTAAAAACAATGTATTATCCATTTTAAGATATGCAAATAGATTAACATTCAAATCTAAACGATTCAAAGATTACTAAAAAAAGAAACCTTTCCTCCACTAGCACCCATGTATCTCTTCTCTGGATAAAATCCTATGTAGGTTTCAAGGGTAACAAGTAATCTTGCCTATTGGATAAAGATGCAACCCTCCAACCTGCTATAACCAACTTCTCCCTGTCTGGCACATACATAAATTCAAATTACAAAAAGTAACTATTCACCAGTTTGCAAACAGTTTGGAACACAGAATCAACACATGATATAACTTTTTAAATATTTACCAAAAGTGTCCATAAAAATCCTTTTTGACTCTTCTCATATAAATTTTCTCTAACTAGCCATGTTCCTTTTCCAGTTTATTTTCGCAGTTTCTAAATAATAAATGAAGATTACATTTGTTATTATGGGAAACTGGAAACTCCTCCACACTACTTCTTCTCATGTTGTCTAACGTCTCACCATGGTGGCAAACAGTTATGGTTCTTAAAATTTTCCTCAAATAATTTGAGACATGAAGTTTCCAATTCTTCACTTGGTTTTTAGAAAACCAGAAACACATCTACCTCCCTCAATAAAAAGCTGCCTTTTTTTTCATCTCATATATACTGAATATATAAGATTTAGAAATATATGAAAAAATAACATATCTCTTAAAATATATTATTTAAATATGTAAACACCTTCCTATTCATAAATTTGTGAGTAATCCCTCATCACATATGGCCAATTATTTAAAAATATTTGTATATATCAAAATTTTATAAAATGAAAGAACTCTGGGGTACATTCTCTAAGCCTCAAACCCATAACATTGATTTGGGTTGGCTGTACTAATAGTAAATTAAAATATGCTAATAGTTAATTTTTTGCAAAGGAGAAAAGAAATTTTTTGGCTGCCTTGCATTGATTCAATTTATTAAAGCCATATTTATATACTAACCATATAAATGTTTTGGTTGGTCAATTATGGTTTCTTTTTTATTATTTTGTTTTCATTTCAAATTTATTTTGATGACATAGTGGTGTTAACTACCATTGAATTTTTAAAATTCAAAATATGTTTTTATATTATTTCTAGTCTAGTTTTATACTACCTTTCATCATGCCCAGAGGCATATAAGGCCTTCTATATAGCTTTCCCTTCCCCCATCTCATGTAGTTCTTTTTTCCTCAGCCCATCTTGATCATCCCACCTTGTCTCTTTCTCCATCATTTTGCCACCATGTTAGTTGAGGATGACCACATTGTCGTCTGTTCTGAGGTGGTTAGTTTAGGGCAACACTGGATATTTCTCCATTTGTACGACATGGCCAGTACAATGTCATCTTAACTTGATGTCATGATCTATGTTTAAGTTAGTTCGCTGTAGCAGCTCTACATTTGTTATTGTATCTGGTCAAAAAACTTTTGTGATTAACATGAAACATTTAGTTTGAAAGATATTTAGTTTTCTTGTTTAAGCTACAGTTAACTTCTAGGTTTCAGATTCTTATAAAAGTATTGATTTAACTAACAATTAAAAAATATAGTTTAATTCTTAGTTCTATATTGCCAGATTTCCAAATTTTACTACTGAAACAATAATGGGTTTTTGAGATTCTATCACAAATTGTCATCCTCTGTACCACCTTGGACATTAAATTTGCCTCAAGATACAGAAAAGAATTTGTCTCCAACCAGATCATTTTTCAGTTGTAATTCATTGCTTGTTCTGCCATTTATTCTTAGGGTTTTTAGTTTCAGTCTTATTTATATGTAATCCCATTTTCTTAGCTTCTTCCTTTTTTTTCCCCGAGTTGATAAATCTGGATGATAACAATACAATATCATCAGCAAAATCTAAATCTTCTAAAGTGAAAAAAAAACTCATCCTTATGCCTAATATCTTTTATTAATGTTTCTCTCATTATCCAATCAATTATAATGAGGAATAGGTGACCAGACAGGACTTAGTTTTGTCTGCCACCTGTATCAACAAGAAAGAATTCAGTTAAATCCTCCTCTACTTCGATTACTTCTTAACTATTGTTATATAATTCTTCAGTGATATTTACAAAACCTTTACCTTTTACAAAATTTAGTATAGTAGAAATGAGCATAGCATTTTTAAAAAATAAATAAATAAGGGAGAGCTAAAGTAAATTTTTATTTAAGTATCTTTTTTATCCCACTTTAATAGCAGAGATATCACACTTTAGAAAGTATAATTTCTAAAGTGTGATTTCTCTGCTTTTACCATATTTATATTTGTTCTGCAAGTCAGTATCATCTATAAATATGAAATTAGACTAAAATAAATTAAATGCAATTATTAGAAACATAAACTTTGAAAATATGGTGTCTACTTTTGTTATACAGGGGCAAATCTTGTGGAATGATGAAAAATTCAATAAGATCTGGGTTTTTTCAGACTCTGCTTTCACTGTACTCTGAAATCTTAGACTCCATATAGGGTAATTCCATACCAAATCAACACAAGGTTTCTACCTGACCCCCTCCAATTTTGATTAAATTTGGTATAGTAAGTGACTTCATGGTAATAAAGAAAATCCCCAAATCTTTTGTTCAAATAATAATTGGTTTGGGAGTTATAAGGCTTTAAAGTTGCCAGATTTGTCTAAAAAGTACACTATCGGCATACCTTTAAATTACACCTGCTACTCACCTAATTAAGCTAGAGATATGTGCAAGGTGTTATTTTAAACCTTTTTTAATGGGCTTTCATATGATATACAACATATGATGACTTGAAAATTTTTTTAAAAAATTTAATTTAAAATTTAAATTTCTTAAAAAGCCAAGTTTTTAAAATTTCGAAAAAAATCTCAAAAATTGCTCATATTATTGTTAATTAATCCTCAAAGTTTCATGTTGGGATCATAATGGGATCACAAGCTACAAAAGTTTTTTGTTTGATATATTTACTATTGCAATAACGAAAATGAGAACATGCATTCATTACTTTTAATCTAACTCATCTGTATAGGATGGAATTAATGTTTAAACACTACCTTATCGACATATACTCTAGTAAATAGTACATTTAACATTTGTGAAGATATTAGAATGAAGAAAAATTATTAAAGTGCATTACTTTTGATGGATGGTGCTACTTATTTAGTTGAAACTGGTAGAAAGCTTTATGTGTTTTGAGAATTTCTACTTCAGAAAGAATTCTTCTTGGGTTGAAAAACAAAATGTATTCTTGTGATGTTTTCCTGTGCCCAGTTAAAAAGTTGTTGTGGTGTAAGTATTTGATTTTTATATGGTCGTTGTAGGCTTGCTCAAGCCGCTAATTCTTGAGTGTACCTCCTACCCCATCACAAGGTCCTTTACCATGAGCTGTTGTCCAAAAATGCCATTCTGCCTCAATGCCAAAATCTTCCTTATGTAAGCATAAATTGGCAAAGTTTTTCTTATTTATATATTGTGCAGATGACCCATCGGAGAAATAAAATATTTTCCTTGCACTTTTTTTAAAATTCTGTCTTAAAAAAAGTAATAAGCTACTTTTGAAAACAGTAAACTGCTACTGTATTGGGCTCCAAATAGTCTTAAATTACAATGTATGTAAAGTGGTCAATTCCAAACTTCCCTTTGTAATATACAATAAATGGGTGAGTTGTAGATTGAACATTAGTCCAGTTGCAGCTCTGGGTCTCATCCTGTATAACAAATGAGTAATTTTCAGCAAAATCAAGAACTACAAACTCTGAATCTTTTAAATTTCCTTTTATATTGTTTATAAATGAATTTTGTTGTTTCACCACAAAGTAATGATAAACTAATACAGACATTTTCTCACAAAATAAGTCAATAAATTCTGATGCTGACTTTTGTATTGTTTCTAAAGAGCTCCTATCAACAGAAATCCACTGATTGAAAATGATCTTTTCCACCATATTTTCATCGAATGTTTAACCAAGTATGATTTTTAATTATATAATCCCAGAACATGATGTACACTCTCCCATGTGGCAGCTGACTGATGCTGGATTACAAATCATCATAGCAAGGCAGTCCTTGTATGTGTTAATTTTTCCATGTGTTAATGGAAGCTAATTTGGTATTTTATAGCTTGTGATCCCGTTATAATCCCAATGATTATGTCACAATGTATGAAGCCAGATGTACTATGAATTCCAATTTCAGATGTTATGTGTAAGGTGAATCCTTTAACTCTAACAGGACCAATGTATATTCTTTCTGAAGTAGAAATTCTCAAAACACATAAAGCTTTCTATCAGTTTCAACTAAATAAGTAGCACCATCTATCAAAAGTAATGCACTTTAATGATTTTTCTTCATTCTAAAATCTTCACAAATGTTAAATGTACTATTTCCAGAGTATATGTCGAGAAGGTAGTGTGTAAACATTAATGCCATCCCATACAGATGAGTTAGATTAAAAGTAATGAATGCATGTTCTCATTTTCGTTATTGCAATAGTAAATATATCAAACAAAAAACTTTTGTAGCTTGTGATCCCATTATGATCCCAACATGAAACTTTGAGGATTAATAAACAATAATATGAGCAATTTTTGAGATTTTTTTCAAAATTTTAAAAACTTGGCTTTTTGAGAAATTTAAATTTAAATTTTTAAAACTTTTTTCAAGTCATCATGTGTTATATATCATATGAAAGCCCATTAAAAAAGGTTTAAAATAACACCTTGCACATATCTCTAGCTTAATTAGGTGAGTAGCAAGTGTAATTTAAAGGTATGCCGATAGTGTATTTTTTAGACAAATCTGGCAACTTTAAAGCCTTATAACTCCCAAACCAATTATTATTTGAACATAAGATTTGGGGATTTTCTTTATTACTATGAAGTCACTTACTGTACCAAATTTAATCAAAATTGGAGGGGGTCAGGTAAAATTTGTTCTAAAATTGTGTCGATTTCACATGGAATAACCCTATACTCTTTTAGATTGGTCTCAACCAAACTTACAAATTTGTTTATTTTAGTGCTAACCGCAGGAATACAAGTTCAAGGGTGCCACCCCCTCCCCCTGTTACCTCCAGAAGTGCTCCTTTTCCTCCAAGCAGACCAGAACCTGCTGGTCCAAATCGTCCTCCACCAGCAGCTCCTCCGAGAGTACCTGGTGCTCTTCCACCTCCACTCATCCCAATGTAGGTTTCATTGCTTTTGACATTTTTATTTTAACCTTTTGATTTTTCAAATGCATGTATGTGTATGTAAATGCATACAGGGGGCATAAAAAAATCCTTTACTGGACTTTTTCTTCACAATCATTACATGTAGACATGTAATTTCAGTTACTTAAGCTTCAAATGAGATAAGCATTTCTTTTAGGGCATTTTTAATTTTAAATATTCAGTTTTGAAAAAAATTATAAAATCTAAATTTTTAGGTTTTTCTGTATTTTGTCATTATACAATAGAACCTCAATTATCCAAGCTAATTGAGACTATATAGTGTTCTTCAGATGTCAGAAATCTTGGTTAACCTGTTCAGGGCGGGAGCTGTTACACGCGAAGTGTGTGTACAGGCCGAGGCATTTTCTCCCGCTAAGCCTAATACTCAATTTCGGAAAGTACGCATTAAATAATAATGGATAAAATGTACACTTTACTTAAAAATCTAGCCATTTTTAAATATGTGATTAAATATATCATATTTTCAATCATAACAAAAAAGTTTAATTAAATTAATTGTTATTTAACAATAAAAATATAGATATGTTATATTTTACTATAACTAAAAGTACCAAATGTAGATACAAAATATAAAAAGACTTTAAAAATTATTTACACTTAACATTATAAAATACTTGAAGAATATTATAATAATTAATATTTCAAAGCCGTATGAAAAATCTCAAAGCACGGATGACTGCCGACAACAACATTGAACATGATACATTCATAACAAGTGTCATCTTTTATTGTGCTTTAAGCAAACTACACATCTCTTTCCAAGTTTTTTGCCCTCTTTTTCAGCGCACACTTCAGTAAATTACTTAAAGGACAGTTTTCTTATAATACACATAAGTATAATGAGACCCAAGCAGACATTCATTTCTCCAATTTTATAACATCATCAAATTTTTTTTGACAATCAGACTGTAAATCTGCTTGATTCATTAATATCTATTTCACTTTTTTTTTTCATACGAATTAGTTTCTTCTACAATAATTTGGATCTTGTTTTCATTGAAAAACAAATTTAAAAAGTTTAATTCAGTCTGCATGGGCACTGAATTTTTTTTTCCTATCAAGTCTCGGTTTCGAATTAAAATTAATTTTAAAAAATTCCTCTTTGATTATTCACATTCTGATTATTCACATGGAAAAATCAGAACCAGTATATTACTTTATCATCTTCTAATTTAGAATCAAAAGATTTAAAACTACTATATAAAGAATTTTTAAAAATTATAGTTGTTTCAGTGTCATTGTCTGAAAAATCCAAAGATGGATCATTCATAACTTTAGATATTTCCTTCTCATAAAGATAACATGATCTTTTAGCCATGGTTACAGAAATGATTCTAAAAGTAAAACCTATGCTTGAATATAACATAAAATGCCATCCTAAAATAGAATCGAAACTATAAACAACCACTTCAAAATGAGTTAAAAGGCTCTTTACGACATGTTACCCTTTTTATCCTCTAGCGTGTGGTTATTTTTATATTCACAAAAATCCAATAAATCAGACACATGACGGACCCCATTCTGACCTCACAGAGTGAAATTCTAATGTACAAAAATAATCTTTTGAAAAGAACGTGGATTAGTAATGCCATCTGATAGTAAATATTTCATTCCAAAACCACGACGCAACTATGTGGCTTTAGTCCCTGGTCAGCATCTAGCACAAATGCATATTTGCGGCATTCATCCTAAATGGGTTAATAGAAACTGTGTGTATATATATATATATATATATATATATATATATATATATATATATTAGTAAACTTTTTGTAACTATACACTTTAAGTTAAATAATGAGATAGGCATTTTCAAAAATATCAAAAGTCTCAAGAAAATATTTTGTTTAAATGTAAGATACATTAATTTGTAAAATATACATTATTATCTTTTAAAAAGTCTTATCTTCCATCACAAAAGTCCAGAATTTCTTCTATCAGTGGCTACTGAACAACAGAAGATCTAGTGATATAACATTACTTATTGCTCCAAATATTTTGCCATGTTTCTTGGAAGTTAAGTGTTTTTGGGTGGCAGAATGAACAAAGAACTAAAACATGTGGGCTTTGACTCTGCACATTCAAGGGGGAAAAAACTATTATTTCAGACTTTAATTCTAAAGTTAAATTATGCACAATCTAGCATATGAGCTTAAATTAATTTGTAACATCAATTCTCTCCTCTCTTTTTTTTTATTATTTATTTATTTATTGAATTATTTCAATTTACTTCTATATTTACATAATTTTTGCTTAAAACTGTACTTTAATAGATATAACACTTATGAAACTAGTGATCTCCATAATTAAACACTTAATGTTTTTGTATTACTATTTTATATAATTCGATATTCAGTAAAAAAAATCTTCTCAGTTAATTGAAGCTTAGATAATGATTTACTATATTTAATAAATATTTAAACTCATCCTTAGAACCATAAAACAAAAAAGTTGCACTGCTCTGTAACAAAAATTAACTGAGGTATTTAAATCTAAAATTTCAAGAATTTTTTTTCTTCTTCATTCAGGGATAGGATAATAGATTAATACAGAAATTTGAGGTTGAAATCAAGTTGCAACATTCCTTTTACAGTGAAAGGGGTAGAGGAGTTCCATGATAATAAATAGATGGTATATCTGTAATAAAGTGGATAAACATTCTTGATTCCAGCAAAATAAGCTCTTAACATTTGCTGTAAAAGAGACATTGTAACTTGCTTTCAATCTCGATTAACTGTAATTAATCTGAAACTAATCCCAAAAAATGGGAGGAAAATATTTAAATTTTTGGTTACAAAGAAATATTTTGTGTGACAATTAGTTTTTAAGACAAGCTTAAATTTTTACTGATTATAATGATAAATTATCATCTTATAAAAATTTAGACTTTGTAATTTTTGCAAAAATTTAATTTTTAACTTTAAAAAACACCATAAAAAGAAGGCAAATCTTATTTGAAACTTTTTTGTAATTAGAAGTATATATATATATATATATATATATATATATATATATATATATATATATATATATATATATATATGACCAATGGTTGGGGATGAAAAGGTAATCAAGGACTTAAATATTCCTGTATGTATATGAACATATGCATGTGTCCATGTCTATATGTGTACTTCATTATCAAAGAATAATTTATTTAAAGCCTGCTGATCAGTTTTGATATAATTCATATAAATTCTTTAATGAATTTACAAACAATATATATCCACATATGTAATATCCTAGATTTTCTTGTGGTACTATAAGCTTATTAAGAAAATTAAATACAAATAAATAAAGATACATATTGCTTAATATAAAATAAATTTTTCCTTAGTATTCCTTTAGTGCTAAATAGCATATCATTGAAAATATGCATTTGTGTCATGTGTTAGTTTTGCTATTCATCTTAAACTGAAGAATGAAAATATATATATATATATATTTAATCAGTTGTTCACTAATTTAAAATTTAAAGGGCTAACTTCTTTTGGTTAGCTTTAAATCTATTACCTTTTTTTATTTTTAATTGATTTTAAAGCCAGCATTAAATTCCTATATATATATATATATATATATATATACATATATATTATATATTGTATTTAAAACTTAAAAAATATTGAATTGCACACATTTAATTTGTATTACTACCAACCCTGCTAGGGAATGTCTTGTTGGTACTCCTTTGTAAAAACTCTTTAATGTTGTTTAATCTTTCATTCCCAACTTTCAGCAATTTGTGTGACTTTGTAGATACTCATTGAACTAGAGTTAAGTCATTCCATTAAACACTTCATCCAGAGTTTTATATATATATTTATATCTTGTTTTTTGATATTTTAATCTCTTAAGTTTTCTCTATCAAACATGTGATGCTGTAGAAGGTTTTGAATTCCTGGTATTATCAACTTATAAAAAACACAATTAATGAATATAATTAATATAATAAATTCAGGATCAAAACATTTATATGAGTACATTAGATCAAGTTTCTACTATTTTTTTCTAACAGTTAATTGGAGCACCTACACTTCAGTTTGATTGTATTTCCTCTTTGACTCATTATATTTTTAAATGATTTGATTTAAATAATAAGGGGTATATTTGTGCCCCTCACTATTCATTATTCACTTTTCTTTGAATTACAGACAAAATATGTTTAGAGTAGAATGTTGTTCCCAGAGGGATCTTGATATTTTATATAACATATTTTGATTGTGTAATTTAATTATATTTTATATCTGATATAATTGCAGTCATTAATGAACTGTTTTATAATGTAATGTTCCATTATTTTTTTCCTACATTTACGACAGAAGAGGCAGTGGTGGAAATGCCCCATCTATTCCCCCTCGACCATGAAATCTTCCATGTGTGTTCTCCATCTCTTCTAATACCAACTGTGCTTTTGCATTCATCATCCCTATTAAAATAACATTACTAATCCAATTAATCTATGTTAATCTGATTGGGGGGTGATTGCATGAATAATATTTATTATTTTCAATTACTCTTCTAATTCAAAGTGGCATCTATTTCTGTGGGCATTAATATATATAATTTTTTTTTACCCATACTTGAGAATAAGAAAAGGTATAGAAATAAAACGGAAGCTTAGCATTTAATAAACCTTTTTGGTAATTTAAAAAAAAGGGGGGGTTGTTATGTCCCATTTTACCTTTTTATTTGTTACTATTTTAATATAATTTTATGAGAGAAATACATTAACATTATAATACAGTGAAACCTCTCTGAGCGGCCACCCCACTGTTCTGAGAATATTTGGCCACTCTGAAGGGCTTTATAAGATAATTGAAATTCATTTTTTACTTTAAAAGCAGAAAATTAAAGTCTTTGTATTCCTTCAAAATCAAATTTTTTTCTTTAATGACTTCGTTGATTTGCATTCTTCCGCAGTTAGATAATTCAACTAACTTTCTTGCCGATTTGCCATTTTTATATTCAAACAGAACTTCAACTGTGTTGCTCGATATTTAGGAAAATGTGTTTCAATGTAATTGCAACTCAGATCACTGACAAACGAATGAAACGAAACTGGTGTGGATGACTTTTTTGCTGACTGAGGTGCAATTCTTCCTTTACTGTACTATTAGAATTCCTAACAAAGGCCCTAGGATACCTGCAAATCCTGATTGTCCACGTCCTTCCTCAGTTTCTATGGAGGGTGTAATAGGGATTCTGTATCTGAATGGTGTGCAGTGAATACAAAAGACGTAACAGATTTAACGTTTCTAAGAAGGGGGGGGCATGGGAATGGACTTTGCAAATTCTTCCTAGGTCTTATATCCGACCATAAAAATAACCTTGAGTTTTTTTTTTTTGCTCAATATTAAAGCATTGAGTGAATAGAATTTCCCAAAAAATAAAATTGGTAACCCCCCAGTGGCTATTTACAGGGGGTCGGGTGGCCGCTGACCATTATTTTTACCATTAGATCTATGAGACAAAAAATCCGTGCCATGAAAAATTTGCCGTTTAGAAGAGTGGCCGCTCGAGAAGTTTCACTGTTTATATACATTTATATACTCACACACACACACACACACATGAATAAATATGACCTATATGTAGAATCTCAATATGACTTTTCCATTTAGTATAGATAAAAAGGAAAGTTTTAAACATAGGTAATTGCTTTCATAGATAGCTATACAAAAGTATGTTATTATAAGAAATATAAAATGCCAATTATAGTAGTTTTCACTGAAAATGTTCGCTCCATAATTTTGGAATAAATACGTATACTAGGATTAAAGGATTTTTTGTAGTTGAAAATCAAGAATTTAAAAATAATTTGTTTCACGTTTAAAGTAGATTATTGTACATTAATGCAATCACCCCACAAATTTCTGTATATACATGTGAATAGTTATGTTATATTGTTCAGCTTTGCAATATGACACCTTTTTGTCTTTCTTGTATCTTATAAGTTATAACATTAGACTGATCATATATTTTGCAGTCTTTTAGTTTATCTGTTCTGTGTTGTGCTGTTATTGTTTGCCTTTATTTGTAAGTTACCAAAATAAATCTACTTTAACACAATAACATTTCCCAGGCATATTTCATCTAAAACCTGCTAATGTTCAATTTGTATCTTTACAGTACATTAAAAGTATCTATTTTAATGCATTATATATAGACTGTCTGATCAAACAAGAGTGATAAAACATAAATGTAGGGATTTTGATAAACTTCTTTTTGGATGTTAACAGATAATCATATTTTGCTGAACTTGCTTCAACTTTTAATAAGTTGTTTATAGTGATATATTCCAGTTCGTATATTAAGAGTCATATACATTTGCATGGTTTTTAATAGTTGTAGCGTACATTTTGCATGAATTTCTTGTATTGGATCATGTATTCACTCATATAATGAGTGCTAGTTCTAAATCTTTTCTTGTTTTTCTATAAATAGTAAACCATAGTTTAATATAAACTCTCCTAGACTATAAACATAACTCTAATATTTTGTCTGTTCTTAGCAATCCCAGCTTTAGTTGTGGACTGAGAATGTAAAGTTTAGATATTAATTAGTTTTTAGTTATTTCAAAACATTTGTACAGAAATTTTATTAACATATTGTAGAATAATTAATGATTATTTAGGAATTCAGTAAATACCATTTATGATTTAGAAATACAGTATATTAAATGTTCCGGTTGTTGTATATTAATGACCATTTATCCTATACATCATTTTTATCAAATCAATAAGAAACTAAAATAGCAAGATTTAGAACTTTATATTAGTTATAGGCTAACTTTAACCTATTGTGGACCAATAATTATATCCTTGAGACTGAGCTCTTTATTTTCTTCTAATACAATTGATATTTTGTGCATTTACTTTAGAATTCTCATGTTTCTTCCAAAAAAAGTTTTTTGTAGCTTTAATATTTCCTAGTCAAAATGTATTTATTATGCATAAATTATATTTATTACATTTATGCATACATTAGTGCATCGGGCATCATTTTTACTCCATCTTCTTTTTATAACAGCATAAATTTTGTTTTGTTGTAGCAATTTTTTGCTATAACTTGTGTAATTTATGTTCAGTGTTATTTAAATATTGATCACAACTCAAAAGTCTGGGAATGAAGGTGTTGGCTAAATTTTTGTTTTCTTTTATGAAGTGTGATTTCTTTAACAAGTTTAATTTATGTAGTTATACTTTTAAACAGAAAATTTTAACTCTTAATGTTTATTATTTTGTCAGAGTAAAATTAGTTTTTATAAAACATAAGACATTAACCATTCTATTATTTTATGCTGAAGTTGTTCAAGCCTTGTTTTAGTTTTAATTGTCTTGTTTAATTTGTTTTAGTGGAAGTTATTTAAAATGTTAAAGCATATTTAATGGGAGGAGAAAGTATAAGTAGTTGTATGTGCAATATTTTTATAACTATTTTGAAATTTGTAGTTTACAAAATTAGTTATAAACTTTGTGATAAGTATTAAGAACTGAATTGTGCCTTCTTTTTTAAGATAGAATGTTAAGTAAAATAGAAAGCTGACATTATTTAATAAGTTTATTCCAGCTTAAATTTTTGAACAAAATATTTTACTTCTGTAAAGTACTTGAAAGTCTGTAAATTCTTTGTGTATCAAATAGAATATTTTCTTTTAAACCGGTTAATCAAACCAAAATCTATTAGATTTTGGTTAGTATATGTCTTTAATTAAGAAATCAAAAAATCAAAAACAGTAGCTTTAACCGTTAGCTGTTTGGTTCAAAAAAAAGTTAACACAATTATTTTTGTATGGTAATTTCTAAAATACATGTAAGTCTTATATTATAATATGATAGTGCATACTGTTTATTTTTGTAAATTTTTAATTAAGTTATTTGATAATTTCTAACATTCCTTTTTATTTAACAGCATTTAAGTTGGCATTTATTGTTAATGCAATTTATTGTTAATGTGTACAGTGATTTGTCTTGTAAGCTTGCTAAATACTGTTTGTATTTTAAATTAACTTTTTTCTTTTTTTAAGGGGCACCTAATATTAAGCTACATTACTTAAACCAAAATTTGAACAGTAATATTTTTGGTTCTATAGGTACTCAGGTATATTATCATATATGTATATACCTACACACACACACACAAGGCATGTTTTATAAGCAAGTACCATTTTGAAATTAAAAACTCACATGTGTATTTTTTTATAAATTTTATTTTTACATATAAACTTGTTATTAAGTTTGAGTAATAAGCCTGTGTTTAAGTTTCTTATTAATGTAATATTCACCAGTATCAAGGGTCCCTATGTCTGAGTCAAACTTACATTAATTTAAATGTTGTGCTAAAATTCCATAAAAGACATATTTCGAAACTTGAAAAAATTCATTTAATGAAGATGAAATCATAAAACAGCTGATCTCTTAAATCGTTTCATTACCTTTTTGCTCTAAGCCTTCAGTTGTTGAACAATGGCTAAATTGGTAGGGCACTGCTCTTCAATACCAGAGTTCATGAGTTCAGATCCCACTGCTGGCATCATAGCCATTCAGAATTGGCTATAAGCAGTAGCTCCTAGTCTCATTAGCCGTCATGTAAAAAAACAGTAAACCATAGTGCTCCAAACCAACCAAGATTTCAGTTATGATAAAAGGTCACTTACTCTGCTACTCATCATGTACATTTGTACAGCTATCTTTAAATTATCTAACATACTTTTTTAGATTTTCTTCTTTCAATATTTCCTCTATATTTTTCATTGATCTGAATTTCAGACTCCTTCATCGTTTGCATTCAGAAAAGGGATAACAGAGTATGTTTCATGCTTGACTAAGGCATCTGAAATGTCTCAAAATAGGCTTAAAAACAGTTAAGTTCTTTCCGAATAGTGGCTTAATGAGTAGGATGCTACTCTTTGGTACCAGGGTTCAGGTCCGACTACTGGCATAGACATTGATAGCTATTTGAAATCTAATTTAAACAATAGGTTCTGGTGTCATTAGCCTTCAAGTAGTAAAACACTAAACCATAGAGCTCCAAACAAAACCTTTCAGAATAGTATCTGTGGCTACCCAACAGTGGTATGTATTCAATATATACGTACAGAACATCATCCACAGCACTCAGACTATTGAATTTGAAAATGGTATTTAAAAAGCATGCCTCATATATATATATATTTATTTATTTATTTATATACAAGCACATACTCTGGGTATTTTATTCTAAGGGGCTCAGCAAAATAAAGCATAACTGTTTGGCAAAGCTTAGTGTGTCATACTAAAATATAAGAAACGAAAAAAAAATGCCTGAAGTCAAAATTCTAATTTAATTGATTATACTTTTAATAGTTTTACATAGCACTAATTTGGGTGAAATACATGGAAAAGAAAGCTTGTGAATAAATTTTCTTAAAAAATAAATATTTAACTTCTAAAATATTACACTAAAAAATTAGAAATTTGATTTTCTTTTTTCTGTTGCCAGTTGATCGATAATATCATTTATGTTATCCTTATTATCACTATAAATATTTAATGAAGCTAAACCATTTAGATGGTTTTGTTGTATTGGTTTTGCAAATAAGTCTTCAGCCTTTGTAGCCTTGAATATTTTGCTTGTAGGCTTAGATGGGAGGAGAGATCAAGTCAAAAGCCCCTCTCCTGGGTGTATGCCTGTGTATTTTATATATTTATAGATATATATATATATATATATACATATACATATTCATTTAAATTAAAAAGTACAGGTAAAATTAACAGAATTACTCATTTTTAAGCAGCATTCCATATATTTTAATCTCATTTGGTTCTGTCTCACAAGTCTACCCACTTTATTCTCCACATACACACATACTTTTTTTGTGTAGTTTTGTGATGATTATTTAGGTATTTTAAGTTTTTAAGATGAAACAAATAAAAATATTTCATGAATTATATATCAAGCCTTTTATTTTATGTTTGCAACTTTTGGGGTGAGAAAAGCTATAAATTGGTGATCATTTTCTTTAAACCAATTTACCTGTTATCAAAAAATCATTTACATTCGTCCACTGTTAATATGTAGAATTAAGAGCCTTTTGCTCTCAAGCTTTTTATCTAGCTGGTGAGACAAAGATAATAATGCATAAACTACAAGCAAAACACTTTTAAGCTTCTTGGCTTAAACTTTGTCATTATAAATTTATTATCAGTTTGCACTTTTTACATTTTAACATATTTACAGCCTTTAGTATTTTTTTAATATAATAATGCATAATTAATATTATAATGCATTTACTAACATTCAGATATAAATGCATCCACCTCTTAATTTATGAGTAATTATTCAAATTTTTAATTGTGATTTAGCAGTTTCAGTTTTGGGTTGCACTGTAATCTTCCATCCTAAAAGTTTTCAGGCTTACAGTTTCTTTTAAATCTTCTGTGATGTAAAGAAATATTATATTGTTATGATTGTACAGAAAATTTGGTTTTTAAACATAAGAAATTCAATCTTAAAATATAAAATTAAACACAGGCTATGAATTTTGTGCATATTTTATGTCTGCCATGTTTATGCATTACGAATAAAATTTACACATTTTAAACATCTTTTATGCTTTAACACTAGAAGTCTTTTTTTTTTTATGGTGTTTGTTGAACTTTTAAATTTTCTTTCCAAGGTATTCAGTTTTTCGCTCCACACTGTTCATTCACTACAAGTGAATGTCATTAACGAAAATTCAACATTAGAATAGCTTACCAGTAATATACAACTAAGTTTAATTTTACATCAGTAGTATATATTTTTTATTACTCAAAATGTGGAAAAATGAAATAATTTGGGCAGTCTCATACTTTGTTCTGAAGTTGTTTGTCTACATTTTAATAATGAAATTTTTTAACTCATTAAAATGTAAGCTTTGTAAGCATTTGTGGTGCATCTCACCGCATTTTAGCATTGCGGTGAAAAATGCAATTGAGGAACTGGTGAATAAAATTGGGGAAATTTTCATTTGAATGCTATTTTACATATTCCTGTTTTCCTAGGCTGACTGGTATATTATATATAGCACTGAATTTTACATTTGGTAGGATGATTTGAAATGACATGGTTTCTGCACACCTGGAAAGTCATGGAAAATCATGGATCCTCTAAACTACCGATTAAAAAAAATGCATTGAATTGTTTAATTCTATTTTTACTAGTCATTTGGCTGAAGTTACTGAGTTTGGTATTTATGTATTATCCTATTGACCATATTGCCAAGTAAAATTTGTTCACCTAGGAAACTCAACGCAAGAAAGCTTAATGGGTGGGTAAATGTATATTATTGTTTTTTTTTTCTTAAATTGTAGATCAAAATTTTATTAATATAATAATAATAATTATTTTTTAATAAAAATTAGTTAAGATTTTGGCACAAAATATAAGTATCTCTAGGGATATTGTATATAAACATTATAGGGTTATATTTGGCTATTATTCATGGTCACTTAGATAATACCAAAGTACTCTGAATTCAAATTGGAAACATTTTGATTGAAAAATTGCTATATGATTATACTTAGGTATGTAAATGCAACAATTTATTTTTATGTATATGAGTTTATTAACACTTATAAAGTAAGTTTAAATTTTTTTATGATAAAATTCCTGTAATTTCTCTAAAAGCATATATTTTATTTGTATGTACATCAGAAGTTTTATTCATATATACTTTAACAAAAGCTTTTTAAAGTCATGGAAAATGATCTGCTAAATCAGGGAAAGTCATGGATTTGAAAATTTTATTTTGCAGATATCCTGAATAATTCTTAATTTTAAAGATTAAATGCAACCTTTCAAATTATTTAAGCTAAAAAATGTTTCTTATTTTATTTTCTTAAAGAAAGATCAGTTACTTATTAGTAATTATTAGCATTAATTCTTCTTATAAATCAAGAGGTGGTTGTATAAACTGAACTGTTATTGTCAATTTTGCTACACATGTATAAAATTGTGTCTGTAAATATTGCAAATTAAATTTTATAACTGCTAGCATTAACCAGTTTTAGCTCTTACTTGTGATGGATTTCTGTGAACAATATGGTGATGACTTTTTAAAATTTGTCAAAAAAAAAAAGTGCTGAAATTTCTGCAGCAGTGATATATTTACTATCATCCTTTAATGCAGTTAAATACTTTGTGATTTTATAAAATAAGAGCTTACACAATCTTGAAGAAGTTATCATTTGTTTTCTGTTTTTTATTACAGTATTAGTGAGCATGCATTATTATCATTATTAAATTTTATTTCTTTATAAATTAATATTTGTAAATTTGATGCTATCATAGTCAAGCTGTTGAAACAAATTTTAATATTTTAAAATAAATCCCATTTGCATGTATTCAATATTTTTTTTTATATAACTTACTTGCTTATTATACATATGTATAAAGTATTACCATCCACTAAAAGTGCCTAACATGTTCTAATGGTCCATTTTTTACCGAAATCAAATGCCTTAAATTTATAATTGTAAACAGCAAGAACAGACAATAATTTCATTTTATAATTTTCTAAAATTAAACCTTACTGAGAAACTTAAAGCAGTTCTTTGTTCAGTATTAAATTCAGTACTTTTGTTGTGGCAAACACATATTTCTTAATAATAACAGGAATTGAGGATATTGAGAAGTTTTGTAATCATGTTATATACTTGCTACAAAATTCATGTAAGTTATGCTGTATGTGATGGTAAACTAAATAGGTATGGGGATATATTGGTTATATTTCTTATAAAGGTAGATACAATTGTACAGTTCATATTTCATGATTCAATAACTTATTGTAACAAAGTGATTTTTAAATGTTTTCTTATACCAAAGTTTCATGTCAATAAATTTATTATATAGTTCTCTTACTTATTAGTTTTTCTGGCTTTTCTCTCATTGTCAAATCACATACATTTCTTATGAAATATTACTTTCATAAGATAAATAGGATTTAAAAATTTCATTAGAGATTAAATCTTGGTTAGTCTTGGTATTATCATTCAATAACTATGAAAATTTGACATTTTTATTATTAAAAAATTATTCTTGAAACAAAAATTTGAAATTATTATGGAATATGGCAATAGAATGCTTTCTTCATAAGCAATAATATGCTAAATTAACATTTGATACATACTATTTTTGCTAAAAATTTTATTTTGTAGTTTTAAACTGTTGGTAAAATTGAAGTGATTTTAAAGATCTATAATTACAAGTATGCTGTGTCTTTAAAACATTCTAATAAGAAAGATTATCAAATAATCATACTACATTTTGTAAAGGCTAGTTTCTCTGAAGACTCCTAGTCCACTTTTATAACTTCTTTCCCCAGTATTAAGATTGCTTTGTTAAATTTTTTCTCTGATCTAAGAACTGTGTACTTCAAGAATGTTAATTATCTAATCAGGGTTGTGTGTGCTTTAGGAAAATTCTAGAATTTAAAGTTTTCATACTTTCAAATTTCTGGGAAAATAAAATTATGAATTATTTTCCTTTTCTTCATTCTGTTTATTTTGAAAAGTGAATCAAAGAATGCAACACATACTCTATGACTCTCAATTCTCAACTGCTGTCATTCAGTTTACTAGACTCTGAATCTTAAATTAACAGGATGACACTTAGTAATCTAGTTTGACAACACACCACACTGCACTAAAGTACTAAAAAAAAGCTAGGGGTATTTACAGTAATAAGGGTTAGAAATGTGTAAGTATGAATGCCATAGAGTCTGTGAAACCATATAATAGTAGTTAAAAGTTCAAACTGTAAAAGTGATGCTGTTTCCATTGAATGTCAATAAAAGTATTGGCAGTGATTGAAAGAGCAAACTTGTCATATTAATTTGCTAAAGAAATTGAATACTTGTTCTTTAAAGAAGTAATTATAGCAACTACAAAAAAAATTCTTTTTATTTTTTCAGAATAAAATTTAATCTTCAAAAATGTGTTTTGTGTACTTTCATATCTTTAAAAGTTTATTTTTATAGAAATGAATAAATCCCCTGCCCCCAATCAAAAATATTGTTCATTGATACTTGTTTTTGTATTGCTGTAAATGTACAAGTCCTTAAAAATTTCCAGGGGTAGTGGAGGTTGGCCCCACAAACATCCTTGTTAACTTAATTTGGAAATCATTATATATATATATATATATATATATATATATATATGTTGTGATGCAGTGTTAAGGTAAATGGAAAAGAGTCTTTCTTGATAATAATAAGTTTATTAAATCATATTTTCATTTAAAAGCAATACTAGTGCCATTTTCATTTGTTCATGGCAGAACTAAGCGTGGAATGTATTGACAGCTCCATCTCCATGCACCAACTGATTCTTATCGCTTGATTAGTCATCAACTTCCTGTGAAATATCTCTGCGCTTGACTGCATTACTCCAAAAGGTTATGCAATCATAGTTTTTTTTTTTCATTTATTTTATTATTATCAAAGAGTTTTCTTTTAAAATCGTTTATAATGCACATAATTTCCAACTACCCCTTTTTTAGACCTGACATATATATATATATATACACACACACACATAGCACCATATGACAATATAAGTTGTACATGATTGCATTTTTGTACCAAAACATTTTGCTACCATTTATAAAGATTGATCAATAGATCATAATTATTGAAAACTCTGCTCTCAATAAGACATGGGATGACATTCATTACCACTTAGATTACATACGATAATGTACAATGTTCTATCAGCTTTGATTATATTGTTTGTTAAATTTTTTTTTATATTATAGTTGTATTTTTAAAAAAACTACAGAAGTTATGGCAGTGTTAATGGTCTATTCTAATATCAAAGTACCATTATATGAAATTTTGTTTATTATTCATAACATTTTCATTTTAAAGCATTGAATATATAAACTTTAAAATATTTTAAACTGGTTGCTTTGTTTATGGTCTTATTAGTTGAAATATTACTGAGGTTTTTTTTAAATGTCTTGCTAAAAGAAATAAGATAATTGACTCTATCTTACAGAATGAGAAAAGTGTATGGTAAATTGTTCTGTATACCATATAACATCATTTGAATTAGTGGAAAAAAAAATTGCTATTTTTTTACCTTTATCAGCTCTTCAAATCTAACGATTTAATTCTTGTAAAATTAATTTTCTTTGCTATCCTTTCATATTCTAAAGTTTGTTTATAACATATTTATTGATAAGTTTTCATTTCAAACATAGACATACAATTCAAGATTTTAAGTAACATATATTCTTAAAATAATTTAAAAGCTACTTTAGATTGAAAACATTTTTCCCCCTTTTTTCTTACAGAAAAAGAGTGAGATATAGATGTTAATATTTCCTTTCTTTTCACACAAGAAAAAAAAATTTGCTGAGGATTTGAAATCCATAAAAATCTGAAATTTGGAATTCCTGAGGTCTGGACCATTCTGGATTGAGGTTCTTTATGGTTATATAATTTGTTAAATCATTTTAATTATTGCCTCTTCATTCTTTACATCTTTATTATAACAATATCTGTAGTCTGTGTGTTTAAAGTGGATATTACACAAGCCCAATTTAACAAATTCAGTAAGGATAATTTTTAATAGATTTTAATCATATTTTCAATTACATGACTATTTAATACACTTTAAACAAATAACAAGTTATAAATTTCATTAGATCTAACATTATTCTTGATGTTTGGATATAGCAAACAAAAATCTCTGATCTCTTTAAGTGTGTTATAACAGGATTTGACTGTAAAAAATACACATTCTACATTTCAGTGAGGTAAATGAGTAAGAAATATGTGTATTTAAAAAAGGTATCATTATGTAAATTTTTACTTAAAAAATTATTTCTTAGGTAGTTTGGAAAAATCAGTCCAACAGCCACTAGTTATACCATGCTACTGTGCAATAAGATTTAGATTTTGTAAAAGTAATAAAAACAAGCCATTTTACAAAAATAATTTTTAAAATAGCCACTTGACTAAGGCGACCAACATTTTTCCAATAAAAAAGGAGGATATATGTAAATAATTACTGTCATGTTTCAGCTGTGTAAGAAGTCAATAAGTCTACTAATTCATTAGATAATATCACTATTTTATTTTTATCAAATAATACACTATCAATAACAATCAAAATAGCAACTGTTGTGTATTTTTATGAAGTATTTTATCTTTGATTGCATGCATTATAAAGTTACTGCCTATGTATAATTAAATAAGCAGTTTTTTCATCTTTATGAGAAATTTTTGTTATTAAATGTGCAGATATTTATAAATCAGCTTATACATATTAAAAAAAGGGATGTGTAGCATTGTATGATGAAAAGGAAGACATCTTAACACTGAGGGAAGGTAGAACTTTCAAAAGAAGGACAGTTAATCACTTTTCACTTGACATAAATCTAGTATTAATTGCTCTGTGAGTACTGTACAAATTTATATCAAGAGAGCAATTGTTATTTGAAAATTACTTGATTTATTGGAGGATTTCATTATCCTTCCCACTTTATATATCTCTCTCAAAGGGATGAGAGGCCTTCAGTTTCATTGCTTCAGACCAGCAACATTCTCAATTCAAGAGCACTTAGTTGCTTGTAAAAGCCACTTAGTTTGCTTCATGCATTGCTTGGTGGTATTTGACTTTCAGTATGCTTGCCTATTTAAGCTGTCAGTTTCTTGTCTCTTTGCTTAGTCTGCATTTACAAGCCACTGAATGCTCTTCGATTGAAATTGTTGCTCATTCAAAGCAACAAAGCAGCTGCCTGTGAATTTTCTCTCTTGACTTCTGCGTTACTAGTAGTGGCTTTGCTTTTTATGCTATATCCAGCACAAAGGTTTTACCTTCTGAAATACAATATTTTGTTTCTTTTTTACTATTCTTATTTTAAAGCTTTTAATCCCCGTATCAGTTTGGGACTACAAATATTTTACATACATTACTTTTCTCTGAAAGGTTTCGACATTGACTACTAATATGTTTGTCCTATTAATAGACATGCTGGGTATGCTTTATTAAAACACAAAACATTTTGCCAAGTTAGAGTGTAATATCTTGATAAAATAAGAAAAATTACTAAAATATTGAGTTTATATATATATATATATATATTGATGAAGTGAAAATTGATACCCAATTTTTTTTTTCTATTTAAATGCAAAGCATAAAGAAAAAAAACTAAGGACATTTATCGAATATGAAGTGCATTAGAAATGTTAAATTAATATTGTTGAACAACTCAATTTTTACAAAAATAGTTTGTGTTTTAATCAAAAAAAAATTTTTTTGTAAATTATTAGGGCCTTATATATTTTACATAACATCATTATTTATGCTCATATCAAAATTGCAGTTAAGAGTTGAATATTTTAAAATAGAGTTTTAAAGTTGCTGTTTCCTTAATAAATAATTGAATATAACCTTGTCATACTCAGTAACTTATGATGAACTTATTCTTGTAACGCTAAAATAATATATTTTTACTTTACTATTGATTACTATTTTGATTTCCCTCTCAAATGTAGGTATTCAAATGCATTTGTTGTTGATTTAAGTGAATATTTAAAGCATTAAAGTTTCTTGTTAATTTTTTTATATTTGTTATATCTGTTGATAAATGTAAAAATGCTATTTAGTTTATTTAAGATACAAAGCTTGTGTAATATAAGTGTAATTATAATTTCCTTAGAGATTAATCATATTTATTTTAAATTTATTTGCAGGTAAGTTAATATTTTCGTTATTATGAGAATTTTTTGAGTTTATATTAGAAGAAAAATTTATAATATTGTGTAGATATATTTTCTTATGTGATGTGTATCAGTCTTCATACTTGTCCTGAAGATCTGGAAATTATCTGAAAAAAAAATTACCATAAATGTACTAAATATTTGATTGTTTGTCCTGAAAATCTTGAAATTACATTGATTTTGACCAAATACAGCTAATTCTTCACATTTAATCTTTACTGCATGTTCTTTGAAGAGTCATCACTAAAATAGTATTGGATCCTGATTCATTAGGTTAGCGTATCAAATTATTTACAATTTATATAGTCAGTTGTATATCAAATTTTATACATGAAGGAGAAAAAAAAACTTTTTTCTTAGATAGAGCACTTGTCTTTAATACCAGCATTTATTGTGTAAAGCCGATGATTTTTGTAGCCTCTTTTATTCTGGAAGCACCAGATAGGTGGTGTGACATTGTTCTTGATGTGGGGACAGAACAAATTTAGCTAAGTTTTAATCAGGAATTCAACCCAAAACCACAGGGTGGGACCGCAATACTTTAATCGTTATAAAATCTGGGAGGTACATGAAAAAAAATACGAAGTATATTATATTGGTTTTTAATAAAAATACTTTTCCTGCTTTTTTAGCTTGTTCTCCTAAAGTAGTAAAATCCATTGTATTTAAAAATTTTCAGTTATAATTTTGTAGATTCCACTGTCATTTTAAATAATTCTTTTCTTGGATATTAATAAGTTTCTTGATATATTGATTGTGATGTATGAAATGTTGTACCCATCAAATTCTTATGGGGGGGGACATTTTTGTGGGTTATTTATTATATTTTCCATGTTTTTTTTTTCTATTACAATGATGCTAATTTTTAGGAATTATCCTCTAATTTCAGCTAGTCGTTAAGTACTTTTTTGCTATTTTCTGTTAAAAAATACTAAATTTGTTGATTTCAAAATTGTCTTGAAATTTTTACTTTTCATTAACTATTAAATTTTCTTTAAACAGTTTAAAATGTAAATATGTTTGTGTAAAATTGCAGTAGAGCTAATGTGTATTTAAAAGTTATTTCCTGATATTTGATATATAGCTAGTACTAGCTCTATGTAGATTTGTTTTTTATTTATACAAAGTTTTATCATTATTTTGTTTTACTTTTAGGAATTTATCCTCTAATTTCTGCTAGTTGTTAAGTACTTTTTGCTATTTTCTGTTAAAAATTACTACTTTTGTTGAATTCAAAATTGTCTTGAAAGCTTTATTTTTCATTAACTATTAAATTTTAATTTAGTATTTTTTAAATAGTTTAAAATATAAATATGTTTGTGTAAAATTGCAATAGAGCTAATGTGCATTTAAAAATTATTTCCTGATATTTGATATATAGCTAGTACTAGCTCTATGTAGATTTGTTTTTTTATTTATACAAAGATTTATCATTATTTTGTTTTACTTTTAGGCGACCACAACCTCTTATTCCTCCAAGGATACCTGATAGACCGCAAGGTGGAAAACTCCTTTGATAGACACATGTGTATAATTTAATCATTCCCAAAAATATGGACTGCAGTTTGTTTCTACTTTATGCATAATAGCTGTAAACATTTGAATCTCTTTACATTTTTCTAGAACTTAAACAGATTAATTGGTTGCATTTAGATTTGTTTGATATGCATTTACAAAAAATTTTTGTATAAATTTATTTATTTGACAGTAGAGATCTATGAAAGCAACGTGGTTAAGTACTGCTGGATAGTATTTTGCCTTTCTATTCATTTTATTTAATGATGTATATATAGAATGAATTCTAAGTTTTGAAGCTTTTTATGAATATAAAAATCTGTATATAATGTATCATATGTATTATCCCATCTTTGTACATTATTCTCTGATAATCCATTTTAATGGTTATATAAAAGTTAGTGATATTTTAAAAGTGTTTTTCATATTAAAGTGCTGTATGCTTGAAATTTAGTTTGTTTCAATTTATTGTACATATGGATCGATAGTAAATATGTAATACAAGTCCACTTGTATTAGAAAAATTACTTTTCTCCATTTCACTATTTGAATCATTCATCAGTTTAAAAAACTGATTTCACTTGTTTGCCCTTAAATATTTAACTCTTTTTTTCTGTGATGGCTGAAGTAAATCTGACCAAAAATATGCAAAACACTTTCTATCAAACTCCAAACTGCAAATGACAGTTCAACTCCCACCTCTAACCATAATAAACATTCCATCCTTACCCATTTCGACAAAATATAAACATCCATTGTTCAATAAATCCCAGCTGTTAAGAGGACTCAAAACCTGTGCTGTTGTTTTCCTGTTCGAAACTCCTTGATTCAGAAGGTTAAAGAACCCCACAGAACTGAAAACATATATTGAAGATCAACACTCTTTGGAAATTTATTTGAAAATTAACAGACTTCAACCACCATGTGGTACTGCTTAAAAATTTTAGTAAAATGTTTCAATTTCCAATCACACTGGAATTCTGCAAGACACTAAACAGAGAATTGCAGGATTACATATATGTGTCCCCACAAGCAGTGGATACTAGCAGCGTCCACCCTCTTCTTTTCTCTGGTCACAACCTCAAACTCTTAAAAATCAGACTTCTCCCGCAGAGATAAAAAAAAAATAGGTGTAACTCGAGAACAGAGGGGTGAGATTCTGCCAAACCAACGGGCCCTTCTATTTATCGGTTTTGACAAGTCCGAAGTCACTTCCTAGCCCAGACCGCTCCTGTTCTGTTTGGCTTTGGCGACGGCTTACGAGAAGAGGTAAAAAAAAATCATTGAAGTGAATGTAACTTATTGTTACACCCAGCTCCAGGATCGAACTGGGGACCTGTGTCGTAGGAGTGCGAAGCGCTACCTCAAGGCCACTGGGCTTTGATCTCCGAGGTTCTAGTGTTTAAAAAAAAGTACGATGGAGGAAGTGTTAACATAACCATGCGAACAGTTGGAAGAATGGTACGAAGAATATATAGTACATTTAGAATCGATGACGTCGATTCCATTTCAGTTTTTGCCCGAGAATTATTCAAGGATAAAATGAGTATTGCAAGCATTGCCTTCTTGGGTTTCATAGAAAAGTTACGTAAGATCACTAGTTACAAAATATGCCTTTTAGGTACAAACTTTAAAGTGCATTTATAGGAATATCAATTTTTAACAGTGGAATAAACAACAAAAATGGACATCATAACATTTTATCGATTAGCATGCAGCGACAACAAAATCAGAAAGTCATTTGGACGAGTGTATGCATCCATTCTTTGCCACTTCTAAGAAAAAATCCATTTTTTGCATACATTGTGAACTTAGGCCCTTACCCGGCAGTCATTGGGTCTCTATATATTTCAAAAAAGGAGAACCAAACGGCTTATTATTTTGACAGTTACGGACTGTCACCGAAAAATAAAAATATATCACGATTTCTGAAAAACAATTCAAATTCAATAGCTTACAATAAAATATACTTTCAAAACGAATTGACAACATCCAACAGCTATTTTCGTTTATATTTTTTGCTTAATTGTTTAAGAGAAAACTTTTCCTTCTTGATTCTCAGCAAAGTCGAAACCAAATAAGATGAACCGATTATCAAAAGATTTATATTTCAAACTTTCAACAAATCGAGAACTGTTATTTTTCGTATGATAAAAGGCAGACGTGCACTGCACTGATAAATATGATAAATTCCAAGCCCAAGCCGCATTAGTAGACAATCTTTTCCATAGAGCGGTACGGTTATTTTTTTTTTAAATCAGAAATTGAAAATGTTATCAAATTTCTTGGTAAAGAATTTTAAATGGATTATATGCAAGCATCTTATTTTAAAAACTTGAAAGACTATTAGAAGTGCATTATACTATGGTACCTATGATATAGAAAGGAACAAACCCATCCATTTGAAAATTTTGACTCAGACGTTGTCAAATACATACACAGCCAGTTCTAATAAAAGCAATTTGAGCCGCGGTAGCTCAGTCGGCAAAGACAACGATCTCGTAACAGCAAAGTTGCGGGTTTGGAACCCGAGATCTGTCTTGTTCGTCGAAGGTAACTGGGGCACGTAAAATATGTTCGTGATCACAATGTCCTCCAAGTTCTCCATCAATACCTCTGGGGGTGGCAGGCCAAGTCAGTGGGTCTTCTGCTTGGTCCCAGCTCAAAATTACGAGGACCTACTTGAGCGAAGTCATTCTTTCACCTTAATGGTGCTCATTAAAACGATAGGTGCACCCCTTGACCTTAATGCCAGAGCCTGCAGGCTCAGTTGTACTTGATTTGTCCAAGTGGCATGAGAAACAACAACAAGCGACTTATTTGGATTTTTGTATTTATATTGTAAAGATCCGCTTCCTAAATCCATCCGCTTGTTTTCTTCATGCGATAAATTGTACAGAGACATGTTAGAGTGCATATGCATGGGCAAATGTTATGACGAAGAAAACAACGAAACAGATTGTTCTGTAAAATGTTTTATTGTATATAAACCGAACGATACAATTCGAGAATTAAACTGTCCATGTAAGTAAACTTGGAAGACTGATAAAATAATTTTTATATAACTCTTGCATTTCCTTCTTCTTAAAAAGCACATAAAATACGACAAGAAAATACAATTATTTTTGAAATAGTGAAATATTTGGTAAAATTTCAATTACAGAAAAACCATAGAGATAATTCTAATAAACGAAAAATTACCAGACTCCTTACTGGCCATCAAAATATTCCATTGCCTGATTTATCCAGCGAGTAAAGATCTGAATCCCTCCTTAAACCACTTCGGAACTTCGTCTTCATCAAGCGGTTGACGCCACAAAAAATTGCTGCAATCAAAAGTAAGGTTATATGAATAAGGACTGTTGCAAAATTTTATAAGCTAAATCACTGACGCCTACTTGGGTCGTGCCAGGTGTTGGTCGTACGCACTCTATCCAAGAATACTTCCAATCGGGTACGATGAAAGATACATAAGCTAGGATAGTGGTAGATCTCAGACACCTTCATGATGAAGAGAAAAAAGCAAATGATAATGAAAACAGAATTGTAGATTCCTTTTAAAGGTCCCTCCACACTATGGTCCACTGCAAGCCATTCCCACCGTCTGGAGGGGGTATGGTTTATCGTGGTTAATGGTGTCAGACGATAAAATAGCCTTGGCGGACGATGGCTTCGAAAAGTTTTTCTCCAAAGATTATGTAGCCTCCCCACTATGGCCAATTGTTCCCCACTTCCTGATGGTGACCTTCAACGATGGTTCACGGGTTGCATCCACACGCTGGGCCACTAAATGACCCGAGCTCGTGAATTCGTCCATAGGGTCTACCGCTCACTTTAATTGCTCATCTGGCTGCCTTTGATCTTTGGAGAAAAACAGCCTCCGAAGCCATCATCCACCAAGGCTATTATAAACCAAACCCCCTCCAGACGGTGGTGATGGCTTGCAGTGGACCATAGTGTGGAGGGGCCTTTAAAGACAGCCAGATGCGCAACTAAAGTGTGCAGTAGACCTTACTGACGAATGCACGAGCTCGGCTCATTTAGTGGCCCAGCGTGTGGATGCAACCCACGAACCATCGTTGAAGGTCGCCATCAGGAAGTGGGGAATAATTGGCCATAGTGGGGAGGCTACATTAGAGAAGGCTAAGAATAAACAAACTAAAACTTAGATGGCGATGCTTTTTCTTACTTCCACACACTGAGTTTTTGTTCCCACGCTCCAGGTTGATCTCACAGAGGGGATTAAAGGTAAGATAAAAAAAAATAACAGTTCGTTTTTAACGAGCGTCCCCCCTCCCCCGCGTTATTTTTTTCTGTATAAAAAAAATAGATCTTCCAAGTTGACGACGTGCTCTCTCCCTGTGAAATTTTGTCTCCTACAGAGAAAGAATTGACGACTGAAACAGATTGTTGAATTTTTTTTTAATCTGACTAACTTCCTCTCATAGGAAAATGATAACATAATCCTAAGAGAACGGAAATCAGTCGGACACTCTGGTCCTTTTATTTATTTGCCATTTTTTATATTTTTTTTATAAAAATCTTACAAAACAATTTCCGTTACACAATACAAAACAGAGAAAAGCATGAAAACATACATTTCTTCGTAACAGATGTTATACATAAAATCCTCACACTGATTACAAAAAGGGAAAAAACACTTGAAAAGTATGCATATGTTTAATTGTTATACAAAACAATATTAAAATCATAAAAAATCATCACACAGAATTGTGATTTATAGAATGCAATTTTACAATGCAGAAAAAAAAATGAATGCACAATACAAAACATCAGCAAACAATAACATTCAGGGCTTGATTATCGCCGTGGCACTTACAGCACGTGACCAGGGCACGAAAATTTAATCGAGTGCTTGAAACGCATATTAAGGTGGGGGGAAATTGCAAACTTACGCTACCATCGTTAAGTTTTAATAAATTATTGTACGAAGTAATTGTGTTTGTCATGAACTATATTGTTTCCAATTTACTTTAATTTTACTGTTATTTACCTGATAATTAATTCCCTCAGTGAACCTGGTGCTCTTTTTATCCTATGGGTTATTGCATATTTATAAGACAGATTATTAGAAACATACCACTATAAACAATTAAATCATCTCATCAGTTTAAATTATTTTTAATTCTTTTATTCTAACCATCGAAAATGCGTCTGGTAGTATTTGGGTGTTAACAAAAAATAAATAAATAAAGTCATAAATATATATTTTTTATTATTTTTATAAGTATTTTAGGACAGTTTATTAAAGAGATATATAACAGACTTCTACAAAAAAAATTACAGACATTTTAGTATGAAATAAAAAAAAAATGCTATGGAAGTTGAAAAGTAGTCACAAAACCATAGGATTCTTATGTTTGACAGTTCTTAGACCAGCGGTCGGGGAACCGGGGTAAATTACCCCAAATGGGGTAAAAATGAAATTTTTGGGGGTAAAAATGAAACTTTTTTGAGTAAAAAGAATATATTTTTCAGATTACTTTCCAGATCTTGATACAAGTACTATCAACTGGATTGTAGATCCTTTTAAATGTGATATTGCTATGATACCAGAAGAACCTTCAGGTTTGGCAGAAGCAATTCTTGAACTTCGATCTAATACTGAAGCACGTATTCAATTTAAGAGTAAATCAATTTGACGTCTTTTTGGATTTCAAAAGCTGCAAAGGCTTCCAAAATTGCACATGAAGAAGCGGTTAAAAAATTGCTGCCATTTGGAACAACATATTTGTGCATACAAGGCTTTTCCACTCTAATGAACATAAAAACGAAGAACAGAAATCGATTAAACGCCGAAGACTGCATTCAAATCGCTCTTACATCAAAAAGTCCTAATTTTGAAGCAATTGTATCGAACATGAAACAACACCATTTCTCCAAAACGTAAAAAAAAAAAAATTTTCAATTATTCTTTTTTTTTTATTTTTTTCAATTCTAATTATTGTTTTTTTTTATTATTATTATTATTATAATTTGTTACAATACCGTTATGGATTACTAGGTATTACATTGATAAATTGAATAAATGAAGTTTAAATAAAATTTTTAGTTGTTTTCTTTTCAAAATTATCATTGGGGGCTATAATATGAAAGATGCTAAAAAGAGGCGATTTCGTTTTTTTTTTGTTTTTTTTTCCCTCTTCGCCATGGGGTAATATCAACTTAAACAAAAATATTTTGGGGTAATGATTAAAAAAGTTCCCCGACCGATGTCTTAGACCCATTCCCAAACAAATTTTCCTTTTGGGAGGGGTTGACTCATTACATAACCATATAGGTTATTTGCATCTATTGCAATTATATAAAGGTCCCTCCCCACTATGGTCCACTGCAAGCCATTACCACAGTCTGGAGGGGGTATGGCTCCGGAAGCGGTTTTTCTGCAATCTGAGATCAACGACAACCAGCATGCGCTATTAAAGTGTGCAGTAGATTCTATGAAGGCTTATAAGCGTTATGCTCATTTATTTTTATATATATTTTTGTAATGATGCATACGATGTGCATTATTGGTCTGGAGGAATAACATTATAAGAAACATACATTGTCTTTACAATCAATACATAACAAAGCTTTTTTCTTTTTTAATTTTGGAGGCATAGAAATAGATGCGCACCCCCTCTAATCTCTCTATATTTGCCAATATGACAGTCTAAATATTCTATGTTTTTAATGACCCACCCGCTCCCATTTCTCACAAACTGATCTATAGATTCAAAAATTTTACGAAAACAACTAGATATCGATTCGTCGATTTGAAATGAGGATAATATGCGTTCACATTTCAAACAAAAATAAAAATTTTGTTTTACTTCACTTTCAGTATTTTCGTTTTTTACAAATAATATATTCATACATAGTAATAACCGAAGCCTGAGTAATAAATTAGTAATTAAAATATCTTTAATTTTTGGCTTCGTTTTGTTATAAACCAAACAACACACCGATCTCTATCAGTCTATAATACCTCACCTCATACAAACGCCTACCTCTATAAGACGTCGAAAAATATCCAGGTCGTGTCTTATGGAGCTCTATAGGAGTTCCCAGGTGTGTTCTCCTTGAGATCCATAAGACGTCGACGAAATCTACGCGCCGCTCTATAGCACGTCTATAAGAGCGACAATTTCGACTTGGAGGGTACGCGATTTAGATGTTTTTAGATCTCTAAAGGACGTGCTATTTCAGATGTTTTAGATCTTAAAAGGACGTGCTATTTCCCTGCAAAACGTTGTTTATTTGGTCTTAATATATTAGCTTAATTTAATTTGAATAATTTGCAGTCTATTACAGCACTTACCCAAAAATAACTGCTACTGTGATTTTAAAAATAAAAGTAAATTTACGGAAGTATAATAAAATGTATAAAAATTTGCGGTATTTATATTAAAGTAATAATTAGGAGGCTAACTCATTTCAATATTCTCCAATTTTTTCCAGGCAAAAAACTAAGTATTTCTCCAAGCTTCCATTGCAGTTTTCTTTATGATACAAACCATAAACACAGGCATATTTACATATGTGTGTGTTTGTTTTGTATCATGAAAAGAACTGTAATGGAAACCTAGAAAGTTTTAACTATTTCGCCTAGAAAAAAACTCGAAAATTTGAGTTTGCATACCGATTATTACTAAAATAATATATATACCTTTATTTTTATACATTTTATTATACTTCCATAAATTTACTTTTAAAATCACTGTAGCAGTTATTTTCGTGTAAGTGTCCTAGTTGAATGCAAATTGTTAAAAATAAATCTAGCTTATTATTAAGAGCAAATGTACATATGTATTATAAATGTATAAAGAACACAGAATTTTTATCTAATTCAATAGTTTAACGATGGCCATTTTAGCATAAATGAATTGGAAGCTTTTAAAATCACATCAAATTTTGGAATAACACAGAATATAATGCATATCTACTTAGTTTAAGAATAAATTTAATTAACTTTCAGAAAGAAATTTGAATACTGAATTAAGTAAACTTATAAAGCTCTTCTAAAGAATATTTAAAAATTTTCTGGAGGAGCTTTTGAGAGTAAAACTCATGCTTTTCTTTACTTTACCTAAATTATCTTAATATATGCTTTTATTTATTAAAAAGTTAATAAATTTTTTAATTAATAGATCCAACAAAATATATGTACTAATTTTTTATTAAACTAAGATTTTTAACTAATATGGTTTAAACCATGTGGATCATGAGAATTTTTTGAAAAGAAACACCTATAACTTTGTAAATAACCCCGATGTGCAGAATCTAAATAATTGAAATCTTACCATTTTATATATTAAATGTTAAGGTGAAAGAGGTAAATGCTAATTTCGATTCACTGAAAATAAGTACTCAAAAACAATGCTGCACACTTTTTTTCTTATTTTTAAATTCTAAAGTCTTTCAACAACAGGATGATTCCTAACTAAACTCATATTTAAAAAAAATTCTTTCTAGTAATTTTCTTAGATATATGCCGTTTTTTCACAAAATAATTTTACACATGTATACACATAAAAGCACATAATAATATAATGTTAACACAAATAGCAAAAAAATATTGAAAAACTTAAACCACTTAGAAACAGTTCATAAAAGTAAATACATATATATGAGTATTAAAATGTTACTGCAAAAAATCAAAGAAATCTTGAAAAATACATTAAAAAAGCACACAAGCACTTTTCTTATTTCTCCATCGTGCCGGCAAGGTGGCTCTGTATAGCATTTAAAGCACGCTGTAGCACATCTATTTGGGCGACATGAATATTGAATCTATTTCTGATGTCTTCCTGGTCTTTTTTGTAAAATCCCAGGTACAGCACATTTCTGAAATCTTTTAGTTCAATATACAGATTGTTTCCCAAATATACGCAAAGAGGTGGGATTTCTTTGAATTTTATTCTTTCATTAGGTGCCAAATTTATAATGGTCTTTTTATGAGGAGATAGGCTTGGAAGTAAATCAAGCTCCTTGAGATCGAGAGGTTGAGTGCGACCTCCTTCGTCGTGGCTTAATTCAATGGATTCGAAATTCCTTTTCAAATTGATTTTTTTGGTCATTCTTTCTAATTCAAAAGAGAAATAAGTTTTTTTTTAAATATAATAATCTAATATCTTAGATACATATAAAAATTTTAACCAAGAAATTAAAAAATCTCCCACCTAGCAATTCCTACACACGATACTCATAACATAAAAACACTCACCTTTGCTGCTGGATGCCATGTTGCTGAGATTGCTTTCAATGTAGAGCACTCAGAGTCGCACTGTTCGCTATTGCTCCGAACAGCCTACGCAAAAACTTTTCCGTGGCCTACTTTCTTTCGCTCACACCTGCGAGGGAAAAACGCATGCATCACTTTTAATAATATCTCATTTCAACTCCCTCCTTTCTCCCTATTAACCTCACGTTCCCCAGCCCCGCTAAAATGACTTCTAAACTGGTCTTCACTGCTGATGAGGCCTTATTTGGAAATTCCCCTCACATCACTCACTAGCCAACACCCCATTAACCTCAAGCCGCCCCGCTAAAAAAATACCTGTAAACCGAGCTTCACTGCTGATGATGCTTTTATTGGAATTCTCCACATCACTCACAAGCCAACAACCTCGTAAGCTCCGGTCCAGTATCACACATTTCTTAGGAAACGCCCCTTCCCTCCCACCGTTTTTTAACCCCATTTTTTGGACCAATCAGAAGCCTCCATTCAAGCTCTCGACCAATCAGCGACGAGGCCGCGCCCACTATGGTCTAGTGTCACACACATGGTCCAGAGTCATACAGAAGAATAATACTAACGTTGTACCGCTCCTCCAGAGGCCCGGCGTGCGTTCTCGTGTAACTGATGGTAACGCGCGTCCTCGCCGGTTAATAAATGTTTATCCTTAAACTTATTTAAAAAGATTTAAAAATTTTGAAATCGTGATGATAGTTACTTAAGTTATCTGCTAGTTTCTCTAAAGATGCCTCTAAAAATTCATAAGAATCTAAAAATTTAAATTGATGTGAATTTTTCGAGCATGGTTGGAGTTATTTCTTATGTTTAGCATGTTCGGCTGGCAATTCCCTCAAAATTAGGTGTCTATGATTTTTGAAGTTGTGAATTGTCACTGGAATGAAATAAGTGGAACGATATTGAAGATGACAAGCATGTGCAATCTTCTGAAATGTGCGATATAATGGGAACGGTCTTTTATTCGTATCTGGTCAGGTAGAAAAGTTTTACCGCAAATATGGCACTTCTCTGAATCAATTGGCCGGATGTTGATTCATCCAGGGGCATGATTTGTTTCATTAAAGTTATTAGTTTTCGACATAAATATTTCAAAAGTGTTTAACCCTCGGGGACTTGCGATTTCCGAAATTACGCGAGAACGCGAGTCGGTCCACGAAAGCCCAGTGCAACTTTTTTGAACAAAATAGCAACAAAATTACTTTTGATGATGAATAGAAAATTTGTACTGCCAAATAGAGTTTTAAATTATTTTAATTTAAAATATATTTCGGATTATTTGAAATATTAATTTTTAAAAGTATTTTGGACTATAGATCTTTTTTAACCCTCTGACTGCTCAATTTGTAAACCGAGACTTCTTTTAAAATTGAGTATTTTTTTGTTGCACAGTTCAAGTATATATATATATATATATATATATATATTTATATATATATATATATATATATAATATATATATTATGTATCTATGCATATATATGTATATAATATATATATATATATATATATATATATATATATGTATATATATATATATATATATATATATATATATACATATATATATATATATATATATTGGAGAAGTGAAATACTAATTCTTTTCTAGAAAAGATTTTTTATATTGACTTTTATCATGAGAAACTAAGCTTTCAGAAAAACTAATGTCAGATGTTATCACATAAAAAATTTATTTTTTAATAAATTTCAATTGAAATACAGTTAACTTCTATTTATAACAGCATTCTATTTATACTATCTATAATTCTATTATCTAATATAACTATAGTTCTAGTCATATAATTCTATTTATTACCAAATTAAACGTCTAATACTATATATACTTTATTCGACTGGTTAAACGGTAAAAAGGCCGAATGTGCTTCTTAATAAAGGAAGAAAAATACATGCCCGTGGAAATCGCGGGATGAGGGTTAATAGCGTTCTGAAAGTACAAAACTTAAATCCCATCTCCATATTTCATCTTTATATTTCATCATTTTAATCATATAAAGATGTATTTTTGACAGCATCTCTCCACAGAAAAATAAAAAGGCAAAAGTATATCCGTATGCACTGTGTGTCTGGAGCCCGAATTTTTTGGTCAAATTTTTAATATTTCTAGGGGAATTTTTGACCAGCGAGGATGAGCGCTTCCCGGAGTTACGCGAGTCGGGGCCTCGGAGCAACTTTTCTGAGCAAAATACCTACAAAATTGCTTTTGATGATGAATAAAAAATTTGTATTGCCAAATATGATTTATTTAAAGTTTAAACTCTTTTTCGGATTATTTGAAATATTAATTTTTGTAAGTATTTTGGACGGTAGATCATTTTATTAGCATTTCACGCGAGAACGCGAGCCGGGGCCTCGGAGCAACTTTTCTGAGCAAAATACCTACAAAATTGCTTTTGATGATGAATAAAAAATTTGTATTGCCAAATATGATTTATTTAAAGTTTAAACTCTTTTTCGGATTATTTGAAATATTAATTTTTGAAAGTATTTTGGACGGTAGATCATTTTATTAGCATTTCGAAAGCATAAACATAAGACACACACAAGTTAAAAATGTAAATCACGTCTTTGTATTTCATCCTTTCAATCAAATAACATTGTATTTTTGACATCATCTCTCCTTTGACCACAAACACTAAATACAAATGTAAAAGTGTATGCTCAAGCGCGGTGTTTCTGTTTCCCGAGTAAATTAAAAGTATCTCTTTCTGAGAAAAATATTCAGAGAAAATTGCGCAAACGCATGTTATTGGGGTCTAGGAAACCTATAAGACAGCTACTGAAAATTTGGGAAGTTTATTTCTATTGGGTGAATTTTTGTGGGATGTTTTTACAAAGCTCGGGCCCTGCGTGCTTCCTCGCAAAGTTAATTGCATCAAAACCACAAAAATATTCTTGGAAAACAATTGCTATAATCAATGATTAAAATTGCATAACTAATTGAAATGTGCTTCTCTACTTTTTCTGTAAAACTTTGAAACGTGGAAGGTAAAGCTGTGTGAAATTTTGTTAAGCATTGGAAGTCAGAGAAAATGCAATAAGGATGATATAATATTTTTTGTACATGTTTAAATTTTGAAATGCAATTTTGCAGTACTACTCATTTTATGGGGCTTGTTTTTGTAACATAGTGCTCAAAACCACTTAAACAAGATTTACAAAAATATATACAAATATATAGAGAGCTAAAATTTTTAATCAGAAATTATTTTCATGCAATAATAAATCAATATTTTGAAAAAGTCTTTTTATTATTATTATTATTATTTTAAATGTGATTAGGGTAAAATTCGCCATCGTAAAAATCGTAAACATCATAGAAATCTGGTTAATTTCTTAGAATTTTCAGCTTCACGGGATTGAAATACTGTTTTATCGGTTGTCCGAACTCGGGTCGGGCATTCCAAAATTGGCGCATTTCCGTTGCCCGAACTGAGTTCGGGCGTCACAGGCAAGGGGTTAACAAATAATATAATCATGAAAATTGACAGCCGAAGCCTGAGTAATAAACTAGTATTTAAAATATCGTTAATTTTTGACTCTGTTTTGTTAAAAACCATATGTGGATCACGAGAATTTTGAAAGAAACACCTATAACTTTGTAAATAACCCCGATGTGCAGAATCTAATAACTGAAATTGTACCATTTTTTATGCGTCAGATGTTAAAAGGGAAAGAGGTATATGTTAATTTCGATTTTTATCTCACAATAATAAAAATAAAGGTCTTATTATAATAAAATAATAAAATAAATATAAGTAAATAAATAATAAATTAATAAATAATAAAAATTTAAATAAAGGTCTTTACAAGATCATTACAAACATGCGTACACATAAAGGCACATAATAATAGTACAAAGTAAATACTATTGCAAAAGAAAAATCTTGAAAACTCAAAAACACTTAAAATAGAATAGGAAAAAGAATTCTGTGCATACAGTAATAATACGAAATAAGCACCACTGCAAAAAAGAAAATAGTCTTGAAAACTCAAAAGCACTCAAAGTAATACAGCAAGCTATATAGGCACACTATTTTTTTTTTTTTTTTTTTTTTTTTTTTTTTTTTTTTACTTTTCCTTCGTGCTAGTGAAAAGAAGGTCAACTATCGCTTTTAAAGTTCGCTGTAACACATCTATCTGTACAATTGGTATGTTAAAACTATTTCATATATCTTCTTATTCTTTCTTGTAAAACTCGAGATAAAAGACATTTCTAAACTGTTTCAATTCTATATAGAGGTTGCTGCCCAAATAAACGTATAATAGAGGGACTTGCCCATTTGAATTTCTTTCATCCGGCGCCAAATTTAAAATATTCTTTTTAGGAAGAAGATGAGGTCAGCTAGGTGGTATGTCAAGCAATTCGACATCAAAGGATTGAGCACGACCTCCTTCGTTGTCGCTTAAATCAATATCATCATAATTTCTTTTCAAAGTGAATTTTTGGGGAATTCCTTCTAATTCAAAAGAGAAACGTGTTGTTTTTAAATATAATAATCTAATATCTCAAATACATATTCAAACTTAAACTATAAAATTAACACTAGATTTATGGACCGAGCCAATTTGACTGATTAAAAATTTGATCACTATATAAATATATATATATATATATATATATATATATATATAATATATATATATATATAAATATATATATATATATATATATATATATGGTAAATTCCCAGTTCCAGGGGCCCCGCCGCCATGTATTTGGCTCTATTTTTGTACAAGTGATCGCCAAATTTTCGCCAAGTGATGTTCACAATATGTGTATTAAGTTTATACCCAATTTCAAAGCATATTTGAACAAAAAAACAAAAAAAAATTTGTTAAGATGAATACAAATTTAAATTTGAATTTTTAATGTATTTAAAGGCGCTTTTCTACTGTTTATTGAACTAAACAGTGCGGAAATTTTGCAATAAGTGCAAATTAAGCAAATTTAAGCATTAGTTGGTTATATTTAGGCAATTATGCTTATAAAATATTTAGTTATATTTATAAAATACGGTTGCTATTTAATGAAATTATTTTAAAACTATCAAAGATTAAAAAGTTATAAAGTACGGTACAAAGTACTTCTAGAAATTATTAGCTTAAAATGGAAATATAAGAACGGAGTACATGTTTTAAATAAATAATAAATTATTATCTTAAAATTCTGAAGATAGTAAGGGAGTGAAATAATTTTTCTTACTAGGTAAAGCTCCTCTTGATCTTCCGTAAGAATAACGGTAGACGGTAGTTGTAAAATTACTTTTATTACTTAACGTATCACTTTTAACAATGTAGTACACTATAAAGTAATAAAGTTTAAAAATATTTCTTCTTCATTTTGTATTAAATTAATTATTGGAGTATTATTGGAGTATTGTTAGTTACAGAAACCAATAAGGGTTAGATATTCAAATCACGTGTCGTTTCAACCAATACCCTAAAATAATGGCGCCGATTGACACCCCCACCTTTTTTTAGGGGGTGGTGAAAGAGTCCGAAAAGAAGAGCAAGATTTGCCAGAAAATAGGGTTCTAGAATTTGGCGATATCTCCCACGCTTGGCGTCCTCACCGAACTGGGGTCCGAGGACCCCCCCCCCCCCGAACTGGGAAACAGCCATATATATATATATATATATATATATATATATATATATATATATATATATATATAAATATATATATATATATATATATATATATATATACATATATATATATATATACATATATATATATATATATACATATACATATATATATACATATATATATACATATATATATATATATATATATATATATTATATATATATATATATACATATATATATACATATATATATATATATACATATATATATATACATATATATATATTATATATATACATATATATATACATATATATATATACATATATATATACATATATATATATACATATATATATATACATATATATATATTATATATATACATATATATATACATATATATATATATATATACATATATATATACATATATATATATATATATATATATATATATATATATATATATATATTATATATATATACATATATATACATATATATATATATATATTATATATATATACATATATATATATACATATATATATATACATATATATATACATATATATATATACATATAAATATATATATATATATATATATATATATATATATATATATATATATATATATACATATATATATATATATATATATATATATATATATATATATATATATATATATATATATATATATATAATATATATATATATATATATATATATATATATATATATACATATATATATATATATATATATATATATATATATATATATATATATATATATATATATATGTGTATAAAACTTTAATATCACTTTTCAAAAACATAGGTTGGTTTTTAGTTAAGTAATAAAATATATATAAACTTTCATTCCTCTTCCCCGCAGACCCCCTTCATTTCGCATTATCAAATGTGGTATACCTATTTTCACGGTTGTGAGCCAATTTGACTCATTGAATGGTTGAACAGTTAATCGCATAACATGAAATTTATTGGTCGACTCGAGTAAATATTTCACGAAAAGATTATATTTGTCCATTTTGCCTGAGCTCTTGCGGTATTTTTTTTTTTCGTTTTTTAAATTTAATACTGGAGATCACACCAATACAGTTGAGGGCTTCTGGAGCTCAATTAAGAGATCCCTCCGCACAGTTTGCAAGTGTGAAAGTCGATTTGATTCGTACCTTTGTGATTTTATGTGGAGGAAAATGAAAGAAAATCCGCAAGATGCTTTTCAGGATTTTTTAAATCAGATCAAACGTGTATATCCACCAACAACTCGGGATACTTAAATTAGGTTAGCGCTTTATTTATTTTATATTTTATGCTTAATTTTCGAAGAGTAACAAGTGACGTTATATTTCACATTTACATTTTTTAATTTACTGCTTTTTGAACTTTATTCAAAATTGTGTCTTAATTTAATACAAAAGTAAGAAGAAATATTTTTAAACTATATTATTCTATAGTGTATTATATTGTTAAAAGTGATACATTAAGTAATAAAAGTAATTTTATAACGACCGTCTACCGTTATTGTTACGGAAGATCAAGGGGAGATTTACCTCTTTTTAGATTAAAAAAAAAATCATTTCACTCCCTTACTTTCTTCAGAATTTTAAGCTAAAAATTTATTATTTCTTTAAAACATTTACTCCGTTCTTATATTTGTATTCATCTTAACAAAATTTCAAACCCTGTTTTGTTCAAAATATGCTTTGAAATTGGGTATAAACTTAATACACAAATTGTAAACATCACTTGGCAACAATTTAGTACTCAAACTTGTACAAAAGTAGAGCCAAAAACATGGCGGCGGGTCCCCCGGAACTTGGAATCCACCAAAACTTTAATATCACTTTTCAAAAACATACGTTGGTTTTTAGTTAAGTAATAAAATATATGTAAACTTTCATTCCTCTTCCCCGCAGACCCCTTCATTTCGCATTATCAAATGTGGTATACCTATTTTCAAGGTTGTGAGCCAATTTGACTCATAGAATGGTTTAAAAGTTAATAGCATAACGTGAAATTTACTGGCCGACTCAAGTGAATATTTCACGAAAAGATTTTATTTTTCAATTGGCTGAAGAGCTAAGAAGTAAATATAGAGAAGAAGTCGAGAACACTTCCATTCCAATGACAGAAATTCATGCTACTGACGCACGGAAAAATTGTCAAGTTCAACAATCATGCAAAAGAAACAGATGTACAAACCATTGTGCCAAATGTAATAGAAATGTTTGTGGAAAATGTGTTTTAAAAACAGATTTTATATGTAAAAAATGTTTTCTATGAATTTTTGATAATAAACGTTTCATTTAAATTAATTTGGAACTATTTTCTTTGCAAAGAACTTCAATTTTCTTGTATGAGTCAAATTGGCTCACTTCAGTAAAAATAGGTATATGATCAACATCCGTAAATCTGGTGTTAAAGAAAATCCCCTAGCACAGGGTTCCCACTCTTTTTCCAGAACAAAAATTAAGGACTTTCTAAGGACCAAAGTAACTTTTTATAAGGACCTACTTGAAATACACGACATAACGGCTTAAACCGTATCTCCTGAGGAACATATTTTAATGATTATGAACCAGACAAGGCATGTTCAATAAATAACCGACAATATTTCAGAATTAAGTTTTTAAGAATGTCTAAAAATTAATATATAATAAATAAATTTGACAAAACCTAATTTTGAAAATTGTACATCTAAAGTTTTTTGAGAGATCACAATAAAACTAAATTGTGAATTAAAACAATATTATAAACAGTACTTTCAGAGGGTTTAAAAATGACTGATATTTATATAAGAGTTACATATATACTAGCTGATTCTACACGGCGTTGCCTGGGAAAGAAGAAAGTTTTAGACTTTTCTATTACATTCAATGCAAGGAAAATTAAACTTCCGTAAGTAACTGAAATATCTACAAACCCCCACCTTCCATTAGAGATGTAAAAAACCCGGGAATTTTGGGGAATAAACCAGGAATTTTGGGAACTTTGGGAAGAAATCATTTTAACAATGTTTACATCTATTTTTTTAACAGTTTCTATTTAAGAACTAGCATATTATTTCTAAGAGATTTTTTTTTTTATTTTTAGCGATATATATATATATATATATATATATATATATATATATATATATATATATATATATATATATATATAGTTATATATATATATATATTCAAGAAATAATAGCAATGAACATTTAAATGATTTTATAGTAATACTTATGTAATTAATTTCCCTGTTAGTTTTATCAAACACATAACTGGTTGCTTCAATTTTAATTGCTAATATAATAATTATATACATTATTTTTTATCATTATTTATTATGAAAACTGCTTTATGTTAAACTTTTTACCCTCCTTTTATAACATAAAACTGAATCATTAAATTTAAAATAACACTTTATTATTTTTTGTAATGCATATATCATTGAAAGGTGTAATTAAATGACACCTGCACATATTATATATATATATATATATATATATATATATATATATATATATATATATATATATATATATATACATAGAGAGAGAGAGAGAGAGAGAGAGAGATATGTTATCCAAGAAAAATAATGATTTATGGGTTTTGTGACACTACAGATTATTGCCTAATATTTATGTAATAATAAAAATATTGGATATTTCTTAAAGGAAAAATATACTCATACTTTCAGGCTAAACACGTAAAAATTGTCTTGTGCTCTTGTGCTAAATAAACAAAATACTTCAAAATTTCTATGTTTTGGAAATTTTCAAAATTTCCTTCCCCAAAAAGCCGGTTTTTTCCCGGGTTTAAACCGGGTTTTTTTCCACTGGTCACAACTCTACCTTCCATGCTTCGTTTAATTAAAATCTGCATGACTGTTAGCTATTAGGAAAGGGCAGCCGACTTTATACTTTAAACCTTTTAAGTATACGAAAGATTATATATTTGCCATATAAGAAAACTGATAGGAAATCACATGAGGCTGTGGATCTCATCAACGGAGAAATTGATCGCGTTCCAATTTAAAAATTAAGGAGTTTTTAAGGACCTTTGACATAAATTAAGTAGTTTTAAGGGCTCTTAAAAATGAAAGCTAAAATTAAGAAGTTCTTAAGGACTTTTAAGGACAGTGGGAACCCTGTAGCAATTTCTCCACATGATAATCGTAAATAAAACACTTACCTTTGCCGCGGGTTGTTATGTTGTTGAGAGGTAAAAGATACGGTTTTTGCAGTACAATACTCAGGTAACGATGCAATCAAAAAAATGCAATCATTTTCCGATTAATATACACAAATCCTTAAGGGTATTTTTAAAATTCACTCTCTTTCCAAAAGTTCTGCAAGGGAGGAGAAGAACGCTTTGATAAAGCGAGTGACTAAAGACAGTGAGACGAGAAGTGCCTTCGAGGCGGGGAGCAACTGCATTCTATTGGCCAAGCCCCCCCCCCAAAAAAAAAAAAAGTAGGGGTGGTGGCAGAACCCAGGGTGTCCACTTCCCCCCGAAAAACTGAAGAGATACATTTAAGAGGCCGTTGACCTCGGAAAAAAACTTTATGCAACGAAAACAACCAAAAAAATTACAGGCTATGGGAAGTGGGGGGGGGGGTCAGGGCCGTAACTAGGCCCTTTAGCGCCCGTGGCAAAAATCTGGTTTGTGCCCCTGCCACTAAATACATAAACATGTTTTATTTATACATACATATATATATATATATGTACATACATATCTTATACTATAATATGAGGAATGGTTGTCAAGTCGAAAATCGCCCCAGAATTAATAAACTCCGGTAAACTTGGGGATCTGGGGTTTTGGGCCACAGGGAATCGATTGGAGCCGGTTTTGAAGCGCTACGATCGAGCAGTTCGGAGTTACAGATAGGGCCATTTTTGGCTTACGGCCCTTATACACGGCCAAAGGAACATGATGTCAGAATATGCGAATTTCGTGTAAAAATTGGTACCCGGGGGTTTTCGATCACGAGGAATCGATTGGCTGTAGTTCTGACAAATTAAAAAAAAAAATAATTCCAGCCGCACCTGCCTCTCCGACAAGAAACTACCCGGACAACATGGAAGACTTCGCAATCGATGATTAATACGTTTATTACGTTTATGCTGTTATAGGTTTATAATATGTTTCTTATGTATGTATATATGTTTGGTTTTTCTAAATAAATTTGTCAAAAATATTGAACTTCAACACACTTCAATCTTTACACTGCTCACTTTGTACCATTTCTTTAATTGTATAATTTTTTGTTATCAATTATATTTTATTTCCTATGACTTTTCAAACTTTACCTTTGTATAGAATAGTTCCCTTTCCAAACAACTTTGTTTAGAATAGTTTACAATGGTGCACTTTAACCGGTTATCTTTTCACTAATGGTTTCACAAATTTTCTTATGGCATGTATTGTTTTGATAAATCACAATTGAAAATTTAAATTTTCGAGTTAGCTTCGATACCTGTTTTCTCCGAGCTGAGCTCGGTCACCCGGTACTATATGTAATATATCAAAATTATTTAACTTTAATACTTCTTCAAAAACATCCTCTCTACCATTCTAATTCATTTAAATCTCTTTCCCAGCCTCTAAATGGTTTAATCAACGAAGCATTTTCCACTTAACATTCTTTTCTGTCATAAAACTGTACACTTTCTGTCGATACAGCAGATTCCCAGCTGTTGGATGGTTTCACGTTTTGCTGATATTGCATTTAATTCGCTTATTAAGTTGTTTTTTACTGTGGGAAAATTTCTTTCTGTCATCGTTTTTGGGTGCATTTCTGTCCGATCAGAGTGAACTCTGTGGCTTTTGGTTGTCTGTTGTTAAGTAGAAAGGATGTACGTTGTAATTGCTCGGGAATAAAATTTATATTAGACTTCTGAGTTCTCTTCAATATGAGGCCCGACTGCATCTTTGCACTTTTATGATTACTAGATGGTAAACTTTCTCCTTGTGGAGGAGTTTAATAAAAAATTGATTACACACACATATATATATATATATATATATATATATATATATATATATATATATATATATATATATATATATATATATATATAAGGAAAATTCTCAGCGGTTTTCAAAACATAAGTCAAGAGCTAAAAATTCCCGAGTCATTTTGAATTCCACTTTTTAACCCCTAACCTAAATTGACCACTGGGTCTACAGTTTAAGCCCTAGGAGAAGGGGGCTGACCAATTATAATCCTACATGGCCCTAGCAGGCAATTTAGGAAATTTCCAAAGAAAAAGGAGATACACGCTAGCGGAGACAGATTTTTCTAGAGATATTTTCCCACAGATGTTGACCCAATTGTTACGTGTCTTGTACATAGAACTTCATGCTTGCTGACCCAGGTTTTACGTGTCTTGTACATAGAATTTCATGCTAGCTGACCCTTCAGTTTGTCCTGTCCCTATGATGAAGTGGGAACCTGTCCTTCAAAGTTACCTTAATAAAGGTCTTTAGCTGAAACGGTATCATTTTTATGGCCATGACTGCAACCACCCATCGAGAAGTCCGTGTCATTACACACGCACACACACACACACACACACACATATATATATATATATATATATATATATATATATATATATATATATATATATATATATATATATATAATACATATATTTATTTATTTATTCAAAATGAACTCACAAAATATTTTGTTCTTAAAATGTTCCTAGAATATTAATTTTTTTTCTATTTTTTCTTCTATTGTTCACTTAAAAATATTTTTGAACACTTTGGGATTATTATTTTGCCGATAAACTGAATAGTTTATTTCAGGGGACTATTTTTTATTCAAACCTTGAATTTTTTGTAAAACATTGGCAAATTTCTAAATATAAATTTAGTTTTAATAGCTTTAATAAATTCAGAATTTTAAACCAATACCCGGGATTATATTGAGGTATATTAGGAGTGTTTGGCAAACATTTTGTAAGAATCTATAATAGGTTTAGTCTCCAGAAGCATTTTAAAATATGAGAAATTAATAATAATTAATATGAATATAAGAATAATTTTTAAACACATTGGATTTTACAATAAGAAAAGTTTTTTTTCCAACTTTCCCTTATTTCTACTTTGGGCGAATCGTCCTCTTTCGAACCCCATATTCTTCAAGGTGCGGCGTCCCTAAGACTGATGCGCCCGTGGCATCTTTGCCAAGTTCTAGTTACGGCCCTGGTGGCGGTAACATGTTAAGAATTTCTGTCCAATCGGAAATCTTTACATACTCACTCCCCGTTATTACTTTTCTTAAATCCCTATTCCCCCACTACATTCTGCCGAATGATGGCCGAACGGTTAGGGTGCTGGCCTTCGGAACCGGAGTTCGTGGGTTCGAATCCCACTGTGGCATGGATGTTCGTAGCCTTTCGGAATCGGCTTTAAGCAGTAGGTCCCGGTCTCATTATCCCTCGTGTTGCAAAAAGTAGACCGTAGCACTCCAAACCAAACCACCCACTACATTCTAAAGTGCGATAGATCTATTTTTAGAATCTCTACTGTAAAACAAGTAAGAGAGTAGAAACGTAGCACAAGGAGAGGGGGGGGTTATTCTGGTTTGGGAGTGCTACGGTCTACTTTTTGCAACACAAGGGCTAATGAGACAGGGACCTACTGCTTAAAGCCGATTCCGAACGGCTACGAACATCCATGCCTTAGTGGGATTCGAACCCACGAACTCCGGTTCCGAAGGTCAGCACCCTAACCATTCGGCCATCGTTCGGCGGGGGGGGGGGTAAGAGTTGAATAACGAATAAACATCATCTCGAACTACTCATTTAACCTCTTGAAGTGCAAGCTCGAATTTAAACTGTCCAAACTGTGCACACTCGAGATAATTCGAGCGGCGTTGTCTTTTTGTAGATATTGCTCTGTGTGTTGTGCTAAAAGAGATAGCAAAGGAAAAAGGAAAAGAAAAGAGAGTCGATATATGTGTAATAGTTGCAATGTTGGGCTATGTGCTGCACCTTATTTTGAAATATATCACACAAAAGAAAATTTGATTAATTTTATAAATACTAGTAATGTTATTATTTACGTTTTAAAAGTATAAATAAGTATTTTTACTGATAATAATGTTTATTCTGAAGTGGGAATTCGAAAAGAAAGATAAAAAAAAAAGTCGATGTGAGTGTAATAGTAAATATTCGACTATTTTTTGCAATGTCATCAAAATCCAAAATTGCAATAGAATTTTTTGATTTTTTTTGTATTTTCGTAATTTTTTGGCGGACGACGTTCTAAATTGTGTTTTTTACATTAAAAATTTTTTTTTTTGCCGGCCTTTTTTGAAAAAAACTGTGCATTAAGGAGTTAAAGGCCTTGAATTACACTTCTGGAATAATGAAAAGTGCCCTCTTCCCGAATAATCAATTTGAAGCAGAGAAAAAAGAAAGAATACCTCAAATCTTTAAATCGTTTAATGTGGTGATGAATAAAAGGAAAACGAATTACAGTTTTGTGTACACGAATATTTCAGGACTGGAGAGAATCACAAGAAATACAGCACCAAGCGTTGACCGACTGAACATGATACAAGATCAATTTCGAATGCCGAATAATATAATAATAAAAACAAGCTAAACTGTCTTGGTTCGGCAGCTCATTCTAATGAGGTTCGTTTGGTGAAAGTAAATACTTCACACTCTACTTTACTACGTCCTATTCAGAGGATTTATCCGTTAGAAGTCGATTCGAACGAAGACATAGCCAATCTTTTATCTGACAAAATAGTTTTCCTCAGGTACAAGTGACTTCAGTAGTGCTTCAAATAAAGTTTAATTGACAGACCAGGAACAGGTTACGAGTGAGCCAAAAAAGACTCGATCTGGTCGACAAGTGAAGGTGCCTGAAAAACTCACCTTATAAACTTTCACTTATTACAAAACATTTGTATATATTTGAATACGTAAACATTTACGAGGTTCTGGTTGTTTGTCATTTAAATGTGTTTTCACCAGATTTTATGTTCATTTTGTTACTATTGCTGAATTGTGTTCAATTCAGGGTGGGAGAATGTAACCTCCATGGTTTTAGATATTTTTTCTTTTCCAAAAAGGATAGAAGTAGTGGCAACAGTGTAACATTGCGAGAAAAGAATAGAATAAAAAAAATGAGATGAAATACGCAATGACCAAAGATGTGTTTTTATTTTGGCGTATTTATTTAAGTTATTTGTATCAGAATTCCTTTAAGTGATCGGTTTTAATACGGAATCTTTCACGTGTGTATTGATGTTATTTTGTTTACGAATAAGAATTCCGTTGATAGACGAAACCGAAAGTACGAGACATTTCCCAACAATAGGAGTAGTGGCAACAGTGCGAGAAATTGCGAGAAAAGGATAGAATAGAAAATTGAGATGAAATACGCAATGACCAAAGATGTGTTTTTATTTTGGAGTATTTATTTATTGAAGTTATTTGTATCAGAATTCCTTTAAGTGATCGGTTTTAATACGGAATCTTTCACGTGTGTATTGATGTTATTTTGTTTACGAATAAGAATTCCGTTGATAGACGAAACCGAAAGTACGAGACATTTCCCAACAATAGGAGTAGTGGCAACAGTGCGAGAAATTGCGAGAAAAGGATAGAATAGAAAATTGAGATGAAATACGCAATGACCAAAGATGTGTTTTTATTTTGGAGTATTTATTTATTGAAGTTATTTGTATCAGAATTCCTTTAAGTGATCGGTTTTAATACGGAATCTTTCACGTGTGTATTGATTTATTTTGTTTACGAATAAGAATTCCGTTGATAGACGAAACCGAAAGTACGAGACATTTCCCAACAATAGGAGTAGTGGCAACAGTGCGAGAAATTGCGAGAAAAGGATAGAATAGAAAATTGAGATGAAATACGCAATGACCAAAGATGTGTTTTTATTTTGGAGTATTTATTTATTGAAGTTATTTGTATCAGAATTCCTTTAAGTGATCGGTTTTAATACGGAATCTTTCACGTGTGTATTGATGTTATTTTGCTTACGAATAAGAATTCCGTTGATAGACGAAACCGAAAGTACGAGACATTTCCCAACAATAGGAGTAGTGGCAACAGTGCGAGAAATTGCGAGAAAAGGATAGAATAGAAAATTGAGATGAAATACGCAATGACCAAAGATGTGTTTTTATTTTGGAGTATTTATTTATTGAAGTTATTTGTATCAGAATTCCTTTAAGTGATCGGTTTTAATACGGAATCTTTCACGTGTGTATTGATGTTATTTTGTTTACGAATAAGAATTCCGTTGATAGACGAAACCGAAAGTACGAGACATTTCCCAACAATAGGAGTAGTGGCAACAGTGCGAGAAATTGCGAGAAAAGGATAGAATAGAAAATTGAGATGAAATACGCAATGACCAAAGATGTGTTTTTATTTTGGAGTATTTATTTATTGAAGTTATTTGTATCAGAATTCCTTTAAGTGATCGGTTTTAATACGGAATCTTTCACGTGTGTATTGATGTTATTTTGTTTACGAATAAGAATTCCGTTGATAGACGAAACCGAAAGTACGAGACATTTCCCAACAATAGGAGTAGTGGCAACAGTGTAATATTGCGAGAAAAGGATAGAATAGAAAATTGAGATGAAATACGCAATGACCAAAGATGTGTTTTTATTTTGGCGTATTTATTTATTGAAGTTATTTGTATCAGAATTCCTTTAAGTGATCGGTTTTAATACGGAATCTTTCACGTGTGTATTGATGTTATTTTGTTTACGAATAAGAATTCCGTTGATAGACGAAACCGAAAGTACGAGACATTTCCCAACAATAGGAGTAGTGGCAACAGTGCGAGAAATTGCGAGAAAAGGATAGAATAGAAAATTGAGATGAAATACGCAATGACCAAAGATGTGTTTTTATTTTGGAGTATTTATTTATTGAAGTTATTTGTATCAGAATTCCTTTAAGTGATCGGTTTTAATACGGAATCTTTCACGTGTGTATTGATGTTATTTTGTTTACGAATAAGAATTCCGTTGATAGACGAAACCGAAAGTACGAGACATTTCCCAACAATAGGAGTAGTGGCAACAGTGCGAGAAATTGCGAGAAAAGGATAGAATAGAAAATTGAGATGAAATACGCAATGACCAAAGATGTGTTTTTATTTTGGAGTATTTATTTATTGAAGTTATTTGTATCAGAATTCCTTTAAGTGATCGGTTTTAATACGGAATCTTTCACGTGTGTATTGATGTTATTTTGTTTACGAATAAGAATTCCGTTGATAGACGAAACCGAAAGTACGAGACATTTCCCAACAATAGGAGTAGTGGCAACAGTGCGAGAAATTGCGAGAAAAGGATAGAATAGAAAATTGAGATGAAATACGCAATGACCAAAGATGTGTTTTTATTTTGGAGTATTTATTTATTGAAGTTATTTGTATCAGAATTCCTTTAAGTGATCGGTTTTAATACGGAATCTTTCACGTGTGTATTGATGTTATTTTGTTTACGAATAAGAATTCCGTTGATAGACGAAACCGAAAGTACGAGACATTTCCCAACAATAGGAGTAGTGGCAACAGTGCGAGAAATTGCGAGAAAAGGATAGAATAGAAAATTGAGATGAAATACGCAATGACCAAAGATGTGTTTTTATTTTGGAGTATTTATTTATTGAAGTTATTTGTATCAGAATTCCTTTAAGTGATCGGTTTTAACACGGAATCTTTCAAGTGTGTTTTGATTTATTTTGTTTACGAATAAGAATTCCGTTGATAGACGAAACCGCAAGTAACATTCCCAACAACATTCCTTTGGGGCCAATCCCGTCTAGCAGGTGAATCAACAGGGGGTTCAGGGGGCACACCTGTTTTACTCTGTAAATTGCAGTAGAGGGGAGATAACAGAAGTAAGCAATGTACATACGTTTTCGTTTCTAATTTTAACAGAATAAGAGAAATAGTGAGGGGCAAGTGTTTTTACGATGTAGCTGTTACAACTTCACTAGTCGCGGACTAAAACTAAAATGGGCCCTAGACAACATTATAATTCCAGGTCTATTTTATAGTTATGACACATAATTTGAGTTTGGTACTTTGATTTTAAAGCATATAGTATGTAGTTCTATTTAATTATAAGAATCTATAATAGGTTTAGTCTCCAGAAGCATTTTAAAAAATAAGAAATTAATAAGAATTAATAAGAATATAAAAATAATTTTTAAACATATTGGATTTTATAAAAATAATTTTTTTTTAACTTTTTCTTATTTCTACTTGGGGCGAATCGTCCTCTTTCGAACCCCATTTTCTTCAAGGTGCGGCGTGTCTAAGAGTGATACGCCCGTGGAAAATGAGATCCTTGCTACGTCCTAGTGACCCTGGTGGTATTAATAAATTAAGAATTTCTCTCCAATCAGAAAACTTTACATACTCACTCCCCGTTATTACTTTCCGTAAATTCCTACCCCAATACATTCTGAAGTGCGATAGATCTTTTTTTAGAATCCCCACTGTAATGTAGTCTACACACTATGGCCAATTGTTCACCACTTCCTGATGGTGGCCTTGAACGATGGTTCACGGGTTGCATCCACACGCTGGGTCACTAAATGAGCCGAGCTCATGGATTCGACCATAAGATCTACTGCGCGCTTTAACTGCGCATCTGGTTTGCCTTTGATCTTTGGAGAAAAAGCGCCTCGGAAGCCATCATTCGCCAAACCCCCTCCAGACGGTGGTCATGGCTTGCAGTGGGTCATAGTGTGGAGGGGCCTTAAAACAAGTAAGCAAGAGAATAGAAACGTAGCACAAGGGTGGGGGGCGTAAGGATTGAATAACGAATAAATATTACCTCGAACTACTCATTTAACCCATTGAAGTGCACGCTCAAGTTTAAACTGGCCAAACTGTGCACAATCGAGATAATTACAGCGGCGTTGTCCATTTGTAGATATTGCGCTGTGTGTTGTTTGGTTTGGTTTGGTTTGCAGCGCTACAGTCTACTGTTTTACCCATGAAAGCTAATGATACGGGACCTACAGTTTAAAGCCGAATCCGATCGGCTTCAAACATCCATGCCAGCAACGGCATTCGAACCCACAAACTCCGGTTCCGAAGAGAAGCGCTCTACCGACTGGTAGAGAGCTACTCTGCTAAAAGAGATAGCAAAGGAAAAAAGAAAAGAGTCGTTACATGTGTAATAGTTGCAACGTTGGGCTATATGCTGCACGTTTCGAAATATATCACACAAAAGAAAATTTTGATTAATATTATAAATACTAGTATTGTTATTATTTGTGCTTTAAAAGTATAAATAAGTATTTTTACTGATAATAATGTTTATTTTGAAGTTGGAATTCGAAAAGAAAGATAAAAAAAAGTCGATGTGCGTGTAATATTACAATATTCGACTATTTTCTGTAATGTTATCAAAACCCAAAATTGCATTAAAATTTTTGATTATTTTTGTATTTTTGTAATTTTTTTGAGAAGACAACATTCTACATTAAAAAAATTGATGTTTTTTTTCTTTTTTTCCCCGGCCTTTTTCAAAAAGAAAAAAAACTTTGCATTAAGGGGTTAAAAGCCTTGAATAACACTTCTGGAATAATGAAAAGTGCATATTACACTTATGAAGACCTGGCAGGAGGATCAACAAAATGCATTTTAACATGACATTGAGAGAATGCTGGACAGATGTTAGGGGAAACTGCAAATGGTGGAATAAACACATAAGCCATCCTAAGAAACCGCTAATGTTAGCAAAAATAACAGAAATACTTATAGAATTAATTAGATTACACTTCGGTAAGATTTTACATTATTAATTTGAATAATATAATACAGGAATGATAAAATTCAAACAATACCAAGTACAATGTGCATGCAACAATATTAGAAGCACATGCAATCACAATAAGAGAAAAAAATAAATATTAATGATAATGTTAATATCTTACCTGAACTTTTAAAGCTAATAATCAAAATATTTATTCTCAAACAGTAAACTTGGATAGAATTAGATTATTAATAGAATAGCTTTTGAAATAATTTATAAAATCGACAAAAATGCCAGAAAGCCAAGCCTGCATTATCTATGCGATAACAGCATTACTATCATTAATAATTATCGCTAAATCATACAAGAAATTGGTATTACATTGCATACAACACAGCTGTGATGCTCAATTGTTAAAATCGAATAATACCACGTGCATCGTGTACAATATAGAATGTACAAGATATAGCAATTAAAAAAATAATTCAACCATAACAGTGAAAATAAGTATACCTTATCAGGTATGTAACGTACGTAATAACAGTAAATATCGTCAAAAATTGTAGACATCATGCTTGAGGTGTTAATTTGATGAAATTAATATTTAAAATTAAACAATAAAACACGATGTGATTTCAATACATATAATACATCTATAGCGATGATTTGTAAAACTCAGACTATGAAATAATTTAACTATTTCGGTTCGAAAATAATCAAGGTAAAGTTCACTTACCTTGATTTCGGGGTTCTGGGACGCATGGTGGTCTAAAACAAACTCATCAAACTCATCACGACGAGGAAAAAAATCGTACGATCTTTTAAAACACACAGAACATTTATTTTTACACCTAACAGCTACATAGTTTACATAACAACTGACCAAAATTGCGCGAACGGAAATTCGCTACATTGATAGACGGAGCTGAGTCACTATTGCCAAAACTTACAATAAAATTCAATATGCAAGAGTTCGAGAGGCCATTCGCGACACTCCCCACTTTGAGTTTTGACATTCAAAAAACTCAACAACAAAAGTCACCAAAAATCACTTTAGGTGGTTTAAGAAGTCGTCCATAACGGGATCGTCGAGGCTCCGACTGTTGGGGCTCATCAGGCTTTCCAATATCCGGATCCTCCACTGCTGATTGAATTGGTTTGGTTGTCGTCTCCCGGTCAATGATAATGTCAGGATCCCTGGAACATTGCTGGATTGAAGTGGCTGTCTTAGGGTAGCTACTTCGATCGGGGTCTAAATTATCGTGAAAAGAATCTGCATCATTAGTATCTGAAATAAAGGAAAGTTAGTAGGACATAATTTTTCTTCCTCTTTCAACTCTAAAGGATATAATCTCTGCACTGGTCGAAAAACAGAACCAAATTTAGTTTTAACCAGAGCTACTCTAACTCGATCGTCTTTTCCAGGATAGAGCTTCATAATTCTTCCTAAATTCCAGTTCAGCCTTTTGGAGTGATCTTCTCCCACCAAAACAATATCTCCTTCCTTTAATATATTTGCCTTTTTTACTTTACGCATTTCTCTCAATTGACCCAAATACTCGGTTCTAAAACGTTTTCTCAGATCTTTTTGAACTCTGTACCGGTATGCCAACCTCTTCTTCAACTTATCTTCATCTATTTGATTTAATTCTGGCACACCGACTTCTGTAATGTCCTGTAAGAACATGACTGGGGTCAGAGGTATTAGGTCTTCGCCATCATCAGAAACATAAGTTAGCGGCCTAGAGTTTATCAAACTTTCACTGTCACAGAGAACAGTGTTCATTTCTTCATAGCTCAGTGACGATTTCCCTAGAGTTTTCCTTAAAACTCTCTTCATAAGGCCGATTAGCCTTTCCCAAAAACTTCCCCACCAGGGAGCATTAAGAGGTATGAACTTCCACGAAATTGGGTTTAATTCTTCCAGGTTCTCCAATTTCTCTATATCTACTTTGGCCATTTGCCGATAAGCTCCTTTAAAGTTGGTACCATTATCTGAATAAATTACGGATGGTCTACCTCTACGTGCGATAAATCTTCTTAAGCCAAGAAGGAAATTTTCCGTAGAAATTGATGCTAACAATTCAAAATGTACAGCTCGGTAAACAGCACAAGTTAATATTAAGATCCAAGCCTTGTTTCCTTCTTTAAGAATGAGAGGTCCTGCCAAATCCAGGCCTATGATTTCAAAAAATAGCAGAGTCTCTCACAAGGTCTTAAGGTAAAAGTCCTTCCGATACTGATATAGGTTTCACACTAAACCGAAACAATGCACGACTTGATAACTTCTTTAATAGTTTTTCTGCCCTTTAAAATCCAATAATTGTCTCTAAGATTATTCATAAGCATCTGAACTCCTGGATGTCCTAAATGTTTGTGTTTATAAAGAATGAGAGCTTTGACAACTGGATGTTTGGATGGAAGCATGATAGGTAATCGGAAATCTCTAACGTCATCTCTTAAAAGAATTTTAGTTTTTAGTCTTAAAATTCCATCCAAGTCTTTGATTACTTGAAAAGAATTTAATCGTTTGTCATTTTCGTTACTAAATGCTTCTATTTGTACATGCTTCAACAATGTACGTTCAGCTTTCTTGATTTCATCAGATTGCAAATCTCCTAGTATTCTATGATTCTTTTGTTTCTTCAAGTTTGTTAAAAACCTTGTTATACAAGCTATGATCCTTACAAGTTTAATATACGATGAATATCAATGGTAATATTTTTCTTCACTTTGTATAGCAGTTGCAGCTATTACAGTTTTTTTCTTCTCCGCGTTTATTATTCCCATATTAGGTACAATTTTACTTTTAGGCCAATTTTCTTCCGATTTCAATAACCATTCTGGACCTAACCACCATTTAGATCTAATAAAAGAGATCGTAGTGCAACCGCGAGAAGGCATATCGGCTGGATTTGAGTGTCCAGGAACGAAATTTCAATCGATGTGGGATGAAACTTTCCTAATTTCTTGAACTCTATTTTGCACAAATGTGGCCCAAGGACCCTCCCTTTTTATCCAATGCAATGCGTCCATGGAATCTGTCCAGAAATATGTCGTAATGTATTCTAGGTTTGAGTCATGTTTCACAGACTTCGTTAATCTAGCACCAATGCAACATGCTAGCAACTCAAGTCGAGGTATAGACAAATCCTTCAAAGGTGCGACTCTAGAGCGTGCCTGCACTAACTGGCAAGTAATTTGATCTGAAAGCTCATTTCGTATGAATATGCAAGTGGCATAAGAGGTTTTACAGGCGTCGCAAAATATTTGCAAAGACAATTTTCCTATAATTAATGAAACATAGGATAATCTTCTAGGAATGGCGACATTTTCTAATTCATTTACTTGACTTTTCCATTTCTTAAATTCTTTTACTATCTCGTCGGGCAGTTTGGAGTCCCATAAAGCTTTAATTTTCCAGCATTTTTGCAAAATCAGATTTGGAATTAAAGTCACGGGACACGTAAATCCGATAGGGTCGAAAATTTTATGAGTTAAGGCCAAAATCGTTCTTTTTGTTATGGGATCATCCTCAACCTTAAAGTTCCTGAAATCACACGATAATGCGTCCTTTTCCGTATCCCATAATAGACCTAGCAATGGAATTTTTGTCTCACTTCCGCAACTCTGATCACCTTCCCCAATTTTATCTAAATCAGACTTTCCACATCGATTATGACACCAACCACGTAGATCGAATTTTGCGGAGGCTAATAGCTTTTTCTCTTCAGTACGAAAGTATTCCAATTCTTCCCATGACTCTACACTAGCAACACAGTTATCTACATATAAAGACTGTTTAAGTTTTAGAGCAACATCTCTGACATTTTCTGATGCTTGATCCAAATGATGCACAAGTGTTGCTGCTCGCAAAAAGGGACTGGAACTTATGCCAAAGACAACTCTACGATGCCTATACGTAATGAGGTTTTCAGGATCCCCATCACGACACCAGAAAAACCGTAAATACTCTCTGTCTCTTTCATCGACAGAGATTTGTAAAAACGCTCTGCGAATGTCGGCTACAACCCCTATTTCACCTAACCTAAAGCGATTTAAAACGGACGGTATTAATTCAACTAGATTATGTCCTTTCTCCATGTCCTTTCTCATTTAGAGAAGCAGAACCCCTCACGTGTGCCAAACCATCGAACACAGGTCTGATTTTAGTTGTAGAGTTTGATTTTATTACCGCTCTATGAGGTAGATAATGAAGGTTAACATTCCGGTATAAACTAGCATTACTTTTCACCTTTTCGATAACCCCTTCTTCTTCCCACTCATCAAAAACCTGTTCGTAATAATTTAATAAACCACAAGATTTAAGATTCTTAACATTTTTTTTAACCGTTTTTCTGCCAAATCTTTATTATCCGGAATAGAAGGACGACCATTTATCCACGGAAGACATACTCTATATCTGCCATCGTCTTCATGACTTACAGTATTTTTAAAATGCTTAAAAACTAAATGCTGAATTTCTTCCTTTGATTGCTTTTCCGCAGGGTCTATAATTCCTAAAGAATCCAGATTCCACAAATCTGAGTTTTTCGCTTCATTTACGTGTAAAGAAAGAACCAAAAGTGAACTATCGCACTTATCTAATTCCCTAACACTCTGGTTATCATTAATTTCTCCCATTGCAGTCCAACCAAGCTTTGTCTGCATCGCTACTAAACCACAAGAAAGATTTTTCTTCTTACCCGTAAACAATTTACCCACAACATCTGCCCCCAACAGAACATGAATTTCATTTATATCGCACTCATATAAACAACCTCTACCTTTCGAACATGTATCACTCAAAATTATGTTTTTCTCCCTCAACTCTTTAAGACAATCATTATTGTTTATCCTAGAAACAGTAGCACAAATTTTTTCCTGTTCCATGACCTTAATTTCAACACTTTCGTTTTCAGTTAAACCACTTAGATTAATAGAATAACAATTATGCAAAATAGTCTGTTTAGAACCTCCAAACAGCCCATGAGTAACCTTTATTTTTCCGGAACTATTTAACTTCAGTTTTTCAGCAACAAATCTTGAAACGTATGATTTAGAGGAGCCAGTATCGAGAATTACTCGAACTAGATGTTCCTTTTCATTATTTTTAATTTTTGTTACTAGAGTTTGTAAATAAATTTCTCCCGATAAACATGGGTTTGATAACAGGGTGCTTTCCGTATTTTCAGGTTCAGTTTTCGTTTTATCGATCATCTGGGTTTTATTATACTTGAAACACATTAATTCATTATGACTACCCAAACAATGTTTACATTTAACATTCTTCTTACAAAACTTAGAAATATGTCATTTTACTTCTAAACATCGAAAGCATGCCCCACTTTTCATTAATATATTTTTGCGTTCATCTAGAGACAAGTTTCGTGCACTTTCACAATCACCGAAAGAATGATTCATCTGACAAAATAAACATCGAACACTCCGCATGTTTTCTTTAACATTCGTCGCTATTAGATCACGAGCCGTGGCTGAAGATCTCGATCTGTCGTTGGGGAAATTCGTTGTATATTTATTCATTTTAACATCTGAAGTGGGCAAATTTCTCCGAAAATGGATTTCATTTGACGAATTTGAGACTAAAATGGCCTTTTTACGTGTTTTCAAACACACTGACAGAAAATTGATTAACGGTTTGATTTCATAAAAACCTTTTTCATTTTCACTCTTATTTAGTTCAATTAATAAATCATGAGGAATTGCCTTTAAAATAGTAGTGCATAGAACGCTTGAAATGTTATCTAAATCTGTATCTAAATTTTCTAAGCTACGAAGTTCTGTAGCGATTTTATCGTAAAATTTCCTAAAAGCGCTGACATCGTTAGAATTTTTCAACGGTCTGATATTTAAAATATTACTGATATGGTTATTAATCAACATCTTCTTATTCCCGAATCTTTCGGTAAGTAATTCAATTGCGAAATCATAATTTTTTTCAGAAATAGGGAATCCCTCAATAGTGTTAAGAGCTGTCGAACCAAGGTGTGATTTCAAGTAATGGAACTTATCGACTTTCGATAATGAACCATTCTTATGAATGGAAGTCTCAAATGTGTTCCAGAATAACAACCATTCATTCGTATTTCCATAAAATTTTGGAATATCTAATTTAGGTAATTTAACTTTAATTTGCTTACAGTTTGAATTATCCGAAGTGTTTTCATGATTTTTGTTTTCTAATTTATCTCCTACGTTTACTAAATTTGCACTTAGTTCTCGGATTTTCTTATTGGCTTTCGATTTCCAGAACACTACATTTTCGGCGTATTGTTCCGATACCTGAAAATCTTTTTCTAATTCTTCAGGTTTAACCCTCCGAGTGGAACACACAGAGGAAAAAAGTCTCCAAAAATACGCTAAAGTTTTATTGTGTCAGTGACCAAAGTGTTCTATGATTTTTTACTTCACCCTTTGTCGACTAGATTGGAATACGGGAAACCCACCCTCGTTAATGTCCATTTACTTCCGGTTAGGAATAGATATATAAATAGGCATTATAGATTGTTAATTTTTAATACACATAAAGCTCATCAAGTCTCGAAGATCATTCCATAAGAAATAATGGATTCTAAAAGTAGGAATAAAAATATTTTTAAGAGAATTATTTATATTCTTTTACTAAAGTCATCCAAGATATTTAAGTGGTTCAATTAGAGATACATGTGTAACCGCAAACGAAATGCTTCGTAATAGAGATTGACAAAGCCATGAGAAGCTATCAGCTTTGTCCTCAGGGAGTAGGGGTGCAGTTCCTAAACAATCAACCTGACCCTCCTACCTAAAAACTCCATGGGGGTAAGCACTAGCAGAAATGTACACTACATCCATTTTCGGAACGTTTTTGGAGGTCAAAAACTGTACGTAACAACTGGCGGAATTGTACGTGCGAACCGCTTAGAGGGTTAACTAATAATTCTAATTCCTTATCTGTGATTTTTAAGGTTTTAAACTTATCACTTAATGTTTCAGTATGTTCCTCTAATTCTTCTAATGTTACTTCTTCTGATTTTAAAGCAGTTTCGATTTTGTTTAGAAGTCTTGTGACCGCTGTTCTAATAACCGTTCTTCTTTTCTTGAGAACTTCTATTTTCTCAGTTTCAGACATATTTATCTTGAAATGATAATCAACTTTAAATTCTTAAGTTCGATAACTTTCTAAAGTATTTCAAAAAGTTCGATCGTTACTTAGTTCAGATTTCTACATCATTTATCCCGGCAGGGATGCCATATGAAATAATTTAACTATTTCGGTTCGAAAATAATCAAGGTAAAGTTCCCTTACCTTGATTTCGGGGTTTTGGGACGCATGATGGCCTATAACAAACTCATCACGACGAGGAAAAAAATCGTACGATCTTTTAAAACACACAGAACATTTATTTTTACACCTAACAGCTACATAGTTTACATAACAACTGACCAAAATTGCGCGGACGGAAAGTCGCTACATTGATAGACGGCGCTGAGTCACTGTTGCCAAAACTTACAATAAAATTCAATATGCAAGAGTTCGAGAGGCCGTTCGCGACACAAACAATACCACGTGCATTGGGAATAAAACAGAAAAATATAAAGAAATAACCATAAAAGAAACAAAATAATCATAATACTAATAATAATATATACCAATAATTGTTTCATACCTGAAAGACTCTAATTAACAAAAATATAGATCTAATAACAAAGATCTAATTAACAAAAATATAAGAAATCAAGCAGCTAAATTTGGAGAAACCACCGGCAGCTCGGAACCTTTGAACCAAACGAGTATAGTGGCTCGGATAAACTACCTTGGCGTACGTTATTAACCTTGGCGTCAGATAATTTACCTTGGCGTGGAAACTTAGCGCACGCCAAGGTAAACTCATTCGTGACCCCATGGTAGTCCATATTGTAGAAGACTCCTGTGCAGAAGCTCCTGTCGCTAGACGCTAATGTGGATTCTATGGATCTACCCCATTTGGAAGTTCCGGGACATGATCCAAAATCTGTTCTATGTTGTGTGGAGTTAAAAACAGCAAAAAGGATACAAAGTCGAGGACAGTATCGGCATTTTCTCAGGTTTGAATACTGCAATGAATACAGCTATTAATTATATATATATATATATATATATATATATATTTGTTATGTGTGGCAACACCACTATTTCATTTTGTACTTTGGCAACAAGTTATCATTGTTGATATTCTGTACATCTCAGCATGTGTGCTATGCATAATTACAGTTAATAAAAGCTTACCAGATAAGCGTAAAATATTTGCTCTCTTTTACATCAATATATTTATAAAATTTACATTTTAATTTAACTTTGCAATTTTAGGCTATGTAAGAGATTTTACATTCAAATGTTTATATGAGCTTAATATTTAAATTTGACCAATTTACGTTTTATAATTCAAAATCTACCAACATAACATTTGGTACCATAACAATATTTCAAGAAATTGTTTTTATACGTTAACGAATGTACCTTGTTGGTAATCACTTCATGTTCTTATCAAAACTTAAGACAATATTAGCAAACTCAATGCTATTTTGCTATTTTTTCTTATTCTGAAGTATCGCTATCTCTCGAATCCAAAGCCGATAAATAACCGTAAAATTTCCGATTAGATAGTAGAAACGAAACTCTAACCAAAAGAGAGCATGCCGTGTTGATACGTTAGTTTTTTACCGCCTGAAAGTTAATTATTCATTTTCCGGAAGAAGTTGCTCCTAAAAAATTATCAGTAAGTCGTTATTAATCTTATATGATTGCAATTACTGGCTGAAAAATTATTTGAAATCATAAATAAATAGAACATGAGTTGGAAAGAATTGAAAATGACTCTGAAACTTGAAAAACCATCAAAATATCACGGAAGTTTTCCTAAATATCTCCTGCCTATAGAGATTGGTCATTTTTCGGTGGATGGTGATGGGAAAATTTGCGATGATAACAGCCAGCTGAAGTATCTAGCTTTGCCCAGCAAAAGAGAGGGATTACACATGGATTTAAACGAAGGATTTTCTGATTATATTTACATAAAAGAAGATAGTGAGAGTAACTACAACATGATACTGAAATGGATGGTTAATCACCGAGATGAAATAAAAAAGCACTTTATGAATCATCTCACTTCCAGGTAATAATATTTCAGGTCTTATTATAGATCGTAACACAAAATATCTATCTATCCAACTACCTTTTTCTTTCCTTCTCTATAATTGAAAATACCATTTTAGACTCACCTGCATCAGGAAAATGTGTAACGAAATGTTTACCATTATTCTTCTTCTATAATCTTTGGTTAAAATGACATAGTCGATTAAAAACCTCTCTTTCTATATGTCATTCCACATCAATTCAACCAAGCCATGACACCCACCGACTCAGATTTTGATGAAACTTAGTGAGTTTAGTCTTTCTATACAGAAAAGTATCCACATCAATTTTTTTTTCTCAATCTGGTTTAGTTTTCATTTTACAGCCAGTCGAAATTTTGAATGTTTGGTATTTTCCAAAATATGACGATTCTGGTCTTTGATTGAAAATAATTTGTATTTCATTTATTTTTCAGCCAATATTTATAAAAAGTTACAGTATTATTAATTAAAGCATGAGGATTCCAGAAAAAAGTATGAACAAATTCCAAGTAATATTTTAAAAATAGAAAAAAATTATTTTCATGAATTTTTTTTCTGAAAGTATGTAATACATTAAAGTCAATATCAACCAAAGGGAATATAATAACAAAAAAAATTCTTTTTTCATAATGATCTTAGAAGTGTGTTCTGCCATTAAAAAAAAATAAAATTAATGGCTTTTTCAGTTTTTTATATTTTTAGCTTAAAAATATATCTGCTTCATTGTGTTTTTTTTTTTTAATTTAATTTAATTTTTTTTTATTTATTTATTTTCCTACACAATTATCAAGTAAATGAAAGTATTTAAAAATAGAAATATTAACTTGCACATAAAATACTTTTAATTTTTATTTTAATTATAAAAGTGCTATTTTTTACAAAATTTATTACATGTTCTCCTACTGCAAAAGTGAAACACAAATCATCCTTTTTCTACACCAATCATAATTCAGTAGAAAGGGCATTCCCCTTTATACTTAGGTGATTTTTAAAAAATGTGTTTCTGCTCCTTGGTACGTGAGGAATGATATGATACATAATAATCTTAAAGTCAGGCCTATTCTACCTGAATTCAAAAGACTTGCGCTACGCTTTCACCGTAGCATTGAATTTATTCAGAATCCTGTACTTCACAATCTTCCTGTGTATAATCCTGCTGTTCCTAGCTCGGCTAAGAGGCCTAGAGCATTATTATATCGTCCTGATATGGCTCTTCCCCCTTCTAAAAGAAGGAGAGGAGAATAAGCATTTTTCGTTGTCTTTAACTTCGCTTTTTTCACGTAATATCTCATGGCCGAGTGGCACGCTTGGTAGCGTGTCCGCTCAATGCTGCTCTCTCCGGAGGTTGATGGTTCGATCCCTGGCGACGACCACTTCCTGAAATTTTTCCAATTTCTATGTTATTAAGTTTATAATTATTTTAAAGTGTTTTCACATATTATTTTATTTGTGAAGTACCGTTTTCTTTTTTTTTTGGCTTATTTATTTTTAATTTTTCCAATTTTTTTGGGTATCATATCGTTCCGCTACTTTGCTTTTGCATTTTTGTTACTGTAACGTATCGTCTTGTTTTATGTTTTCAAAAAATATAAAAAACTGAAAAAATGCTAAATAAAAATTTAAAAATTTTATAAAAACCAAAAATATATCTTTTTGTTAGTGCTGTCACTTTTTACTTATTTTTTATTGTTGTACCAAGCTGCATTGTTATAGTCCCTATTTTTGTATTGTACTACCTATCTATGTTATTTTTGAGCAACATTTTATGGAATTATATAACTCTGTTAACCATCCCAATTGGTCACTGTCAAGGTTACAGTCTAATTATCCTTTAATTAGACAACGCGTTGGTTACTCATAATTTTTTACGAGAACGTACTCACCTCCTCGCTCTCTTGTGAGCTGGAGCGTTTTTAAATTCTTGTTTGGATTACTTTTTGCCTAGAGGCCTAAATTTATGTTTTGATCACTTCACGTTCGGAGGTTAAAGTGAAGACTTTCCACTTCGCTAGGTACTCCGTTAACCCAATTACCTTGACCTTGACCTTGACTTAGGTGATTCGCCTTTTCCTTTCTACTCTGTTGGTTGAAGGCAATTTTCAGTGGTCAGTCAATCTGTGTCTTATGATTCTTCAGTGTGCATCTAGTTATTCTGTGTGTTTAGAGCTGCTTATGTTTACCTGTTTTAGTAAGAAAAAATGGAGGATAAGTGTAGTGTGGGAGAGTTAGCATTAACTGATTGTCACCAATTTAGTTATGGAGCACAAAAAGCTATAGAAAATGTTAATGATTTGTCTGAAGATGAACAAATTCTTCTAAAGCTATGAACTGAATCTGAACAAGAATTGCAAACTATTTGTCTGCATCACAAAAGTATATTTCTGAAAAAGTTTGAATTTCTGCAAAAGCTATGTTGTGATCCTATCAAAAAACATAAAAAACCTATTAAAAAAGCATTATGTGCAATAAATGTTCAACAGAGTGAAATTATGTCAAAAGGATATAAAATCAAACCAGGACAGAAACTCTGCTCATCCTGTAAAAATCTTTTATTGAAAAGTGGAGAAAGTAAAGCTGCAAGTTATGATGAAAAGGAATGCTTAAGCCAAAATGATAGTGATGAAAAGGAGGTTTTAAGTCATGCTAGTGATGATATAGGATTACCAACTGAAGAATTTTTTGAATTAGAAAAGAAAGAAGCATTAAATCTGCTAAATGCATCTTTTATAGAAGCTGGTTCTTCCCCTCTAAAATTGCATGCTCTCAGTAAACACAGTAAAAAACATTATGGAAAAAGAAAATTGGAATAATTGAAAGAAAATGTGAAACAGAAAATTGAAAAGGTGCTTGAAGTAGAACTGCCAATGGATGAAAGTGATTCAGAAGAAACTATACAACAAAAAGCAGCTGATATGGATAAACTTACCGAAATTATGAAAAAACAATTACAACTAACATCAAAGAAAAAAAAAATTCAAATATTATCAATTCCTGCTTCTCTTATGTGGACAAGAAAGAAAATGAAAGAAACATTCAATGTATCTGATTATTCAATTCGACAAGCTCAAAAACTTGTTAAAGAAAAAGGTTTTCTTGCAGAACCAAGTCCTAAATGTGGGAAATTATTAAATCCAGAAACTGTTATGTTAGTTAAAATTTTTTATGAAAGTGATGACCATTCAAGAGTTTTGCCTGGAATGAAAGACATTGTGAGTATAGGAAGAAATCAATATGAGAGAAAACGTTTGATCCTGACAAACTTGAAAGATCTGTACTGGAATTTTAAGTGTGTTTATCCTGATGTTAAAGTGGGATATTCAAAATTTTGTTCTTTACGACCAAAATGGTGTGTTTTGGCAGGTGCTAGTGGTACCCATTCAATCTGTGTATGCACAATACACCAAAATGTAATATTGCTTATTCATGCTGCACAGATTAAAGAACAATTTAAAGACCTAATAAAATTATTACTGTGTGAAGAACCTAAAAGGGGATGTAAACTGAGGCATTGCAATGAATGCCCATCAAATCAAAACCTTATAAGTTTTTTAGAAGAAAAATTTGGAGATTATGATGAAAATGACACTATTGAATATAAACAATGGATTTCTACAGATAGGACAGAAATGATAAGTTGCTCATCCAAATTTTATGCCTTTATTGAAGATCTGACTACCAAATTAGAAAAACTAATTCCCCACACATTCATTGCTAGTCCCAATCTTCATATTTTAAAAGCCTTAAAGAAAGTTCTACTACAGATATTGCCACTATTTTATTGGACTTAGTGAAAATTATTTCTTTACAATACAGGATGAAGCTCAGGGGTACCACTGGACATCTGCTTCGTGTACTGTCTATCCTATTATAATAATACACTGCAGAAATGCTGATGGGGAAAAAGTAGTGTCATCACACTGTGTTATATCAGATGATTTAAAACATGATGTTTCCATGGTATATGGAATTAAAACTATTGTTGAATTCATAAAAAAAACTACTCACAAATAAAAGAATTTCACTATTTCAGTGATGGTTGTGCAGGACAGTATAAAAACAAGTTCAGTTTTATGAATCTTTGTCTACATGAAAAAGATTTTGACATAAAATGTCAATGGTCATTTTTCGCCACTAGTCATGGCAAAACTGAATGTGATGGGATTGGGGGAATGCTGAAAAGATTAGCTAGAAAAGAAAGTCTCCAAAAACCTTTAGAAAAACAAATAACAAAACCAAGTGATTTTAAATTTTCATTTTATTTCTAAAGACTCTGTAGACTTAATTCGATCTAATTTTGAAAATCGCTTTAAAGATGTTGCAACTATTCCAGGGACAAGAAGTTTCCACAACTTTAAACCACTAGACATGCAGGGTTGGCAAAAACCCGGGTTTTTTCAGAAAAAAACCAACCCAGTGGGTTTTTTCGGGTTTTATCAGGGTTTTTTGGGTTTTTTCGGGTTTTATCAGATTTTTTTGGGTTTTTTCGGGTTTTATCAGGGTTTTTTCGGGTTTTATCAGGGTTTTGTCTCTATAATTTATATGTAAGAGGACAGGATATATAATTGCTTGATCAAAATAAATTTAAAATGTTAGTCACTTTTTAAAGTTAAAAATTTAAAAAATCAATTTTAAGTTATGCAGAAGAAATTTTTGCTTTAATTAAAAGAAATTTTGAAATTTTAAAATAAATTATTTTTTACATATTCTAAAATTTTTCTAACAAATAAAATATCTTAAAATTTAAATGAAATTTTCAGTTACTATTATGTTTTTTACATCTTGATTTTTAAATGTGAGTAAAGAAACATATATATAATGGATAGTCAATCTTTTATCAACAATCAATAAAGAATTTCTTGTCATTTTACCCCTAAGCATGCGATACTCCTATGCATAAATTAATTTGTCAGAGATCAGTATTTATATTATAATCACATTTATTACACTTGTATCTATATAAGAGGGAAAAATTAAAAAGAATTTCATAAAAGTTTAATGTTTTTATTTAGAATTTTACATACTAATTTAATTTTATATCACTAAATCATATTAAAATACCCTTTTTTCAAGATAACAGTTAATCGATCAATTGTTTGTATGAACAAGTTTTTCCCTTATATCATAACAGCTGATAAAGAAACTTATATCACTGACTGGATAACATTTAGAATAAGTTGTATACAATATAGAAAGTTCTAATTTGTTTATGTTCTTGTAAATATACTCAAGCCCTCTGGGTAATTCATTTTTAGCCATATTATTTCTTTTTAATATTGGCTGAAAGACGTCAGTTTTCATCAACTTGGCAGAAATACTGGTTGTTTTGGTTTTTAATTGTTTCTGTAATCTTTTCATTGTATTTGTTATACAAGTAACTATTTTCCTCTGAAATTTTTTTTAAGTTTTTGTTTTTTTTCTAGCAGTTTAGACCTCCTCAAATTAAAAAAAAAAAATTCTACTCTCATTGTCAAAGATGAAATATGTAATATATATTATAGATTTAACTCAATATTTCTACTATTAGTTAAATATGTGGAATTTTAAATAATGATTTTGAAAAAACCCAATTTTGAAAAAACCCACTTGGGTTTTTTCAAGTGGGTTTTTTTGAAAAAACCCACCCGGGTTTTTTCGGGTTGGGCAAATTAAGCCAACCCTGTAGACAGTACAGGAACTGTGGAGCCTAGAAGAACCAGCAGTGACAAGGAAAGCAGTTTAACTTATAAATTGAAGGGCAAATGTACAACATATGTGACAGCAAATGAGTTATACATTGCATGCTATGTTGCCTGTATATATGATGATTTTTGGTATTTTGGGACTGTTACCGATATCAGTGAAGAAGAGGATACTATAATTAAATTTTTGCATCCCCAAGAACCCTCACCATCATTTTATTGGCCAAAGCAAGAAGATATCTGCCCCATGCCAATTCCACATCTGCTTGCTGCTATAGACCCTCCAGCAACATCATCTGGAAGAGTCTATCAATTTCCTACAGACTGTATGAAGATGATCCAAGAAAGAATAAGTCAGATAAAAGAACTTAAATAGCACTATATAGGAGAACATTTAATGTAAATTAATAGCCAAACATTTCTGCTATGGTGTTTTTTTAGTCAAATTTTTCTTAAATATTATGTATAGTACAATATATAAGCATTTTCTATTTGTCAAATCCACATAAACCAGAATCTACAAAGGTTAATAAAATATTAATCATCATACTACATAAAAGAAGTTGGAAAAAACATTTAAGTTGAATCAATATTTCAGAGAAAAAAGTAAATAAAAAGTATCTTGTAAATAATAGAAATAACAGGCTGATTTGATAGATGCTCAATGTTTAATAAAATAATACATTAAAAATAGTGTTTACAGCTCTCTATTTGAGCAATTAATATACAGTTATGTAAACAAATCGGGTAATGAAAATTTTTCAAAAATATTTAGTTTTAAATATATATATATATATATATATATATATATAAAGAAATGAAAAAGCCATTAATTTAATTTTTTTTAAATGGCAGAACACTTCTAAGATCATTAGGAAAAAAATGTTTTTTGTTATTATATTCCCTTTGGTTGATATTGACTTTAACATATTACACATTTAAAAAAAAAAAAAAATCATAGAAATTATTTTTTTTTTCTATTTTTAAAATATTACTTGGAATTTTTTCATATTTTTTTCTGGAATCCTCATGCTTTCATTAATATTGCTGTAAATTTTCATAACAAATGACTGAAAAATAAATAAAATACAAATTATTTTCAGTCAAAGAGCAGAATTGTCAGAATTTGAAAAATACCAAACGTTCAAAATTTCGATTGGCTGTAAAAGGAAAACTAAACTAGATTAAGAAGAAAAAATTGATGTGGATACTTTTCTACATTAAAGGACTAAACTCACCAAGTTTCATCAAAATCCGTGTCGGTGGGTGTCAAAATGCCATTTTTTTTTGGATGAATTGACGTGGAATGACCCATACAGAATGTAGAAAACAAAGGTATGTGGTGCAGGACGGTTTTTCCCTGAGGCATATATATACACACACACACATATACGTATTGTAGCATCACACATGGTACTGAAAAGATGATTTGATTTTAATATATGTTTGTTCTAATTGCATCAAGTTTAAATGAAGTTATATTTTTATGCCTGTGCTAGTATTTTCCTGTTTACATTAAAGTCAGTTGAACGGGCAGGAGGAATGTTATCTAATTAATGTCTCAGAGGGACGGGGTTTTTCTCACATCTGCAAAACGTAAATATTACTTTTATGAGCTGTGAACACATACTGGTCGCGGTTGTTTATTATTATTATTATTATTTGAGGGTTTGGCTTTTGTCCCTTTTGTAGGTGTGTATTGTTTCCTTCTCTCTTCATGCCAATGTCCTCCCCTAAAAGCTCAGGGGGAGGCGAGGATTGCGTTCACTACAAGGACAAAAATTCTTAGAGACAGTTGTAGGTTTATTTAGAGCGGGCTTGTGCTCGATAGGTGTAAAAATGTGCAAGTAATTTAAATGGAAATAAAATTCCTTTATACTTCAAAGAGAGTTTTTTCTGAGATCGTAGTCATCGTGGAGTCTTTTAAGTAACAACACTCGATCGCTAACAACATATCTAATTTTGATACCCCCAACACCCAGTTAGAAGTATTCTATGCAGAGGTTTTTCACAGTGGAATTCAAGTTGGTCAGAAAAGAAGCAGTGTTTTAAAAATAATAACAATTTATTCGAAAAAAAAAAAAAAAAACATTTAAAGAAATAACAAACACAGAATAACTTATATATGTACTACAACAAAAAAACAAGATATTATGAACTGGACTAGGACAAAAAAAAAAAAACAATTAAATTGGGACATAAGGTCCCTAACAAAAAAAGAAAAAAAGAGGAAATCGCCGGAAGTTACCCTTTTCAAACAAGCAAAAATCCAAAACAACTTGCATCTTGAGTCAAACTTTCCCAAAAATTGCCTACTTCCACAAATTCCTTCGAAAGTAGGATGGCCATAAGATAAACGCCCTCAGTCGGCTCATATACGTTGATCAGGAAGTACTGGTGGCTATTGAAAAAAAAAAAACCATTGATAGCTTTAGGATGATGAGCCTCCAACTAAAACACTGCCTTCGTTCACCATCTACCGGATCAGGTACCTCGCTGCCAAAGATGTTGCCATTTGCCCCAATAGGTCACTGTTTCCTCACTTCTGCTCAATGAACTTCACCCTGGCGTACTTATACTTCCCGCCGGGTGGAAGACTGAACGCTGTTTCGCCCACGTGTGCCGCTTGCTGGGCGAATCGTGATTACCGAGCAAGTATTTGCATATAGCACTTCCTTCTTCATCGGAACGCGCGTCAAAGAAAAAAAAATAATGGCGGGAAACTAAACACTGCTCTGGATTAAAATATTCAAAAGAATTTTTTTTTTAATTAGGTAGAAACATCAATTAATATAAAAAATTGGCATTTATGTTAACAAAAAGCCCCCCTTATTGACGTTTTGACACAAAAAAAAACTAGTCCAGTTCATTTATAAACTGCTGTTTTACACATTCAAAAATCACACGTTAACATAAACATAGCAGAACATTTTGTAACTGCAAACAATATTCCCTACTTCAAAGTCCATTTGTGAAATTCAACAATATAATCAAAAGTATGCAAGTAAAGTTGATTTCAAACAATGTATCATACTTGAATGCAAAGAAAAACATTTAATATTTTTAAACAATTTTGTATTAGACATTATCAAATGATATTATGTATAAACATACAATTTAAAGACATATCAAAATACAACAATAACACTAATTTAGAAAAATACATATAGAAACACTTTAAAGTTCATCGTCATCATCATAAAAAATTGTTTTAACAAATTTCTGTAAATCACCTTTCGTAAGTGCTTTTGTAAAAGGATCGGCAAGGTTAAGTTTACTTTGAACATATTGCATAATAAAGACATTCTCTCTAATCAGGTCCCTTATGAAAAAAAGCTTCACATCAATATGTTTGGAATGTGTGTTCTCGACCGGAGATTTGGTAAACTCAATTGCTGACATATTATCAGCGAAAAGGGTAGGCTTTAATTTTGGCCCCTTAACTATCTTGTATTTATAACACTCTGATAAGACATTATCCAACCATACTAACTCCCGGGCGGCCTCAGTCATTGAAATAAATTCCGCTTCCATAGTGCTTAAACTAATTGTTTCAATTAACCGACCTTCGTCTTCTAACCAAATCCGGTAACCTTTGGTTCTCAGACCGTAACCGACCAATAAGCCCTTTTTAGCCTTAACATCCAACTTCGATCTTCTTTTGATTTTAGGAATGCTGACATACGACACAGTTCAGAAGCTTTTTAAGTGTTTTACAGAAGGTTTGTGACCAGAATACAACTCAAAAGGAGTCAAACTTTGCCCCCCATGACAGACACGGTTCCAAATATAAGCGAAGTAAATTGCTGCTTCTGGCCAAAATTTATGGGGCATACCACTACAATACAAATTGATCTCACATTATTTAAAGCTGTTTGGTTAAATTTTTCACATGGACCATTTTGTTCAGGGGTGTAAGAATTAGTAAACTCATGTCGTATACCGGTTTGCTCACAGTAAGATTTAAAATGTTCATTTTTAAACTCTGAACCATTGTCGGATCTTATAAATTTCAGTTTTCTACCAAGAAACCTTTCAGCTCGGGCGATATGCCTCTCAAAAATACCAAACACCTGCGTTTTGTCCTGAAACGGATAAATTACCGCCTTCCTAGAATAATCATCGATAATAGAGAGGAAATATCTCTCACCACATCTACCCTCTGTGCTGATCGGGCCCTACACATTGGTAAAAACTCGCTCCAATGGTGCTTCCACCTGTCTAAAACCCAAAGCTTTAAAAAAGACTTGCCGTTGTTTATTTAATTGACAAGCTTCACAGAAAAATTCCTTATACCGTTCTAGTACAGGTAGACCCGTTACACAATTTTTTCTACTTGTATTAACCAAAATATTCAAACTAATGTGGGCAAACCTCCTGTGCCAAACATCCAAGCTCCCAGCTTGTAACGAAGATGTTTCAAATTTCACATGTTTGTTTCGTTTAATTTTGGGAAAAACATAATAAATACCATTTATAAGCTTAGCTCGAAACATAGTTTCTCCATCCTTTCCCACAACTTTAATACGACCCTGCTTACATTCATATGTTGCACCATTGATATCCATTTTTGGCCCTGAAATTAAATTTTTCCTCAATTTCGGTGAATAGAGTACGTCTCTAAAGTTGTAGACTCTCCCGTTGTCAAACCTCATCTCTACAATTCCTTTGCCTTCGACTGGAAACGATACGCCATCGACAGCAACATGCAATTTTTCGTCAGTAACCGATGCAAAAGTACTAAAAAGATTTATATCTCGACAAAAGTGATGGGATGCAGCCGTATCAAAAACCCAACAGCCATCTGTATCATCACAACTAAAACTCGATTCTGCAACATAATGAGTGCATAGATAATTAGTACTCTGCGTTTTTTCGCTACGGGAAGTTTGTGTATGGTGAGATTTCCTCTTACCTTTCCCTGAATCCGAGGAACAATTAGTGCCTTGATCAGATGACGCGGAGGAAACTATGGGTGATGAGGACCTATTAGGTAATTTAACCCTACACGTATTCTTCATGTGACCCTTACGTCCACATCTAAAACAGGTTATATTCTTTTTAAAAGACTTACTAGAAAATTTCTGAACTGAAGTGACATTCTGATCTTCAATATTTCTACCCATTGTACATTTATCCGTATCCCTTAATTTTAGCCTGGTTTCCTCGGCGACAAGTTCTAGTAAAATGTCCTTAAAAATAAACTGATCATCTGGCCATCTTAGGATTGTTTATACCACTTGGTCAAATTTACTGGGTAAGAAAGAGTAATTGAAAAGATAAATAAATTTCATTAATTGGGTGGCCAATCACCTTAAGTTGTTCAGAAAGCTTTGTTAACCTTGCCGAAAATAAACTAACACTTTCATTTGTATTAATATAACAGGTTATCAGTTCAGAAAACAGAGCCATATGCCTTGCTTTACTATCTGGTTGGAAGTAGTCTTGCAATAGCTTCCATGCTTGAACAGGGCAATCTGAATTTTCGATAAGTCCTCTATAATCCTTGCGTACATTTAGGTATATGATAGTTAGGGCTATATGTGACCTATGCTGAAAGTCAGCTAATAAAGGATCAGGTAGAACCTTTCCTTTCTCGTCCTTTTCAACAACCGGCGACTTTTCAATACCATTAACAATTGACCATGCATTTTTTTCATTTAACAAAACCTTAATGTCCTTAGTCCAGGTCACATAATTATCAGCATTTAACTTTTTAATAGAAGGTGAAATATTGATAAGAGCCATCTCAAAAAAAAAAAAACAATACCTAGCCCCCCAAATATTTCAAAACTACCAATTTTTCGAAAAAAAAAAATTACAATTTGCTTTAGACCAACTCGAACGCGGTATCTACTTGCCCATAACCCTTTGATACCCCCAACACCCAGTTAGAAGTATTCTATGCAGAGGTTTTTCACAGTGGAATTCGAGTTGGTCAGAAAAGAAGCAGTTTTTTAAAAATAATAATTTATTTGAAAAAAAAAATCTAAAGAAATAACAAATACAGAATAACTTATATATGTACTACAACAAAAAAAACAAGATACTATGAACTGGACTAGGACAAAAAAAAAAACAAATTGGGACATAAGGTTCCTATCAAAAAAAGAAAAAAAAGAGGAAATCGCCGGAAGTTACCCTTTTCAAACAAGCAAAAATCCAAAACAACTTGCATCTTGAGTCAAACTTTCCCAAAAATTGCCTACTTCCACAAATTCCTTCGAAAGTAGGATGGCCATAAGATAAACACCCTCAGTCGGCTCATATACGTTGATCAGGAAGTACTGGCGGCTATTGAAAAAAAAAACCATTGATGGCTTTAGGATGATGAGCCTCCAACTAAAACACTGCCTTCGTTCACCATCTACCGGATCAGATACCTCGCTGCCAAAGATGTTGCCGTTTGACCCAGTAGGTCACTGTTTCCTCGCTTCTGCTCGATGAACTTCACCCTGGCGTATTTATACTTCCCACCGGGTGGAAGACTGAACGCTGATTCGCCCGCGTGTGTCGCTCGCTGGGCGAATCATGATTACCGAGCAAGTATTTGCATACAGCACGTCCTTCTTCATCGGAACGCACGTCAAAGAAAAAAAAAATAATGCCGGGAAACTAAACACCGCTCTGGATTGAAATATTCAAAAGAATTTTTTTTTTAATTAGGTAGAAACATCAATTAATATAAAAAATTGGCATTTATGCTAACAAATTTTACTACCAAAATATCTACTATAATAGATCATTCAAATACACAGTCCAAACACATAAATGTGATCACCTGTCAAAATCCGGATTAACCACCATTCGCAGAGTGGACCGCTGCAAGACGTGGAGGAAGACAGTTAAGTAGGTTCCTAAAGGGGTGTTGAGGCATCCCGACTCACTCCCATGGCCAGCTGTGCTAAGTTACGCGGATGAGGATCTAACCCAATTAAGGTAGTCCCACGTATTCAAGTCCGGGGAATTTAATGGCCAAGGGAGACCAGTAAACTCATCCTGGTACTCTTCGAACCACTCACGTACATTGCAAGCTTTATGACGCTTCGCATTGTTCTGATGGTAGAAGCTATTATCCTGAGAAAAACAATTTACATGTAGAGTCAACATAGTCCGCAAGGATAGATCCATACTTGTGTTGATCTATCGTGTCTTCTACAATGATGTGTGAATAAGAGAATACCATGAAAACCTTCCCCAGACCATAATGCTCTTTCCTCCAGCTTGGACCTTTACGACAATTGTTACATAGTGTTTGTTTTCACTCGTTGCAAGCCGTATGCATCAACATGCATCTGTCCGATGGAGCATAAAACATGATTCATCAGAAAAAGCCTCCCGTATCTACTCAGTCAAAGTTCAGCTGCTGCACTGGCGTTCAAATTCCAACCTTCGTTGCCGATGAACAGCAGTCAACATACGTACATTAACCAAGTGTCTGCTGCCCATAAGCAGAAATGTTCACTGAACCGTCATTGTAGAGATACTGTTGGAGCCTCTTGGTTCATCTAGGCAATTGCTCAACAGTTGCACGTCTATTTTTCCAAACGCATCTTAGCAGTACTCTTTCACCTATGCCATCTATGGCTCGTGGTACACCACATTTTTCACTTCACTCATTTTGTTTGGTGCCATTTTGCTATGCATCGTATACTTTTACTATGGCAGCCCTTGAACAGTTTAGAAAATTATCCGTTTCGAAATGCCTTCACCTTTAGTCCAAAAGCTAATGATCATGTCCTTTTGGACGTCGGATATATTGCTACGTTTCTACATAACTGCAAGAACTGAAATATTTTCCGAATGTCTAAAATACACTTTATATATCTGCCAAATTTGCTGATGTCATGTGCCTTCTGCGATTGGATATTTGACGTTGACTTCAAAAGTAGGTGGTGGTCACATTATTATGACTGGACTGTGTATTTAGAAGAAATGAACTAAATTGTTATATATTGTGTACTTGTAATTATCCTGAGATCAGAAAGAATTCGTACGAACCAAAGGGGTTAAGAAACCTTGTTATAAGGACATGCTATTAATTCATTACCTATATGTCTACTTCCCGCTTGTACCTTGTAAAAAATGATATTCAGAATCTTTTCATCAACGTTATATTTTTGTTTATTAATAATATTTTTTTAATTTATGTACTGTATGTGTATCTTTTTTTTATAATTTGTGAGTAAAACTAATTTAATCTTTTAGAATAACTATAGACTTTGTGTTGTTCAGAGGTATTTTGAAACAAGTTTGTTCTGTAATATATCAGAAGGACCTAATTGATGACTGGCACATATTAGCTAGGAAGCACAAATCTACGATATATTTAATCAATATTGATGTGATTGAGGAAGCTGAAAGCGAAACTGAAACTGAAAATGTTCCTGTGAAAATGTCGGACAAAAAACGTCGAATGGGTACTTGGGGTTTTAAATTCGAACAATATATGACATCTGGTAAGTATATTTGCCTTTTATGGTGTTTCTCCTATTATATACTAGAATAACGTCATTTACATTCAACTGGGCCGCGAATTTCGAATACGTACATGGATCTTGCAACAGAGGGCTGGGCCAACCCTCATAGCCAATGAGCACTTCACGACAATTTTAGATGTAAGATCCCAGTGACTTGCTGTCTTTTTTGTTTTGTATAGAAGGCTACTAGTAAACAGTCAGATTTTTTTTGGGGGGAAGGGGAATTTTTAAAAGACAGTCAGCTTTTTTATGCTTTGTTAAAAAGTTTATTCCAAAGAGTGTAATATCGATGCCTACAAATTTCTTTTCTTTTTAAATAATTAAAATAGAAACTAAACTCCTTTGCACAACAGCTCCTAGGGGGTAGGTCCTACGGTACCAATATATGCTTCCGAATCCAAGGGTTTTTGGTGCCAAGCATATGTTCTGGTTCGGTGGTCAACCTTACGTGAAATCCCCAGTGCTTACTTCCCTAGCATACTTGGTCCTCAGTTTGTCTACTCATAAAGGGTATAAAAGGCTGAGTCAAACTTGCCCAGCCTGGGTATCTATTCTCGGACCTGTGTCATGAGAGCACGAAGAGCTACCCCCAATGCCATTGGGCGTCTTTAAAAAGTTGGCTACTCAATTAAATTAATATAAGAGGTAGAAAAATCGTAACTCTTAAAAATTCTATACCAAATTTGTAATTAATAAAGCACAACTTTAAAATTTTGGCTACTCAGTTAAGTTAATATAAGACATAGAAAAATCTTAACACTTAAAAACTATATACAAATTTGTCATTAATAAAGCAATTATTGTAATTAATAAAATTATTGTAATTTATAAAGCAATGCATGTTTAAAGAATTTTCATGGGTTTTAAGTATCACTTTATTGTTAAATAACACAAATAATTGGAATTAAAATTATATAGCGCTTTTATTTATTTGCTTTATATAACACTTAATAATTTATAAACTGAACAAAATTGTATTGAGTTATTTGTTGTTTTTTCTTTGTTTATGCTTAATTTTCTTCTTTGTCAAAAAGTAAAATCTGAACTTAAGTTATTAATATTTATTTTTCAGTTTCTTTACTCTGAAAGTAGTTGATCAATACTTATAGGATGATTTAAAATAAACACAGCATTGCTTTATGCCTTTAACGTTACATACGGCCTGTGATCAGTGGCAAAATAAGAAGATGCTTGTCGGTCACTGGTCGTTAGAGTTGGCATTAAACTCATTGGTTCTGTGATCAACGACGATTTTACTAAAAATTCAAACCGGTTTAAACTCGGTTTCTAACATTTTGGTTAGGATATTGTTTCTTGCTAGTTTATTGTCCCATTCTCCAGCAGTTTATTACTGCGAATTATTTTTATAATTTGGATAGATTAATTATTTATAAATATGAATACTCATTTTGTAAATGCTTCTGGTTACTTAAATACAGTGTTCCTTCGCCACTTCGAGCTTCATGTTTTGATGCTTCAGTGCTTTGCGGGTTTTCCCAAAAATTCATCAAAAAATAAAAATGAAAAAAAATACAACCATGTTTGCAGCTACATTGCAGAAAGGAGCGTTGTTTCATGTGCAAGAGAGAAGGATCCCTGCATGTGAAACAAAGAGATGAGTTGACTCGGAATACATACCATAGGTTCTTGAGATGATAAAGTTTGCAAGTGAGAAAGAAAATGAAGATGAAGACGAAGAACAAACTGAAAAGCTTGGCCTTAACCCGGAGAATCTGCAACATGGCAAGAATTTGCACAAGACATTGACAGCAATATGGTTCGAGCTGTCGAGTTCAGCAAAGTGAAATACAATTTGGCTCTAGATACCAGAATAAAATAGTAAAGTAGATAAAGTAATAAATGATTTAAAAAAGAGTAGAAAGTTTAAAAAGGATAGAGATTTTTATGCTGATGCAAGCATCAATTTTAAAAAATTTTAATAATTTTTGGGTTTTTTTACTTTGATATATATATATATATATATATTTTTTTTTTAATTAAATTAAATGAATAAAATTAAAAAGAGAAAGTTTAAAATCATAGCGGAAAGGAAGAATGAAAAAGAGGATTGATAAGAATAGTAACTTGAAGAGGAACAGCAAGCGTCATTGTGGCACCATCTAGTATCGGCACGGGGAACTAATCAAGTATATAAATTTAGAAAAGACTCAGAAATTTTGGAATAAAAAATGATTTTAGGGAAGCATGGTGGCTTGAAGCTGCTTATGATTCCTGGTTTCCCTAAAATCCTGGTCAGGAAGTTCAGCAATGATTTTGCTGTTGATGTTATTAACGTTGTCATAAAATTTATGGAGATTTTACAGCAAATGTCTTTAAAAGTTAAGATATTGAGATTACGCTGTATGACCTCATTACGTAGATAACGCATAGCTCTTTCTATTCCTCTGAGTAACTCATTGTACGATTTAATGTATCTAAGTTAGCAAGGAACGCAAACAAAATGACTAAAGATATATATCTTGAAACTAAATAAACTCAGTATAATCAGTTAAGTTAAACCCTTTTACCGTTTCCTATTGTTGCATACTCTAACTTCGATTTATTATAATCAAAATAAAAAATTAAGATTTATTATACATTTTACCAGTAATTTATGCACAAAAACTTGCATATTTAGCGATGAAACAATCAAAATCTAGTAGCACCCTAAACTGCAGTGAAGCCTTTTTTTTTTTTCGAATTTTATTCCACACTCAAAACCTCCAATAGCAT
>CM063511.1:71002804-71062335 GCA_032207245.1 Pardosa pseudoannulata | reverse complement strand
GTATCATTTTAGATACCGGTAAAAAATAGCTTGTAGAGTTTTTATGTTTTATGTAAAAAGTAACAAGTTTTTGTTCTTCGGAAATTCCACTTAAATACTCTCGCTGACTTGAACCTCATGAGAGTCTTTTAATTTAAGTAATGGTGAAAATTTTAACCTTTAATGTCTAGCGTATCACTTTAGATACCGGTAAAAAATAGCTTGTAGAGTTTTTATGTTCTAAGTAAAAAAGTAACTTTTTATTAAGTTTTTGTTCTTTGGAAATTCCACTTAAATACTCTCGCTGACTTGAACCTCATGAGAATCTCTTAATTTAAGTAATGATGAAATAGTTTAACCCTTTAATGCCTCGCGTATCACTTTAGATACCTTTAAAAAAAAGATTTTAGAATTTTTATGTTCTATGTGAAAAAGAAACTTTTTATTATGTTTTCGTGCTTTGAACATTCCACTTAATTGGTGACTTGAACCTCGTGACAATTTAAGGGGGAAGTACACAACTAGATGATATAATGTCCTAAAAAAATTTCAATAATTATATATTTAAAAAAAATATAGGTTCCACCGAGATTTGAACTCGGATCGCTGGATTCAAAGTCCAGAGTGCTAACCGTTACACCATGGAACCCTTTGGAAAGCTGTACTTATTCTAACAGGTGTTTCATTTACGAAGAGAAGAGAGCAATTTCTAAGGATGCTCTTACGGATTTGTAGAAAGTTCTGTTGTTTTTTTTTTTATTATTATTATTATTATTATTATTATTATTATAATTATTCTTACTAGTTTATATATGAGGATTTTATCAGTCATGAAATCATTTACATTCATATTTACACTCAGGTTTTTAATGGTATAAGATTTCGAAAACAAATATTATCGTCTTAAAGTTTTAGTGTAATTGATGGGACCTAATTCCTTTTAAAGTTATATACGATATATTGTAACATTTCATTACACAGAATGCAGATTGCAATTTAAAGGTTAAGTACACAACTAGATGTTTTAATGGCCTAAATAAATGAATTCAAAATTTATATATTTTTAAAAAATATAGGTTCCACCGAGATTTGAACTCGGATCGCTGGATTCAAAGTCCAGAGTGCTAACCATTACACCATGGAACCCTTCGGAAAGATGTTCTTATTCTAACAGGTGTTTCATATCCGAAGAGAAGAGAGGAATTTATGAGGATGCTCTTACGGACGTGTAGAGAGTTCTGTTTCTCTGATATTCTTATTATTATATATGAGAATTTTAACAGTCGTGAAATCCTTTGAATTCTTATTTCTAAGCAGGTTTTTAATAGTAAAGATTTTGAAAACAAATATTATCTTCTTAAAGTGTTAACGTAATTCATGCGACCTAATTTCTTTTAAAGTCATGTATGAAAAGGGATATATCTTTGAAAATTCCTCTTAAATGTTCTCGGTGACTTGAACCTTGTGAGTGTCTCTTAATTCAAGTAATGATGAAACAGTTTAACCCTTTAAAGCCTTGCGTATCATTTTAGATACCAATAAAAAATAGCTTGTAGAATTTTTATGTTCTATGTGAAAAATAACAAGTTTTTTTTCTTCGGAAATTCCACTTACATACTCTAGATGACTTGAACCTCATGAGAGTCTTTTAATTTAAGTAATGATGAAAAATTTTAACCTTTTAATGTCTACGTATCAATTTAGATACCTATAAAAAATAGCTTGTAGAGTTTTTATTTTCTAAGTTTAAAAGTAATTTTTTATTAAATTTTTGTTCTTTGGAAATTCCACTTAAATACTCTCGATGATTTGAACCTCATGAGAATATCTTAATTGAAGTATTGATGAAATAGTTTAACTCTTTAATACCTAGCGTGTCATTTTAGATATCGGTAAAAAATAGCTTGTAGAGTTTTTATGTTCTAAGTGAAAAAGTAACTTTTTATTAAGTTTTTGTTCCTTGGAAATTCCAATTAAACTATTCTTGAACCTCAAGTTTAATTTCAGTAATGATGAGAAGAACTAATACGTATCATAATAGATACTTGTAAAATAACAGTAAAAGATTATATTAAAAAATTCCAAAAACAATATAAAAGTACACAATAATGATATTATGTCCTAAAAAAATTTCAATAATTATATATTTAAAAAAAATTATAGGTTCCACCGAGATTTAAACTCGGTTCGCTGGATTCAAAGTCCAGTGTGCTAACCGTTACACCATGGAACCCTTCGGAAAGCTCATCTTATTCTGACAGGTTTTTCATATTTGAAGAGACGAGAGAAATTTACGAGGATGCACTTACGGACATGTAGAGAGGTCTGTTTCTCTGATATTCTGAAATTTATATATGAGGTTTTATTAGTCATGGAATCATTTGTATTCTTAATTCTACGCAGGTTTTTAATGGCATAAGATTTTGAAAAAAAATATTATCTTCTTAAAGTTTTAACGTAATTCATGTGACCTAATTTCTTTTAAAGGGATATATGATATAATTTAACTTTTCATAGCACAGAATGCAGATTGCAATTTAAGGCGGAAGTACACAACTAGATGCTATAATATCCTAAATAAACAATTTCAATAATTATAAATTTAAAGAAAAATATAGGTTCCACCGAGATTTGAACTCGGATCGCTGGATTCAAAGTCCAGAGTGCTAACCGTTACACCATGGAACTCTTCGGAAAGATCATCTTATTCTAACAGGTGTTTCATATTCTAAGAGAAGAGAGGAATTTACGAGGATGCACTAACGGACGTGTAGAGAGGTCTGTTTCTCTGATATTCTGAATTTTATATATGAGGTTTTATCAGTCATGAAATCATTTGTATTCTTAATTCTACGCAGGTTTTTAATGGCATGAGATTTTGAAAACAAATATTATCTTCTTAATGTTTTAACGTAATTCATGTGACCTAATTTCTTTTAAAGGGATATATGATAAGGGATATATCTTTGAAAATTCTTAATTTCTCGGTGATTTAAATTGTAGTGTCTCTAATTCAAGTAATGATGAAATATTTAACTCTTTAATGATTATATATTTAAGTAAAAATAGCTTTAGATTTTTATGTTCTATAAAAGTCAAGTTTGTTCTTCGGAAATTCCACTTAAATTCTCTCACTGACTCGAACCTCATGAGAATATCTTAATTTAAGTAATGATGAAATAGTTTAACCCTTTAATGCCTAGTGTATCATTTTAAATACCGGTAAAAAATAGCTTGTAGGATTTTTATGTTCTATGTGAAAAACTTTTTATTAAGATTTCGTTCTTTGAAAATTCTACTTAATCGGTGACTTGAACCTCGTGACAATTTAAGGGGGAAGTACACAACTAGATGATATAATGTCCTAAAAAAATTTTTCAATAATTATATATTTAAAAAATATATAGGTTCCGACGAGATTTGAACTCGGATCGCAAGATTCAAAGTCCAGAGTGCTAACCATTACACCATGGAACCCTTCAGAGAGGTTTTCTTATTCTAACAGGTGTTTCATATCCGAAGAAGAGAGGAATTACGAGGGTACTCTTACGGACGTGTAGAGAGGTCTGTTTCTCTGATATTCCATTTTAAATGATTTTTATCGGTCATGGAATCATTTGTATTCTTATCTCTAAGCAGGTTTTTAATGGCATAAGATTTTGAAAACTAATATTATCTTCTTAAAGTTTTAACGTAATTCATGTGACCTAATTTCTTTTAAAGGGATATATGATATAATTTAACTTTTCATAGCACAGAATGCAGATTGCAACTTAAGGGGGATGTACACAACTAGATGCTATAATATCGTAAATAAAAAATTTCAATAATTATAAATTTAAAGAAAAACATAGGTTCCACCGAGATTTGAACTCGGATCGCTGGATTCAAAGTCCAGAGTGCTAACCATTACACCATGGAACCCTTCGGAAAGCTTTTCCTATTCTAACAGGTGTTTCATTTTCGAAGAGAAGACAGCAATTTCTAAGGATGCTCTTACGGATCTGTAGAAAGTTCTGATTTTTTTATATTCTTACTAGTATATATATGAGGATTTTATCAGTCATGAAATCATCTACATTCATATTTACACTCAGGTTTTTAATGGTATAAGATTTCGAAAACAAATATTATCGTCCTAAAGTTTTAATGTAATTGATGGGACCTAATTCGTTTTAAAGTTATATACGATATATTGTAACATTTCATTACACAGAATGCAGTTTGGAATTTAAACGGGAAGTACACAACTAGATATTTTAATGGCCTAAATAAATAAATTTAGAATTTACATATTTTTAAAAATATAGGTTCCACCGAGATTTGAACTCGGATCGCTGGATTCAAAGTCCAGAGTGCTAACCATTACACCATGGAACCCTTCGTGAAGTTTTACTTTTTCTAACAGGTGTTTCATATCCGAAGAGAAGTGAGGAATTTACGAGGGTACTCTTACGGACGTGTAGAGAGGTCTGTTTCTCTGATATTCCGAATTTTATATATGAGGTTTTATCGGTCATGGAATCATTTGTATTCTTATCTCTAAGCAGGTTTTTAATGGCATAAGATTTTGAAAACTAATATTATCTTCTTAAAGTTTTAACGTAATTCATGTGACCTAATTTCTTAAAGGATATATGAAATAATTTAACTTTTCATACACAGAATGCAGATTGCAATTTAAGAAGTACACAACTAGATGTTTATCCTAAATAAACAATTTCAATGATTATATATTTAAAGATATAGGTTAAGATTTACTCGGATCGCTGGATTCAAAGTCCAGAGTGCTAACCGTTACACCATGGAACCCTCCAAGTAGCTTTACTTTTTCTAACAGGTGATTCATATCCGTTTCTGTGTGTAATTTAATTAACCCTTTTATTCCTAGCGTATCACTTTAGATACCGGTAAAAAATAGCTTGTAGAGTTTTTATGTTCTACGTGAAAAAGTAACTTTTTATTAAGTTTTCGTTCTTTGAAAATTCCACTTAATCGGTGACTTGAACCTAGATTTTTAATTATGATGAAATTTTAATTTAAGCCTAGAGTATCATTTTTAGTCCAAAAAATTATTGTAGAATTTTTATGTGTCCTTAAAACGAATTTTCCTTTTGAGAGTACGTAGAGGGAAATCTTACAAACAATCTACAAAATTTTCAAGTAATTTCTACTATTTATAGATTTTTCATTTAGATCGACATTTTATGATTTTTCGAACAGCGCAAGTAAATGTACATTTTTGTCAGGTACAGTCTCCCAAAGAAATTACCGAATATCTCGACACAACCTTATAACGAATTTTCCTTTTGAGAGTAGGTAGAGGGAAATCTTACAATCTACAAAATTTTCAAGTAATTTCTACTATTTATAGATTTTTCATTTAGATCGACATTTTATGATTTTTTGAATAGCGCAAGTAAATGTACATTTTCGGCAGGTACAGTCTCCCAAAGAAATTACCTAATATTTCGACACATACCAGTAAAGTTACCTTTTTTTTCTTTGTAGGAGGAGCAGGTTATTTTGAATGTGGATAAAACTAATATTAAAACCACCGTGTTTGCAAATGGTACCTAAAATATTCGTATCCCTATATGAAAAGATATAAAACTGGCATTTAACTTACTGCATTGGAAAAGTGAACTATTCGCCTGGGACAGCTAGAAAATGTGGCAAGTGGGCAGATAGTTAGCATTTATTTCAGAGATAGCTTTGAGTAGAAAGAATTTTAAGTGATCGAACACTCCTTTAGGTAAGATATTTTGTAGCTGGGTAAATAGATATAGAAGACTAAGAATGGAAAGAGTGGAAGTTTTAAGAAATATTTTAAGTGTAATAATTTTGATACATCTCATACGTATATTAAGAAAGATGGCTCATTTACATTTTTCTTCATTGCCTTTCGAAAAAAAATTGAAACGATTACATCGGTAAATGATACAGTGGTAAACGATTATATCGGTTTACCACTAGTTTTCTGCAATGTATTATAAAAAACAACTTACAGACTGCGTTTCCAGAGAACTTCCAGCTGTTCTAATTATTGTTACTATCTTAATAACCGCTGATAAAGCTGAAAGCTGCTCCTTCACTCTAAAACGAATTAAGAGTTTTTAAGAAGCACTATGAGTGAGGACAGACTAAATGCTCTTACCGTATTCTGAATTTTAAATAAGTAAAAAATTAAATTTTAAAGAAAGTTGATTAATATATGCAATGAAAGCACATTGACTTGTTTACCTTAAAAAAGGGACAGACGAGTAGATTTAATTTACAAAAATTGTACTAACTAGTAATTGACTACTTTGTAAATCAACGCTCAGAGATATATTGTAAAAAATATATCTTTATTTACAATCCCTATATAATAATAGCCTAAGTCAGTGGTTCTTAACCTTTTTAAGCCGCGACCCAAATTTGAGATATATGTTCATGTCGCGACCCAAAAAAAGTCAAAACTTTTTCATTGCTTTATTTTAGAGCGTATTTTTAAAAAATCTTCAATCCTACGATGATGATTTTTTTTAACTTTCAAATTTTTTATTTATTTTTTTAATAATAAAGATAAACAAAAGTACTTTTCGATCCAAGGAAAATTTAATTAATAATCAAGTGTTTTTAATAATTTTTATTGACCAAATTAAAATATATTTATAACTTTTTGAAAATAATTGACATTTTAACTTATTCCTAAAAAAAAAGAAATATCAATACATATGTTACGTTTTTTAAATTTTAAATGCAAGTCATACAGTTTTAATGAGAACCTTATGCTTGAATACATTTTGAAAGATCTTCAAACCTCGGTTGAATGCTTGTCAAGGAGCACCTAATATCTATTTCAGGATTTAACTTGTTCTAGGAGGTGTTGGTATTACTTATTATTTGGTGTATTACTAACTTTTTGGTTCGACTCAGCGCGACCCAAGAAATATGCTTCGCGACCCAATTTTGGGTCGCGACCCATAGGTTAAGAACCGCTGGCCTAAGTTATCTGTCCGTCTGTTCTCAATTTTATGAAGTGGTTGTACCTGGAATGGATAGAGGCATCCATATTGGATTCATGATGAGTTAGGATTAGCAACGTTCGAATCCTTTTTCTAGCATTTAATACATTATTTCGAGCCCTACTTTCCCCGGTTAAGAGCAGGCGATTTAATTTTTGAATTTGTCACACAATAAATAGGTAAAAATAACATTTTTTTCTATCATTATGACGTCAATCCTCTAACCATCTCATTTAATTATTTCTTATTTTATATTATTTAAATATCGTCTGCATACATTTTAACGCTGAACTTAGATATTACTTAAACAATTTTCTTTTATATTTGGCTTAAATAATAGATTAGGTAGATTTAAATTTAATGATCGATTATTTTTGTTGAAATGAAAATTTTATCACCGGTATTAACAACAAATTATATCTACCACCAGGGTGTAGTGGAAATGATAGTTTCATTCCTTTACTTCCATTAATTACCTTGGCAGAACAAAACTGGGAAGAATTTAACTGTAATTTTGACGTAGCTAAGAAAACTTTGAATTATCTTTCTAAATGAATTCAACGTGATTCTAAACTGCATTCACAGTATCAGGCGACTTTAGGGGAGTATTAAGATAAATTATTGAGCTTGTACCAGATAATTCTCAGCCAAAAAAAAGCCATTTTTTTACTTGCCTCATAGGGTACTCTACAATTCTGGAAATTTAAAAATTTTACTGATCCCGTCATATGACGGGCTATATGCTAGTTATGAATATTACTAATACAAACTTTATACAAGAAACGTTATTCATTCTAAAAATATATCAGTGTTACGACTGACTATAAGCTTATAAAATATTATATTGTAACTAAGTTTGTTATACACAGAAAACCTACAGATTGGTTACACTATTCGCAGTAAAAGGTTCTCGAAACTATTTTTTTCACCAGCCTCATGCCTACTTTGCAATAATGGAAAATTAAAAATTTTACTGATCCCGTCATATGACGGGCTATATGCTAGTTATGAATATTACTAATACAAACTTTATACAAGAAACGTTATTCATTCTAAAAATATATCAGTGTTACGACTGACTATAAGCTTATAAAATATTATATTGTAACTAAGTTTGTTATACACAGAAAACCTACAGATTGGTTACAGTATTCGCAGTAAAAGGTTCTCGAAACTAACTATTTTTTTCACCAGCCTCATGCCTACTTTGCAATAATGGAAAATTAAAAATTTTACTGATCCCGTCATATGGCGGGTTATATGCTAGTATATTATACTCGTCCATAGTAAGAAATATAACGTTACAGTTTGCTTGATCAATAAGAGTCTATTTTATTTCAGCTGCATTCAGCTCTCAGCTTTATCAGTGGTTATTAGGATAGTAACAATAATTAGAATTAGCTTGTAGATTTTTAACTTGTGAAAACGCAAATGTATTTCGCTTGCAAGTTAAGCCGGTTTGCATACATATTTTTTTTTATTTGTTTTGTGAAATACTATTTAATCTAAGTGGTTCGCACGTATAATTCCGCCAAACCAATGATGTCTTCAAAGTGGTTGTCACGTACAATTTTCTACCTCCAAAACGTTCCGAAAATGGATGTAATGTATATTTCGGACAGTGTTTTCCCCTATGGAGTTTTGAGGTAGGAGGGTCAGGTCGATTGTTTAGGAACTGCACACCTACTCTCTGAGGCACAAAGACGCTGATAGCTTTTCATGGCTTTGTAAATCTCTATTTCGTTTGCGGTAACAGATGTATCTCTAATTGTACCACTTAAATAGCTTGGATGACTTTCGTAAAAAAGACAGAAATCATTCTCTTAAAGAATATATTTTTGTACTTTTAGAACCCATTATTTCTTATGGGATGATCTTCGAGACTTGACGAGCTTCATGTGTATTAAAAATTAACAATCTATAATGTATATTTATATATCTATTTATAACCGGAAGTAAACGGACAATAACGAGGGTGGGTTTCCCGTATTCCAATCTAGTCGACAAAGGGTGAAGTAAAAATTCATAGAACACTTTGGTCACTGACACAATGAGACTTTTTCCCTCGGTGTGTAACACTCGGAGGGTTAAAATAAACCATGAGCCACCACTGATTGTTATGTGATTTCGATTCTTTTAGATATACTTTTCCACCTAGAAGTTTGTTTTCTCCACCTTTTAATACTCTTTATCAGGAAAGAGCCATGGACAGTGCCAGTGTGAAAAAAAGTTATAACCATACGAGCACGTCACTCACCGTCACTTTCCAAATACCTGTACATCAGTGGTGTGCGGACCATATGTGCAGGGTGTGCACTGCACACCCTTTCAAAATTATGAGGGACAATAATTTTCTGCACCTATGTCTATCTTTCTTTATATGGTATATAATAAATATTATTTATAATATATTCAAATATGTTGATTTGCTTGCTTGTATTCCCGCAGTGCGTGCGGTACTAGGTGCTGCACCACATAGCGCTCAAACGAACATAGGAAGTTCTGATGTGTACGCACTGCGCACTAAATTAAAAAATCACGCTTTATATGTATGGGCTACTAGAGAAGAACAGCATACTATGGCACTGAGCAAGTGCAGCTATTTTTCCTGCTCTTAGCGGGGACTTACGTGTTGAAGCTCTTTTGGTTTTTTAACTCATTAACTGGCCATACGATTTTGCAGACGGTGGATGTTTAAATTTATACATTGTAAAATGTTTTCATGGAAATATAAAAGAAGTATTTCATCAATATAAAGTGAAATGTTTTAGTGTGGTAAATTAATTTCGGTGATCTATTATATTAATTGAAATAATTAGCTGAAAAACAATGTTGTTTTGTTTTAAAGAAACGAATTTTAAAAGAACTGTCCAAATTTTACCATCCATTGTGTCTTACAGACAGTATATAAGTTATATCTGTAACACCATATCCCTGGATTTGTTTTTAAAAATTGTCAAGATGTTTTTCGCAGAATATATGATTTCCAAATGTTAAAAAACAATTAATAAATATAATTTAATCCACTGACCGAACAAGAAACAGTTAGTTTTATTGTGCCAGCGTGCAGTGAAATCCTCTGCACGTGGAACAGACGTTCCGTTTGTCAGCACCAATGAGCATCCGAATAAGGCACCGCAGCGGCGGGCGCGTGTGATGCTACGTTTGCTGAACGTAGTTTTTCGTGGAAGCCCCGAAGCCTTGCTTTTTTGACTCCGATATGATATCATACAACAAAATACATGATTTTTGCTTCAGTACTTGTAAAATTCTCATAAGTTTAGCTATTTTTATAGTTATAACTCGACTACTCTTAGGTAAATATTTTATTTACTGTAATCTTTAAATTTATATTCATAATAAATAACCTGTTTCAGAATGGAGAACTCAGGTGTCTCAATAATTAAAGATTTATTGGAAAATCCATGTTCTCTGCACATCCTCCATGAAAACCTATCGCTCACCACTGCTGTACATAGTTATTTCCTTTTACCTTTCCGAAATATTAAATGTTATAATAAATTCATATTTCTATCAAAATATTAAGTATTCAATTTTCAAAAATGGGAATTTATGGGACCATGAGTGAGCTGGTAAGAAAATAGTCCGAGCCGAGTAAATGAGCAAGAAAATCGGAGATCCCGGTAAGGTTTTTCTGTTATATTTTGTAGAAGTTCTTGTTTCGACGCCCTCTATAGTAGTAATTTCTTCTTTGTTACTCATGAGAGAAAGAGGTGGTAAGGAAACAGTCTGACCCGAGTAACTGAGCAAGAAAATCAGAGATCCCAATAAGGTTTTTTTCCTTTCTGTTATATTTTGTAGAAGTTCTTGTTTCGACACCCTCTATAGTAGTAATTTGTTCCTTGTTACTCATGAGAGATCTGGTAAGTAAATAGCCCGACCTGAGTAACTAAGCAAGAAAATCAGAGATCCCAGTAAAGTTTTTTTTTTCCTTTCTGTTATATTTTGTAGAAGTTCTTGTTTCGACGCCCTCTATAGTAGTAATTTGTTCCTTGTTACTCATGAGAGAGCTGGTAAGTAAAGAGCCCGACCTGAGTAACTGAGCAAGAAAATCGGAGATCACAGTAAGGTTTTTATCCTTTCTGTTATATTTTGTAGAAATTCTTGTTTCGATGCCCTCTATAGTAGTAATTTGTCCTTTGTTACTCAAGAGAAAGCTGGTAAGGAAACAGTCCGACCCGAGTAACTGAGCAAGAAAATCAGAGATCCCAATAAGGTTTTTTTTTCCTTTCTGTTATATTTCGTAGAAATTCTTGTTTCGACGTCCTCTTCAGTATTAATTTATTCCTTGTTACCTGTGAGAGTGTTAGTAAGAAAATAGCTCCACCCGAGTAACTGAGCAAGAAAATCGGAGATCACGGTAAAGTTTTTATCGTTCCTGTTATATTTTGTAGAAGTTCTTGTTTCGACGCCCTCTGTAGTAATAATTTGTTCTTTGTTACTCATGAGAGAGAGAGGTGGTGAGGAAACAGTCTGACTCGAGTAACTGAGCAAGAAAATCAGAGATCCCAGTAAGGTTTCTTTTTTTTTTTTCCTTTCTGTTATATTTTGTACAAGTTCTTGTTTCGACGCCCTCTATAGTAGTAATTTGTTCTTTGTTACCCATTAAAGTGATGGTAATAAAATAGCCTGACCCTAGTAACTAAGCAAGAGAATCGGAGATAACGGTAAGGTTTTTTGCCTTTCTTTTTTTTTATATCTTGTAGAATTTCTACTTTTGACACCTTGAATAATATTTCACCCCGTATAATTATTTGTTGTTATCCCAATCCTTTTTTCTGATTTGTGACATTTTCACTCTTGATGCTACGCTGAATATCTTTTACGTTGTTTACGAACTTCCATTTATTATGAATCCAATTAGTGTAAAGAAGAAAACGAAAAGAATTTTCCACTCGTCGTTCAAGAATGATTCGTCCCCTGTTGCTTTTCTAATACGATGAACAATTGTGGCAGTAGCGGCTCGAAAAAGAAGGATAGAGGCAACGTCGCCGATAGAGAGAAGCACCATTTTTCTCTCGCGTTATTCCTGTCATTCCAAATGATGATCAACAAGGTCCCGGAGAAAAGAGAAATGGCCCATAATGCTGTTTTATCTCGTTGTTTTTGGTCCCTCCTTCTTCGCCGAATAAGAGACTTTTCCTTAAATTGGCGGAATGCATTAGTTGCTCGCAAAAGATGAGGATTACGCATTGATAAATCGTGAAGAATTGCAGCCATGCCTGTCAACGGAGAATGCTTCTATTAATTTTAGTTTGCTAGACTTCGCTTTAAAGGTGACTACAGTAGAGTAGGGTGGACAGTACCGGACCTAGCTCGAATTATTGAAAACTCGAATTATCGAAAATGATTATTGTAATTTCACACGTATAGTCCACAGCATCGTATAATCCGCGGGTGTGATTTTTTATTTAAAAGATTTCATAAATCATCAGATAATCCGCTGACTATACGTGAAAAAATATGTATTTTAGTATGACAATATTAAATCATTTTAAGAATAAAAATCTAAGTACAGTAGAGTGCCGAAAAGTCTGGATCAGATTCAATTAATTCCACTTTTAAAGTTTGAAATCATCTCTTCTGCCATAGCCTCGGAGACGAATTTTAATGAAACAGAGTAGCTACATTTCTCTGTTCGAGAACCCAGCTATGTAAATCGTCTTCTAATGCAGGCCATTGTATTTTTCCACTATTGGATTGCTTTCTTCTTACATTTTTAATGTTTCCTTTTACTTGCGCCAATTTCTTGCTTCTTTCTCGTCGACCTTCTGAATTACTTTCAGCTTCTAATCAGCAGTAAAACTGCGACGGTATTTTAAAGACATAATAAATGCCCAATATTACCGCAAATGAAAACTTTGAAAACAAAACACTCTGTTACGAGTGATCCTTGTGGTGAAATGACCTTCGACCCTCAACCTTCGATCTTGAACCCATCCACTCGGTGTTGTCAATCGGAGCTGTAAATAGTGACTATCAATTTTTTTCCCGTACTCCGGGACACAATTTAATATTGCGCTACTTGCTACTACTGATTCGTTCTGCTTTATGGATTGTATTTTTTTCGTGGTTTATTACCGATACAATACGATGTTTTCTTGAAGTCTCGTGAGTCCTGCTCTTTTATTATTATTATTATTATTATTATCGGCCGTTCGCGCAACGTGCTTTTTTCCCCCTTCCGATTTTGATGATTTGAGCAATAAACGACCAGCAGATAGTCCGCGGCTGAAGAAATTTGCTTTTTAAACACAGATAGTTCGCGGACTATACGTGCGAAATTACGGTAATTTAATAAAATAGAAATATCTATCCAATCATCAACCGTAACTTCACCAACGCCATATTCAACTGCAAGTTTTTTAAAGATTTCCACCTTACCCAGTCTTTTTAATGCTTCTAATTTCACTTTTAACGGTAAGAATTTCCTCTTCCTTTTTGTACAATCTATTATGAAATAAAACAACGACGATTCTATAAACAGAATTTTAAAAAATCTTTCAAATTATGTGACTTATTCCGCGGGGTAGTGCCGAACTAATCGAAATGTAATTTGCACAACTAAACTATTTTTAGAACGTGAAGAAACATTTGTCGTAGAGGAAAAATGGGAGTGGGGGAAATTTGGTTAAACAACTTTCTCTTCTCCGATTCTATAAACAGAATTTTAAAAAATCTTTCAAATTATGTGACTTATTCCGCGGGGTAGTGCCGAACTAATCGAAATGTAATTTGCACAACTAAACTATTTTTAGAACGTGAAGAAACATTTGTCGTAGAGGAAAAATGGGAGTGGGGGAAATTTGGTTAAACAACTTTCTCTTCTCCGATTCTATAAACAGAATTTTAAAAAATCTTTCAAATTATGTGACTTATTCCGCGGGGTAGTGCCGAACTAATCGAAATGTAATTTGCACAACTAAACTATTTTTAGAACGTGAAGAAACATTTGTCGTAGAGGAAAAATGGGAGAGGGGGAAATCTGGTTAAACAACTTTCTCTTCAAGTTGAAACAGCACGATGCCAAGCCCCCCCCCCCCATATACACACTTTGAGAAGAATACAAACCCGTTTTCTTTAAGAGGTAAGATTTATGCTGATAGCTTCGGCGTGCGCAGTGAACATGAGATTGATCAAACAATAAAAAACAGATGCAGTTTTTTCATGTGTTGGTCATTTTTAAATAAATTTATTATTATTATTATTATTATTTTGGTAAGTCGGATTTATGGGAAACTAGAACAATCAAGATTCGAGATGCTACTTATTGGGAAACAATCTTACATAGATTCAGTTCCATTCCCTTTTCACCGTAAAAACTAATTAACACGGAATAATACCAATTATATTTTCATTCCCGTTTCTCTACCACTTTAAAATCGAAAACTGCTAATAGCACATTCAAATTTCTATTGTTTCTCTTCCTTTGTGTGCATATAAGAGAATTTATTGAAAATTTTCAGTAGTTTAACAACAAATCGACCGGAGTGATTATCCACCTGGTAAATCACGGTTTGGATTATGAGCTCATCTAACGTTCAAATTTTTTTAATGTAATACACATACAAAAGTCGAACATTAGAAAAACCTTTCAAAAAAATAATAAAATAAAAATTAGAAAAAGGCATCATCTTCGGCATGAAATACTGATACACAACGTGTAAATTGTATTGCTAGGTTGAACAAATAAAGTATAATTTAGAATGATTCGGAAGTAAAAGGCTACTTACCTGGTTTAGAGCGCTGCGCAGGGCCCAATCATGACTAAGTTGTGCCCTGGGCCTGATGTTTATTCGGGTGCCCCCACCTAAGTTCAGTATAGTGTTCAGTGAATTTGAACAGATAACTTTTTTTCACGATACTATGAGGAAGTTTATAATTACAATCAAAAAATGTAGGTGAAGAAATTTACATTTATGTATATCAAAATATTTCAATAATCCTAAAACTTGGAAAATCTATAAAGTTTTAGAAGAAATTTGTCATCTAGAACTAGACAATTTATGTTCAAGTGTAGTAACTGCAATGAGAATCTTTTGCCTACTTGTAATGAGTTTTTGTGTGAACGTTTTCTTAGCAAAATGTAAGTAATAAAGCCATGTCTACGCTGTTTGTTGGGACAGAGACAACTACGGAATGGGAATTTAAAATGAAACCACAAACAACTTGAACTACGATGAAGCCATCGATTTATTTGTGAATGCTAAGTCTAGGAAAGCAATATTGTAAATACCTATTCTTTTTTATGTTAAATAAGTTGTTAGTTTCTTAATTTACAAGCTCATTTTGAATATATAATATAGAGAGAAAACTTTTTTTTATTTTCCCCACTATATTTGGAGGTAGATAGGCAAGCCAATTTTTTTGCAACAGGTGCCGAAAAACCTGGTATTGGCCCTGCAAGTTACCCATCCCTGCTTTAGGTTACTATGATGAAACAGCATCAAAGTTTGTTTCTTTGATTTTGAGAATTGTTTATTTTTGCGGTTTTGCGAGAAGGATCACAACACGCGGAAAATGGTTTCCATGTATAGTAGTTGAGAGCGTTACTACATTTCACGTTTCGTTACTCCAAAGCTAATTACATAAACTTTTTTCTCCAATCAAAATGGCTACAAATATTTTTGCTTGAAAAGAAAGCTTAGTGTCCAGCAACTGGGGCTAAAATCCCGGAGTGCCCGACTGAGAAATTCTAAACACTCATGAATAGAATACACTTGGCGAAGAGGTATTCAGCGGATGCGATTGTATTGTTTGTTTACCTTGTTACATTACGATCGTTTTGATAAATGACAGCTAAGATCGGAACCTACTACTAAAAGCCGATTCAGAACGACTACGAATATCCATGCCTTCAGCGAAATTTGATTGCACAAACTCCGTGCTCTTCACTTCAGAGAACTCTACGTTCTATTGGTCCTATTGCAATACCACTGGAATTAGATAATTCAAATGATGCACTTAGCATTTATTATATAAAAAAATTGGTATAAAACTCTGCCTGTCCTCACAGTGACACTGTGATACATATAGGCCTTTTAATATGCTTTATAAATGCTAAATATTAAAAAGTAGCATTAAAAGTGCTCAATATATCCCCCTTCATGCTCAACATTAAATATACTGTAATCGCAGAACTATATTTTTCACAGGTTACTGGAATGAGTTTGATAGAATATCAAGAACATGGCGCCCAATGGTGTTTTGTAGATCTGGAACAGATGCTGGCATTTGACGATAGATCTTGTCCTTCAAGAAACTCCACAACCAAAAGTCGCAAAGGGTAATATCGGAAGAACAATCATCTTGCGTAAGGCATGTGCAGACATTCCACCTCCTCTTACCCGCTTCATACGACGGAATTCTTTTAGAACTGCAACAGAGTTCGCTGGTTCTGATAAAACAGTTTTACCAGTAGCGCTTTTCCTTGCAAAACTAATGACTATCACAATGAAACCAAAGTAATATCATTTGTGCTACAACGCCACCTGTAGGCAGATTTTTGTACTAAAAAATTTTATGTAGTAAATGTCAAGCGCATCATTTGAATTATCTATAGTTCCAATTGTATTTCATTTGGACCAATAGAACGTATTTTAGAGTCCTCAGAAGTCTGGAACTTATTTCTTGTAAACCCTGTATGTATGTGTGTGTATGTATGTATGTATATATATATATATATATATATATATATATATATATGTGTGTGTGTGTGTGTGTGTGTGATAAAATATTAGATCGATAAAGACATAGTTAAAATTACTTACCATGTAATGCGCTCCACGCAGCAATTACATAGAGGTAAATAAATATAATAAAAAAAAACAGAACCAAAACACTATAACTCCATTACCTTTTATTTATAAACAATTAAATAATTATTTTCAAGTAGATATTAATAGGATTAAGTTAATGTTTATAATTCTCAAACTGTAATTTTAACTGACACTGAAACAACATAAATTCTGGATGAATTGGCTTTTTGTATAGCGTAATAGATGCTTTGTTCTTCTATTTCCAGGGTATCTGCCAAAATAAAATTTTTCAAATCCATGACTTTCCCTGATTCAGCAGATCATTTTCCATGACTTTAAAAAGCTTTCGTTAAAGTATATATGAATAAAACTTCTGATGTACATACAAATAAAATATATGCTTTTAGAGAAATTACAGCAATTTTATCATAAAAAAACTATAAACTTACTTTATAAGTGTTAATAAACTCATATACATAAAAATAAATTGTTGTATCTACATACCTAAGTTTAATCATATAGCAATTTTTCAATCAAAATGTTTCCAATTTGAATTCAGGGTACCTAGATAATACCAAATATTATCTAGGTGACCATGAATAATAGCGAAATATAACCCTATAATGTTTATATACAATATCCCTAAAGATAAACTTATATTTTGTGCAAAAAAAAATTAACTAATTTTTATTAAAACATAATTATTATTATATTAATAAAATTTTAATCTACAATTTAAGAAAAAACCAGAATAATATACATTTACCCACCCATTAAGCTTTCTTGCTTTGAGTTTCCTTGGTGAACAAATGTTACTTGGCAATATGGTCAATAAGATAATACATAAATACCAAACTCAGCAACTTCAGCCAAATGACAAGTAAAAATAGAATTAAACAATTCAATGCATTTTTTTAATTGTAGTTTAGCGGATCTATGACTTTCCATGACTTTTACTCATTTTATTTGAAAAATCATGACTTTCCATGACAAAATTAATCCATTGTCTAAATTCATGATTTTCCAGGTGCGCGGAAACCATGTATTTCGCATTTTCATTTCATATTCTTCAGGTCTTTTGGGTGTACAGGAACGTTCAGGCCTGTTCAAACAATTGTTTTAACCGTGTATGGAAGTCGTAAACCTTCCACACCCAATCCATCTTTCTTCCTATCCGTTTTACATTTACTGGGCTTAATGGAGTTATAGTGTTTTGGTTCTGTTTTTTAATTATATTATATATATCAGGTCTAAAAACGGGGTAGTTGGAAATTACGTGAGTTATAAACGATTTTAAAAAGGGATCTCTTTTATAATAATAAAATAAATGAAAAACACCCACACTTGCGTAAGCTTTTGGATTCATCCGGTCAAGCGGAAAGATTTTTGTAAAATTTGATGATTAAGCGAACCGGTATGAGTCAGTTAGCACGTGGACATGGAGCAGTCAACACCTTTTTCACGCTTAGCTCTGCCACGAAAAATGAAAATGACGCAAGTTGCTTTTAAATGAAACGATGATTTAATGAACTTATTATTACCAAGAAAGACTGTTTTCCATTCGCCTTAACACTGGATCACGACACACACACATATATATATATGATGTACATGTTATGTGACAAGGGCCTTTTACAGCAAGATTTTAATGTTGAAACTTATATTTGCATAAACATACAAAATAAATACTTTGAAACAAAGTAAGTAAATCACTGATATTCCTTATTAAAGACACATTTTCATCATAATTACGTTTATTTACATAAGCAAACAATAAAATTTTAAAGTCTAACAATCATGTGATATGTAAGGGGGGAAATAACACAGAGTATAAATGGGAATGTAACACCTAAACAGGCAATTATGGCATAACTAAAAAACTGCTCAAAATTATAAATTACTTATAGCATGTGAAGGATTCAAATCATAAAAGTGGGAAATTTCAACTCTAATTTACGATTATGACTCTAAAAATACATTAAAAATCCCATACAATGCACAACATTTTCATATTAGTATAAAATATTTAAAAATATATTTCCTTCCAAAGTGAGCAAACAATGGTAAGAAAAGCTAGCTAAATATTAATTTAGCAAAGAACAGTTTTTACATATTCACATCTAGAAAATATACATATTTATGTTAAACTTCATAGCAAACAGTAGTAAAATTTGATATTTGTAAAATAATGAAATATAAATTTCATATAACAATTCTAATTAGCTATTTTAAATACTATAATTAATAAATATATAATTTAAAATGAATTTCTAAAAAGCTTGATTTTCTAAAACAGGATAGAAATGGATATTAATTTTTCCAAATATGAAATTTCACATTTTCAAAGCCTTTTGTCTGCTCTATTTCATATTGTATTCATACAGATATAAAATTTAGTACCAATGCATCCAGATTAATTTTATATCTTTTTGTACAGATATGAAATTTAGTACCAGTACATCCAGTATTAATTTTATATCTTTTTGTACAGATAATATGACATTTAGTACCAGTGCTTCCAGTATTAATTATATATATTTTCTACAGATATAAAATTTAGTACCAGTGCATCCAGTATTAATTTTATATCTTTTTGTACAGATAATATGAAATTTAGTACCAATGCATCCAGTATTAATTTTATATCTTTTTGTACAGATATGACATTTAGTACCATTGCATCCAGTATTAATTTTATATCTTTTTGTACAGATGTGACATTTAGTACCATTGCATCCAGTATTAATTTTATATCTTTTTGTACAGATATGAAATTTAGTACCAATGCATCCAGTATTAATTTTATATCTTTTTGTACAGATATGACATTTAGTACCAGTGTATCCAGTAATAATTTTATATTTTTTTGTACAGATATGAAATTTAGTACCATTGCATCCAGTATTAATTTTATATATTTTTGTACAAATATGAAATTTAGTACCAGTGCAACCAGTATTAATTTTATATCTTTTTCTACAGATAATATGAAATTTAGTACCCATGCATTCAGTATTAATTTTATATCTTTTTGTTATTTTTTATATATAATTTCAAATTAATAGATTACAAATACATTTTATAAATCATTTTAAAATTTATTTTAAATTCATCAAAATATAGTTCACAAAAAAATGAAATTTAAATATTTGTATACTGATAATATAGCACAGGAAAAAAAGATAATTTTAAACATTAAAGTATTCCATTTATTTGAATTTATACAACACTCGCATGAAGAAGGAAAACATTACATATACTATAAATTATTAAGATAAAGAGTATATTTTTAAATAGATAAATTTAGCTCATACACTTTATTAAAATATTTATGCTATATTATTTTACTAGCATTTTACAATTACCAAAAACCTGCAATGCAAATCTCAGATTATTGTGACCACCCTGTGACTATCTTACCACCCTGTACATTTTATAAATTTTTCAATCCTTCTGCAGCCTATTTTATTTTTAACACATTAGCTGCCGAATCTATCATCATATACGCATTTTCCTCCATATTGATCACGCACTGCCACGTGATCAGCAGAAAATGTGTTAATTTAAAACTTCCAAAGCATAATTCAAATTTTAGAAATTCTATTTTTGACTGAATTCTTAGGAATTTGTCCCTTTAAATATTCATTGCATCTTCCTTTTAAAAAATGTTTTAAATTCATCAAAATATAATTTACAAAACTGTACTTAAAAAATATATATATACTGATAACAGCACAAGAAAAACGGATAATTTTAAATATTAAAAATGTTCCATTTATTATAAGAGAAAAATGCTGTCAAGAAGGAAGCAAGCTTTAAACATAAATTTTTAGTATACTCGTTTCAATAGTTATATTCAAGGTATCTGCCAAAATAAAATTTTTCAAATCCATGACTTTTCATGACTTTCCCTGATTTAGCAGATCATTTTCCATGACTTTAAAAAGCTTTCGTTAAAGTATATATGAATAAAACTTCTTATGTACATACAAATAAAATATATGCTTTTAGAGAAATTACAGGAATTTTATTATAAAAAAAAAACTATAAACTTACTTTATAAGTGTCAATAAACTCACATACATAAAAATAAATTGTTGTATCTACATACCTAAGTTTAATCATATAGCAATTTTTCAATCAAAATGTTTCCAATTTGAATTCAGTATACTTTGGTATTATACAGGTGACCATGAATAATAGCCAAATATAACCTTATAATGTTCATATACAATATCCCTAGAGATAAATTTATATTCTATGCAAAAATCTTAAATAATTTTTATTAAAAAATAGTTATTATATTAATAAAATTTTAATCTACAATTTAAGAAAAAACCAGAATAATATACATTTACCCACCCATTAAGCTTTCTTGCTTTGAGTTTCCTTGGTGAACAAATTTTACTTGGCAATATGGTCAATAGGATAATACATAAATACCAAACTCTGTAACTTCAGCCAAATGACAAGTAAAAATAGAATTAAACAATTCAATGCATTTTTTTTTAATCGGTAGTTTAGCGGATCCATGACTTTCCATGACTTTTACTCATTTTACTTGAAAAATCAAGATTTTCCATGACAAAATAAACCATTGTCTAAATCCATGTTTTCCATGACTTTCCAGGTGCGCGGGAACCATGTATATTTTCAGAAAGATAGATTTAGTTAAATAAATTTAATTAAAAAATTATATGCTGTTTATTTTATTCAAATTTATTAACTCTCAAAACCTTGCTAGTTAATAGATTTTCCTGGGTATATCCTTTTGTCAATTTTATCGATTTTTTAATCATTTTCCTGCTTATTTTGTTTTTAATTAAAAATTTTCCAAAACGTAATTTGTTAAACTTCAGAAATTTTATTTTTGATAGAATCGTACAAATTAATACCTTCATGCATCTAATGCGATAGCTTAGTCTTAGTTATAGGTACCCAGATTGGGTTATGAGTATTTAAAATCCACTTCGATAGGCCAGGTAAAGATTAGCCAGATATCCATTTCATCCTAAGACAAGCACTAACAAGAATTTAAAAAACTATTTCAACATCAAAATGTGAGAAAGTATATCACACTTTATAATTAAGCCTAAAGGCAAAATAGCAGCAACAACAACAAAATTAAATTACATAAATATAAGTATTAAATATTTCTACATTGAAAAATTTTTTTAGTCAAACAAACTAGGTGCAGATTCTAGTGACTTCTGTTCCTGTTCAATATACTTGAGAATATCTAATTGATTAAGGTCATCAGAAAGTGTAGATGCAGTCTGATTTTCAAGGACTGGAGGTTGATTGGCATTAACAGCATCCAAGTCCTTCGAATCTTTTGGAAGAGTAGGTTTAGGTGCCTTAGGGGGAGGTTTAGGTTTTTTAGGCAATGAAGGCTTTGCACTGATTACAGGAGGTTTGGCAGGCTTTGAGACTTCTGGTGTAGTAGATGCTGGTTTTGCAGGAACTTCAGGCTTTGTAAGAAAAACTTTTCTGGGCATAACCTATAACAGAGAATTACCATGTGAAAAATATTGCTTGTAAACCAAAGCTGGAAAAAAAATCATGAATTTTTTTTTAATCAGATTTATTTGATTTAAATCAGATTTTTTTTATTTAAATCGGATTTCTTTGATTTTTTTTCTAAATACTAATTTTAATTGTTGTTTTTATGTTTTTTGCAATACACATAGAATAGTTTATTATAAGAAGTAACATCTTATCTATCTAGTATATTCTACACACTGATTACCTAAAATTAAATACAGTCAAACCTGTCTATCCCGAAAACCTGTCTATGTTGAATTTTTTCAATTTCCCTACATTTTCAATAAAAATTTAACGTATTTTCCAAACCTATCTAAAATTATTTTTTCCCAAACCTATCTATCTCGAATTTTCGGAAGAAACACAACACTCCAGTTTAGAGCTTTATTGCGTTGATAACCTCAGAAGTTCCCATTTCCAGGAAATACACTTTTAATTTTCTCTCTCGGGTGGTTATTTGGTCAGGAACTGGGGGGGGGGGGATTGTACTAAAAGTGTAAATTTGGAGAACATCATCTAAAATAAACCGAAGAGCAACCGGCTTAGAAAATGGATGAAAAACCCAAGGAATGTATAATTATCAGAGAGAAACTGAATACTGACACTTCATTTAAAGATTTTATAGAAGTAGATAAATCAGTGGTAACGAGCGGAACATTATTAACTGGTTCTGAACGTTTAGAAAACGTTCTGGGAACTTTTGATGATGAAGAGAATCGTGACAAAGTGGACAACATTGATGTAGAAAGAGTTGTTACTCCAAAAAAAAGCAGAAAAAGCATTGAAACAATGAGAATTTTTCTTGAATTCCAAGAAAATATTGATCAGGATTGTTTCGCCTCTGTGTCAAAACTACAAAAAATTGTGCAGTCTAAAAAGGTTTTGCCTCAAAAACTCCTAACGGATTACTTTATGTAAGGTATTATATAAAACTAAAAGTTCTTCAAATTTTTAATCTTCTGTATTGTGTAAAGAAATTTTCTTAGTCTATTTTCATAAAACCTGTGTATCTCGAAACCTGTTTATCTCAAATTTTTTATTTACTCCCAAGAGATTCGAGATAGACAGATTTGACTGTATATAAATTTTAATTTAAATACATTCCATTATTTTGTAATTGGATATTTCAAACTAAATAAAGATGTAAATTTAAAGAAGAAATTAAATATTCTTTTAATGCAAGCTATTTATTTAAAAAAACAAATCACAATTATTTTAATATTTTTAAGCACCGAATTATGGATTTAATTGCTTCAATAAAAAAACCAGCTTTGATGCTTTATCCACTCCTAATTTGTTATGAAGGCTAAAATGAACAATACCAAAAGAAGAAAACTGTCTTTCCATTCCAGCAGACGAAGCCACAGCTGCTGTTATTTGGTAGACAAACTGGATTTCAAGTTCTGTAATACTCTTTACCTCCCATTACATAAAATAAATTCCACCAGTCATAATCAATTATTGTACTACCCCTACTACGTACTTTCTGATAACAACCCCTAAATTCTTGGAAAGCGCATGCTATCTATTTACACTTATTTACTTATTGGTATTACTGTGCTGACTGATTCCCAATTCTCGTCTTTTGAATATAGGTTTTAAAAGAAGTGAAAATAAATGATTTAAATCAATGATTTTTTCAAAAAAAAATCAACTGATTTAAATCATGCCAACCCTGTAGTAAACTTTTTTATTTTTGTTTGTAGAAAACTGTAAAAACTGTCGTCATACAAAATAAAGCAATTAAACACTAAGCATACTGTTAGTCCCAGGAACTGACAGTAAGCTTTCTATTCAGGAGGTGTTAGTCCCTTGGTACTATCAAATACTCTATTCTACATTAATACTTTTAATTTTGCTATGTAATTTACATCAACTTTTTATTTATTTGTTTACCTACTTTAGATTGAAATTCGCTTGCTTTCTGATATCTTTAATTTTTCATTAATAACACAGCAAGCATGAAGAAACACAGTCTCCTTTTTTTTGCACAATGAATTCCAATAAAATCTCCCTGTATTAAAATTTCCAAAAGGTAATTATCCACATAATCCTTAACATATTCTTTTTCTATCAATCTCCTAATAAATTTTTGATGCCACAGTTAAAACACATATTCATGCACAAGTATACCCTTAAAATTCGTCAGCATTCAAACAAAAGTCACTAAGTCCAAAATTGATGTAACCAATTATAATTTTCAGATTGTAATTAAAGTAGTAATTATTATTTTACAGATTTTTAACTGTAACAGTAGATTTACTCATGTTTAGATGACTGATTCATACCAATAAAAAAGTTGCCAAGCAAAAATTTGAGGTGGCAAATTTGTCTTTATCTCTAAATCACTTAGTACTCAGTACTTTTGTACTTAGTTTTGCTTGAATGCTAAATTTTCATGTATATTTAGATGAGTAATATTTTAAACTGAAATAATAAAGTACCTCAGGTCGTGTCAAGGTACTCAGTTCTTCTGTATCACATTTTCCTAATGATTTCTTACGTGGAAGAGGCACAGGTCTTTTAGGCTGATGCTCAGATTCCTCAGATGGAGTAGTATTAAGATTTTTTGAATTAATTTCAGCTTCAGCTGCCAGTAATGTTGATTGTTCTGGTTTCTTTAAAGGAGCTGGTGATGACGGCAAAGGATTTAAATTTAATAAATCATCTAAATCTTCATGTAACCTGTAAATAAATGTAAAAAAATTTTAAAATAATACTCTTTGTAAGTGATTAATGCTGCAAAACTTAATAGGAACTATAGTCTGTTTGTTCACAAAGGCAAAAGACTAGAAGTAAACAAAAGTGTTGGTGTCTTCTTGCCAAATTGTATCCATTTACACTTTTATCACTTTATTCAGAATATTTTTTAAACCTAAAATTAGAAGGAAATGAGCCTTTATGAGTTGGTAATTATTTAACACTAGAATTATGGTGGTCTTTGTAAACCTAGAATTACGGCGGGTGTCATTTTGACCCCTTGATAAAATATCTGTATATTTCTCTATATGATATAATATATTTGTGAAAAATAAATTAAAATAAAGCAAATTATGACAACTACAGTTTGTTTTTAAAAATACAGAGTGTGCAGGTATGTAGGATCAATTACATGATTTACTACGTACTCTCCTAAACTTTGATCACTTGGTCTCATTTCATCTTTTCCTAAATATGGAAAATCCGTTTAATAAGTATTTTGTCCTAGCATCTACTTTTAGCCAAAATTTTATTCCGAATTTATCGAGCTTGTTAGGCATATACTGCAAAAAAAAACGGCATCTTGTTTTTGTACAGAATAACTGTTCATCAAACGTAATATTTTCATTTGGTTTCTAGCAAAGCTTAAAGTTTTCTATAAAAGTATTCCAAACCTCAGATATTAGTGTAAATTTATCACACTGCAAACGTGAAGACCTCGTTAGTTTATTTTCAAAACGAAGAAATTTCATAACTTCCGGAAACCTATCTCTACTCATAGTTTCATGAAAAAACTTTGGTTAAGTCTTGGACCACAAACTAAGAATTGGTAAGTCCTTGGCGGCTAATGCTCCCTTGCATACAACAACACTATGAATGCTTCCAGTTCTGCTAATAAAATAGTGAAAGAGTTATTATGAAGTTTACACTTGTCTTCAACATCAGTATATAGCCTGCCGTATTTCTATAATCATTTGTTAGGTCTAAAATAAAAATATGATTTTCTTGAAATCTTTACTATTTCGTAAATCACAATGATTTAGGAAAAGTCAAGAAAGGATTAAGATATTTGCAAAAAAAATAGAAGAGCTGTCAGACATCAAAAGTTTGCTAGATGTCAAAATGACCCCTACTGTAATTCTAGTGTTAAAACTCGAAGAACCTGTTCAAAGCCCAGTGATGTTGGGATAGCTGGGCAAGGTTGACTCAACCTTTCATCCCTTTAGTGGGTATACAAATTGAGAACCAAGCATGCTTGGGAGCTAAACACTGGGAGTTCTGAGTAAGATTAACCACCTAACCAGGGTATATGCTTCGTACCCCAGAGCCTTTGCTCTCAGAAATGGAGATTGTATGGAGACCATAAGCCATGGCCCTCAAGTTGGGCTGTAGCACCGAGGAGTTTTGCACCACATATACGGGATCACACTATTCTCCATTCAGGGCCAACAGACATACCAGTGTGATTGGGAATAAGAATATTTTAATTTTTAAATGCCACTGTATGGTGGTTGCAGACTGTTATATTTTTGAATAATGTCCCACAGAGTATTAACCTTTAATAGACACTTTCAGTTCTGAGTTGTATTTTTTCCTTCTGAATCTGAGAATTTTGAACAGGCAAAAAAACAGTATGTGTTTGAGTTCTCCCAAGGGCTGTGATTTATTCAGCGATAAGTGTTTATATTTTGGCAGATTGGGAAAGGATGGGATGTTTATTATGGTTAGAGGTGGGAGTAGAATTGTAGTTTGTAGTTTGCTAAATAGTGTTTTGTATATTTTGGCTCAGTTTTATTTTAGCCCCCATGGCTAAAAGAGTTACCATATATATCCAAATATAAGCCTATCCATATATAAGCCAAGGGTGCGATTTTCCTTCAAAAATTTACCCAAAATTCAAAACTCATATATAAGCCAAAAAAATTTTTCTAGAATATTCAAATATGTTACCAAGCCAAAAAAAAGGAAATATTTTCCAATCAAATTGCTTTAAAGTATGACACTAGACCAACACTTATCAAACCTTTTTTGCCACAGCATCCAATTTAAGTACCTTAGAGCTAGAGCATTGGTTGCACCTAAAGATAAATACATCTCTTAGCATGTTTGGAAAGTGGCAAGGAAAAACTTATATTTTAAATTTGAATTAACTTCATGCCATTTTTATCAATTTTACAATTTCACACTAATCTAGATTACTGCCACGATGCCCAGTTTAATAATCCTGGCACTAGACCATGTGGCCAATGATATTTTTACTTCGATGTTAACAATAGTTTGAACTCTTGTAACCCTATATAAAGATAACTTTTTCATAAATTTAAGCAATATAACATATCATTTTTTTCTTTTTATTTTGAAAAAGAAAAAAATGCAATGTTTAGCAATTTATCAATTGCTTCCAGCTTATGTAGAATTGTGTTTATTAAAAGATTAGCTGATTTGCTACTGCTATAGTACTGTTGTTTTGAAAAAAATATCAAAAAGCCCCAAGTCACAAAATTCTAGGCTTTTTATACCTGGGGTGGGGATACGGTCCCACCAACTGATTTTTGATCAGTTAAGATTCCATTTACCTGAGAAGTCCAGCTAAGGTTATCGCTAGTTTTTTTAGTTGAATTCTTATTTGCTAGCTGTCCCAATTCTGGAATTCCCAAGAATTCATTAACATGACTGATCAGGGGTGTAACGCCTATTCAATCCAACTGTCAACATCCCAGAAGTGGTCAACAGCTGGGATTTCCGATCAGCTGATTTGGAGCATGTTCTGAAGAAAGGGGAGTCTTCACACAGGTTATTTTATAGCATTAGCATCACCCTGTTAGACTTGTTAGTTATCATGCGACTTTCTTTACTTTCAGTCTTTTATCTCAGTAAAGACTGTAGAGTTGATATTATATTTGTTTTCAAGATTGTAAGCAAATAATTTTTCTATAATACAATCTTACCCAGAATCTGGCTCAACAGACTCTGAATCATTTGAAAACAGCAGCGTATTCTTTTGGCTCTTTCCATTCTCATTTGTACTAACAAGAAATAATGCTTCTTCCTCTTTAGTTATGTAATCACCTAAGTCTTGTTCATCAAAAAGTGATATGTCACCTGAATGATAAAAGAATTGCATATCAACAAAAATGAATACTAAATTTCTCACATGTTATCGTAATTTAAAGTTACAGCAATAGAATTTATTTTTGTGCATGCTTAAATTAACGTTATAATCAATTTTGAGAACAGAACAAATTGTAGAATTAATCAAAAATACTTTCAAACTATTTAAGCTATCTGTGTAGTTACTAATTTTTAAGGAGATAGCACACCTATAAATGCAAACTATTTGACACAAATTTGAGATTTTCTATTTAAGAAAACAAGAAATTGCCAAATCTAAAATTATAAGTGTAGCTAAATAAAACACATTTACATTTTAAAATATTAATATATTATTACAAATAAATACTTTTTTAAAACAATTTCTCCAATTTATATTGTATCAACAAACACATATTTCCAGAACAGAATCATATCATTTTTATTTTAAATTACTTACTGTTGTAATTAATAATTCAGACAGAAATTTTTGAAATGATTGATTTAATATGTAGTCAAGCATTATGTAAAAGAAAGTATACTTAATATTGTCAATATAGTTAAAAGAACAATTTTATTAGCTTAGATGTGATGTGCAAAAACAATCTTGGAAGACAGTCAATGAAGCACACCACAAGAATTTGAGGCTGAGTCCACATAAAACATGGTCTTGATTTGATTTGGAGCACTATGGTCTACTATTTTACTTCATGAGGGCTAATGAGACCCAGGTAACATATAATGCAGCCCAAATAAATAAAATGTATCTGCATTGTTACCCATTAAGTCTTTCAGGTTGATCAAGCCTAGTATAATCAATAGGTTGTTGTTGTTTTTATTTTAATAGTGTGTGTACATGTAAAAGAAAGCCTTTAAACAGGAAATCAAGAAAATAAGCTCTCATTTTTTTACTTTATAGCTCAATAATTATATTTAAAAAATTTATATTTCAATCACAAAAAAGGGGGAAAAATCTAAGGATAAATTTTAAAAATCAAAATTTATTTTTTACCATTTTAAAAGTGTACTATCTCCTTAAAATTACTTAATTTAATGGTGACCAATCACAATAATAAGTACCTAATTTTCGGTCTTTAATAATGATTTGGGAATCATCAACAACCTCCTCTACTACTTTTTTTACAGGTTCCTTTTTCCTTGGCTTTACTTCTGGAGCTTTTACTTGTTTAGGGGGTGATACAGGTTTAGGTGTTGCACTAAACAAGCTATCATCTTCAAAATCATCAAATAAACCACCAGAACTAGTGCTGTAGAAAATAGAAAATAAAAATATAGTATACCAAAACTTAGACAATTTTCAAAAAAACCAAACATAGTGGCTACTAAATCCAGAAAAAAAAAAATTATATTTCCTGATAATTTTCCAAAAATTTCCTCACATATACTGCAGTCATGTAGCATTCCATAGAAATTAGCTAAATTTTAATCCAACAAAGATTGCATTCTTATAGGAGTGAAGCTTTTCATTATTTGTAATTATATAGCATAAGTAAAAAAAAAATTATAAGTTGACATAATTAATTCATCTAGATGCACGTAAAAAGTAAGAAAAGTACTCTGTAGCATTTTAGGAGGTTTGAAATGCAATGACACCTGGAGGAGAAGAACAAATTCCGAAATGTATAAGATTTTTAAGGAGCCAGACATAATAAAATTTGTTTCTATTCAACATTTGAAAGTGGAAGAGTCTATCCAAGAAAAGAGATGCCAGGACTCGATTCTGTGGAAGGCAATAGCCCATCCTAGGCTGGCATACCATTGAAGAAGATGCACGTAATGATTTTACCACACAGTAAAGTAGTACAGTAGTAAAAATCCCATAAGTCAAAGGCAGGCCTCCTTCCTACGTGTAGTGTGTATATTACATTTGCAATTTCTAACCAAAATTGCTTTTTATCAGGATTATTTAACCTTTTACACTTTGGGGTCCCTTTAAGGTTATTTTCTTGATCAAAGAGCAGAAAAAAATAGGATATCACAGCTTTATCCTATTCAAATTTCGAAAATTATTGTATCTTTATTTTATCACATCTTAATAAAATATTAAATGGTATAGTAGCTAATGATTTTTTTCTTTTTTGGGGAGTGGCATTCAAAATACACAGTTTTTACAAAAGGATAAATCTGACAACTTTTTGACACTCCACAATTCATTATAACTGATAGTAACAAAACTATTTTCTGTATTTGTTGTATAAAGGATACAGTTTTTAACCACATATGAATATGTGGTATAACTAGGGCTTCTAGGGTAGTATTAATTTCAAATAAACAGCAATCAATTATGATAAAAAACAAAATAACCCTCACTTGTACACACGTGTAACTTGTTTTTAGCAGGCAGACTGGCGTTAACAAACTAATATGTTTGGTTTGATTAGGTAGTATAAGATATACCATGAAACCTAAAGGGTCAACTTTATCCCCAATAATCCAGATACATAGGCATACCAGCTTTTAATCCAGGTAATTAACCCTTTGACAGTTTCCTTTTTTTTTTCAGAATTCGGTCAAAAAAATGTCACATTTTTTTATTACAATTTTTTCTTCATTTTACATTTTTAAGCAAAGATAAGTTATTAAAATTAATATTTCTAATATTTTTAAGCATTTATTACAACTTTTTTTCTTTCTATGAAAGCATCATAGAACTGAAGTTTACCTTTAGTCTCATCGATATCCAAGTTAATTTTTGGAATTCCAGTGAAAGCAAATCTAGGAGGCGGATCCGAAGAATTATCACAATTAATTTCAAAAAATTGTCTTGCTTGACTGATTCCATATGTACTACTATCAGAGTCACTACTATCCAGGTCATCTAGTAAACTTTCGCTACTATCATTTACAGATAATTCAGTTTCTGATTCCGAGTCACAGTTCGAATCACAAGAAATTAGCTCCATACGCTCTGAATTATCCATTATTTAAAGTAAAAATATATTATTCAACTCTTACATCAATAAAATTATCAGGCGGTTAGTAAAATATAACCAGAAAGCTATACACTGAAAGATAGCAATTCGTCTTCTGATACAAAACATGCGAAAAAACCCGCGCTTTTGAACCAATCAGAGTAGAAAATACAATAAACTGCAAACTATCATTTACTGGATATCTATACGAATAATTTGTTACTAAAATTGGAAAAAATACGGCCGAAACAGTGCAAGTGAAATAGAAATCAGATTGCCCGTATGCTATACGGGCAAATCAGTAAAGGCCCGAAAGCTGTGCTCGGAGTACAGCAAAACAGGGAAGGGGTTAAAGCTCTCCTAAATGAAGTTTGCATTTATTAAAAATTTTAAATTAAGTTTTTGGATTACATGCCAGCAATAAAAACAGTTTTTTTAAATAAAGCAACTTATTTCATAAATAAATAAGATTTTATTAAAATTTAAATAGAAACTAAAAAAAATAAAATTCCTATATTTTGTAATTTAACTTTGAACTAAGCTAACAGAAAAGTGTATTTTATTTGTGTGATTTTTTAAAGAGAGCCAAGCTGCTGATAAAAATAAAAATATTAACCCTTTGCACTTGAGGCTCCGGAGCGAAGACATTTAAAATTTGTCTTTAAACTCGAGGGCTCTGCTACAGAGACAAATCAAAATAATTAGTTTTTACAATTTGTTTTTGTTCTTAAAAAATCCGTAACCTCATACCTAACCAACTCTACCCATCAGTATTATAAATGATGTTAGTCTTTATCAGAACCTTCCTAGAGTATAAAGTCAAAGAAGCTTATTGCTTCAACCCAGTTATTTTAAAATTCATGGTCTAGCAGACCGCTTCACAACAGTTGTGGGATTATTGGAGAGAGTACCCCATAACTGTGGCATTTATTTCAGAAAAATGCTTAAAAATGGAAATTTTTCCCCAGCTTAATTTGCAACATTAGATCAGTCAAAAGATTACAAAGTATTTATTTTGGCAACAAAATTTTAAATGAATGAAATAGTTTCTATATTTAACAATTTGACGTACATGCAAAAAATTAGTGATTTTTTTTTTTTAATGAATTGAGTTTAGTCTCCACAGAATAGAAACTCATTTTTCTCCTGCCCGAAGTTAGTTCAAGTTAGTTTAAGTATTACAAAACTTGTACATTTGAGCTGCCCAAACAGCATTCTGGCTACACTAGTAAGGGGTTAAAAGAACATGCTGCATATCTTTGATCATATGACTTTGTACCAGGGTTGGCTTCATTTGCCCAACCCGAAAAAACCTGGGCGAGTTAATTAAAAAAAACCCACTTGAAAAAAACCCAAGTGGGTTTTTTCAAAATTGGGTTCTCAAAATCTTTACTTAAAATTCCACATATTTAACTAATAATAAATATATTGAATTAAATCTATAATACATATTACATATTTCATGTTTGACAATGATCCTAGATTTTGTTTAATTTGAGGGGGTCTAAACTGCTAGAAAAAACAAAAACTTAAAAACTTTTCAGGGAAAAATAGTTATCTGTATAACAAATACAATAAAATCTAAATTAAACAAAGTTAATAAGAATGTATGATGAAAAAAATAAGAATATTGAAGTATTACATGTAGTAAAATTAATTGAAAAATGGACAAGAAAAATTGGGAAAAAATATGTTTAACTGCAAATAAATAAACATGGGGATAATATATATAATTAATTCAGCTACTTATCATATATAACTTACAAATTAACTAAAAAAATATCTTCTGAATGCTTTAATAACACAATACTGCTAACAAATATAGAGCAATAATTGAATACATTTTATTGAAAAAAAAACTTCAAATGCAACTATATCAAAGCCAACTTTTAGTATAAAATAATCGCCATTCAAAACTAGTTTTTTGATGTTAGAAAAATTTTATAATATGAAAAAAATGTATTTTAAGATTTCAAAATTTCTTTTAATTTAGACAAAAATTTCTTCTGCATAATTTAAAATTTATTTTTAAATTTAATCAATTTTAAAAAGTGATTAACATTTTAAATTTATTTTAATCATACATTTATATATCCTGTCCTCTTACATAACAAAAAAACCTGAATAGTTTTCAAATCCCCAAAAAAGCATCTAAAACCCATTAAAGTATAGTAAAAACCCTTATAAAACCCAAAAAACCCTGAAAAAACCCGAAAAAAACCAAAAAACCCTGAAAAAACCCAAAAAAAACCAAAAACCCTGAAAAAAACCAAAAACCCTGAAAAAAACTAAAAAAACCCAAAAACCCACTGAATTGGGTTTTTTTCTGAAAAAAACCCGGGTTTTTGCCAACCCTGCTTTGTACAATAAGTAATAAAAAGAAATAATTTGCAATTTTATTTCTAAGAAAATCTGAAAATGATTTGTGCAAAATTCCAGAATTCTGTGAATTTCCTAGAGAACAAACACCCCTAATATATTTGTATAGAAAGACAACACTAAAAAAGTCTCACTTTTCAATTATTAGAAAAACATTACCTTTTTTTAACATCAGAGACCGATTCAGTTTCTTTCAAAAGCTTAACTTCCTCAAACAGATCTACATTTGCTTTATTTACAGGAATTGGTTGAGATTGTGCGTCTTTGATTTCTGCTTTCGGAACAACACTTTTTACTTTAGGAAAGACATCTGAAAGATCACCAGAGATTTTAGGTTCCTTCTCTACTTCATCTGTTTGTTTCAATGAAGAAGAATCAGCATTAGAAACTGGGTTAATATTTGGAGTAGTAAAAGATGGCAACCTCTGAGAATTAATGCCTGAAAATAAAACATTGAATATCAGAGCTCAACAAAATATATTAGCTTAAGTTATAAAACCTACAATTTCCTAGATTATGCACATTTTTTAAATGAATATTTTAGAATCATCCTTTACTTTATAAAGCAATAATAAAAAAAAAGATAATTCCAATAAATCAATAAAATATTTGTTACTTAACCTACATAATTCTGGAAATATACAACTTTTATGATTGTACAATTTTATATAAAATCTTGTTCTTTATAGTCTAATCTACAACTTATAACTATCAATTCATATAAGCAGAGTTGGCATGATTTAAATCAGTTGATTTTTTGAAAAAATCATTGATTTAAATCTTTTTTTTTCACTTCTTTTCAAACCTATATTCCAAAGACAGGAGAATAGGGAAACAGTCAGAACAGTTATACCAATAAGTAAATAAGTGTAAATAGATAGCATGGTGCTTTTCAAGAATTTAGGGGTTGTTATCAGAAAGTATGTAGTAAGGGTAGTACAATGATTGATTATGAATGTTGAAATTCATTTTATGTAATGAGAGGTAAAGAGAGTATTACAGAACTTGAAATCCAGTTTGTCTGCCAAATAACAACAGCCATGGCTTCATCTGCTGGAATGGAAAGACAGTTTTCTTTTTTTGGTATTGTTCATTCTAGCCTTCATAACCAATTAGGAGGGATAAAGCATAAAAGCTAGTGTTTTTATTGAAACAATTAAATCTTTAATTCGGTGCTTAAAAAATATTGAAATAGTTATGATTTGTTTTTTTAAATAAATAGTTTGCATTAAAAGAATATTTAATTTGTTATTTAAATTTACATCTTATTTAGTTTGCACTATCCAATTGCAAAATAATGGAATGTATTTAGATTAAAATTTATATATTTAATTTTAGGTAATCAGTGTGTAGAATATACTAGATAGATAAGATGTTACTTCTTATAACAAACTATTCTATGTATATTGCAAAAAACATAAAAACAATTAAAATTAGTATTCAGAAAAAAAATCAAAGAAATCTGATTTTTTTTATTTTTTTAAAAAAATCATGATTTTTTTCCAACCCTGCATATAAGTACATAATTTTACTTTATAGAATAAAATGTACATATTCTTGTCCTTTCAACAGAAAGGGAATTTAATTCAATCTAATTCTCAAAGTTAGAAAAATAACAGTTTATATGTTAATAAAATTTTATTTGCTAATAATTTAATTTTCTAAGGAATATTTCTTGAACACGTTTTTCATTTTAGTTTACGTTATTTCACTTTTGGAAATGTAATTAAATTGTATTCAAAAAAGAATCTAAAATAGAATCTATAAAACACAAGTTTGAGAATTTATTAAATAATATGCTAGTTACTGAAAACTCTCAAATGTTTTTTTTACAAATTAAAATTAGAAAAACTAGTATAATACAGTTATAATCTAACAAGGCATTTGAGGGAAAAGTTTATGTAGTTAAATTAATAAACCAAAGCTTAAAATTTAATAATTTATAAATGTTTTTAAAAAATTATATATGATATAAAAAATTAACAAAGCTCTTATAAAATTTTGTCTAGTGTAACCTTTGTATCCATATTACACACTAAAGTTGATTTTTTAATACAAAAAGGTATAAATAGAATCACTCGTAAAACCTTTAAAAAAGAAGAAAAAACTTAAATTAGATCCTTTTAAAGTTTTTAAGAAAAGTTTTAAACTCAAATAATTTAAATTGAAAAGGAATGGAGATTTATTTTCAAAACAATCAATTTTAATCTTTTTTTAATTGGGTTTATATTATTGAAATTGGATTTTTTAAAAGCATTTGTATTTTTTAAATATATTCTCTGATGGATCTGCATTATCTATTTTCATTTTTAATTGCATTATCTATTTTCATGTTTTGTAAATGTAACCCTGAATTCTTAGAAATACTCTCTACAAGGAAGAGGACTTTTATCAAGGTTCAGACTCTTTCCACAGAAAAAAAAAAACTAAGCACTTTTTAAGCACCTTAATTTTTATTGTACTATAACTGACCTACAGCTAAAGCTTAAAAATTGAAGCTTTCCATGAGCTTTATGATTTGTAAAATGACATTAAATAATATATCGATCAATTTAATAATTTTATTAAACACAATTGTTAATATCTCATGTTTTATGTTAAGACATCTTTCTTGCCTAACGTAAATTTTAGAACAGCAATAGTACTTATTGATCAAATGCCCCCCCCCCTCCCTAAAAAAAATCTGAAATATTTGTAAAGTTAAAAAAGTACTATATGTGGTGGAAGATCAACAAGTTTCACATTATAGCAACAGTATTTTTACAGCAGCATAGATGTAAAATAAGATAATAAAAAGTACTTCTGTATTATAAACAGATAAATATATTCACACACACACACACACACACACAGGGAGACAGAAAAGAAGATGCAGTATCTGCACTAAAAAAGTTTTAATTATGGCATACTCAAAACAAGATTCAGGAAATTATCAATGCTATTTTAAAAATGTAACTGAAGAACTATTTCCATTCATAATGGAAGATGAGAACCAAAAAATATAGGAAGGGGGAAAAAATAAGAGACTATGTCTAATTTTGAAATTCATTTTTCTTTTCTTCTATACATTTTTTTTAATTGGTCTAACTCTTCTTTCTTATCTTTAGCTTTGTTGAATTGATTGACAATTAATTACCAAGGGAAATAAAAATTCAGCAACCGATATTTGGGGAAAAATAAGCCCTTTTTGAGCACTCAGAAAAAGTTATAAATTTCAAGTCTACGAAAAGAAAATTAAGCACTTTTTAAGGACTTATTAGGGACCTTAAAAATGGATCTACAAAATAAGCACTTTTTAAGGATTTTAAGCACACAGCCGAAACGTACCACATACCTATAAAATGTGTAAATATAGAAGAATGACACAATTCAATATTTTTAGCAAGAGCCTTCATAAACCTATCAAGAGCTGCAACTTTTTCGTCACTTGTGTATTTATCAATGTTTGAAGACCTTGGAACTGGAGGAAGTCCAGCCTTAGGGTATTTTTTGTTTAACTTATTAAACAAATCTTCTATTTCTCTGTAAGCTTTATATACCTGAAATAGTAATATTCTTTTAAGCAACATAAATCTATAGTTACAAAGGAAATGACACAAAAAAAATTATGAAACATTTCAATTAATAACATTGTGAAAAATAAATATTCATTCTTATTTATGTTATTTATAGTGGCCAAATTATAATTTAAAGGTTGATACCTACATATAAATGTTTTAGGTTAACAAATAAGTTAATGCTCACAAGAGGTAACACTTCCTTCTGAAGAAACACTTTATAACTTACATCATTAACTGAAACAAAAAGATAAAAAAAATGAAAAATTTTTTTTTCTTTTAAAGGAAACTTACACTGGACTTATACTGACTAGAATCTTGTCACTGTATAAAGGAAAACATATCTACACCAAAAATTAAAATTTAATAAATCAATTAAAATGCAGAGAACAATACTGAACTATATATTGCAGAGATAAAGTAGAAAAATTATATATAAAGCAAAAATTAACAAAAATTGGAGATTTATCTCAGCTATAGGTCTCTCTGAGACTTAATTGTTAATATTTCTTAACTTATTGCTGGGACTCTTTTGTTCCAGTAAATGGGGGATTTTCAGTACAATAGGCCTTAAGTCGCAGTGCTGATGCTCTTGTGGGCCGTCCCACCCTAAATCTAAATCTAACAAAAAATGGCTAAAAAATTTGGCTAACTATAGAAAATAAAGTATGAAAGAAATAAAAAAATCAGTCTTCGTATAAATTTCTTCAAATCAACTATATAAATAATTTAAGTGGTAATATTGTAAAATGCAAATTAAAAACATAATGCATAAAATCTAGACAAATGCATAAGTAATTTTTATATAATTACCAATATAATGATGCAAAGACAAAACAAATAAAAATATAAAAAATGAAAAGAACTTTGGAAAAATACTGAAATTGAGTCTGAAATAGATATTTTTAATAAAATGAAAATTATAAGTAGTACCAGAGAAAAACAATTATCTTAATTTACCTAAAAATGTCAAGTGGTAAATGGATCAGAAAAAAAGATTTTATTAAATATATATATATATATATACAGAGGACCGCACTTAATGTGATCACAGTTAATGTTATCAATCGCTTATTGTTATCGAAATCACTTGGTCCCAATTTTCTCCATTCATTTGTATGTTAAAATTATCACTTTATGTGATCGTTACATTGGTTAATGGGATCAGTTTTCAAACCTCATTTTAACTGGCAAAGGAATATTCACAATATATTCAGAAAGAATATTTTCTTTCCCTTTGCTGTTGTTTGAGTTTTCGAGAATTCTCCTCTTCAAATTAGGGAAATGGGGAATGAACAAAGGAGTGAGACATTACATGTTCCTGGAATTTTTCAGAAATACACAGACCTTGCTGGTGGTCAATGGTTGTCAGATAAGCTGAAAGCAACACATGATTATCGAAACTGAGAAGGAGCGTATTCACATTTTATGCCTTGCTCCCTTACATGCAACTTGTTGGTATGGAAACCAGAAAGCGAAATGATTTAACATCAAAACAACAGATCAAAATTTTAAATCGTTATGATAGGTTGATTATGATTATGAACAATTTATCAATGAGCTTCTAAGAAAAAATTGTAGACTGTCAACAATTTTTATCATTTTTTTTAATGATGTATACAATTCTTATGTTTAAAAGGGTAATATACAGTAGATAAATATAAAATGTGTTTTTTCATTTTGTTTTGAAATTTAGTGCATGTGAATTAAAGAAGAGGGTCAATTTATCTAATTTTGCATATCATTTATTGTTATTAATTGGTTATTGTTATCAAACTGATCCCAAACTGATCATATTAAGCAGAGTATACACTGTATATATATATATATATATATATATATATATATATATATATATATATATAGAGAGAGAGAGAGAGAGAGAGAGAGAGAGGGGGGGGGAGTTGTACTCACACAGAGTCAGGGGCTAGTAGGTGTGCTATAACATGTATGCATACATGTATTTAGTCCCGATACTAGTATGACTAATAAATATTAAAATATGCAAACAAATTTTAATAAATAAATAAGGAGGAGAAAGAGAAATTATTGTGAGCATAAAGAGGATTGGATTTTACAGAACATATTCATAAAAAAATTCTATTTAATTTTCTCTTCCTCTATTCATGTCTAAGAGTAATCATTGTCTCTAACTTCGGCTAGTCTTTAATGAATGCTTCATTCTCTCTTTTAAAAGAAAAAATTTCAAAAACCTTGTACATGTACCTCATTTTTTTTACATATATGCATAAGTATTTATTCCATACAGGCATTCAGTACATTGTTTCACAGTATACGCTATATTTATACTATGCATATAACATGCTAAAATAGCAAGTTACATTATAATTATACGAAGCAGTTATATAAGCATAACTTCTATGGAAGGGTTAAAGTTATTAATCTACAAGGGACCTAAATTGATAGAATGGCAGCCAAATAGCTTGCCGTCAGCAGTTAACAGCCCAGAACTCAACTTGTGTATGTGTGTGTATGTATATATATATATATATATATATATATAAATGTAAAAATTATTTCCTCTAGTCACAATAATTATCTAACCCCTATTCTTTTTACTTGCCCAGGTTACTGAGCAAGGAGAAGCCTAGTCAGCTAGCAGTAATAACGATGCAGTCGGCCCACATTGATGAGAACGGCACTAGTCTAATTAAAATTTTCTTTTAAAGCTGCTAAAAAGGACATCTTTACTAGTCAATGACAAACAAGAGAAGGACATAATCAGTTTGCTCGAACACAGGTGTACCCAAGAGAAAAGAGAGAAAGAATTTTCCCAAAGGGCAAAAACTTAGTCAGCAAATTAAATTGTTTAGATCAGGAAAAGCACAGAGCCATTTGCCGGCGGTCCTTGTATAAATTCAATACTGGGATCACTGGACATCCTTCTCTTACGATGATCTTGGATTGGATGTTCAAGAAATTTGCTTTCACTGACAACTTTAATGTTGTCTTTCCCTCTAGGCGTGAGTGGGAAGAACCTAATAAGCTTCTCACACGTACTAATGAGGTTTGGTTTACTGATGGCTCTAAAATGCCGTCTGGGACCGGCTCTGGTGCTTTCTGTATTACCAGGAACATCAGGATTTCATTCTCCCTGGGTAAACTAGCTTCTGTTTTCCAAGCTGAGGTTGCTGCCATTCTTGCCTGTGCAAATAACTGCATTGCAAGAGGGGTTGCCAAGAGAAGATTAAAGATCTTCTCAGACAGTCAGGCCGCACTTATGGCCTTGCACAGGTACTGCTTCTCATCCAAAATTGTGTGGGATTGCTACAGGACCATTAACCAGTTGGCTATGGTCAATAAGGTAACCCTAGTTTGGGTTCCTGGTCACTGCCGTATTTTTGGCAACGAGGTTGCCGATAATCTCGCTCAGTACGGTTCTGAGTTGCTCTTCATTGGGCCGGAACCTGTACTTGGTCTTCCTCATAATGTAGTGAGAAGGACCGTAAGGGACCTCCTAATGGGGAGACTTATAAGGCCTGGCTTGATTCTGGCAATCAAAGGCAGGCCAAGGAGCTTAACCAGGGTTATCCCTGGATGAGGGCTAATGAGCTACTTAAGCTCAGTAGAAAAAAGCTAAGGGTGGCCATTGGCCTGTTGACTGGTAATTATTGCCTGAAAAGGCACCTCAACATTATTGGCATTATGGATAGCCCGGTATGTAAGGGATGCCATATGGCGGAGGAGAGTTCATCACATATTTTGTGTGAATGTAACTACTACTGTTCCAAGAGATTTGAATTCCTTGGGTATCACTTCATCGAGCCATGGGAGTTGATTAACTTCACTGTTAAATTGCTGCTGAAATTTATCTCAGCTATTGGTCTCTCTGAGATCTAATGGTTAATATTTCTTAATCTTGTGCTGGAACTCTTTGTTCCAGTGAATAGGAGAGTTTTCAGTACAATAGGCCTTGGGCCACAGTGCTGGTGCCCTTGTGGGCCGCCCCACACTAATTCTAATTCTATTGCCGACGACAGCTGGAAAATATGTTGAATAGACACAAAATTTACATCAATAGGACAGAAAGCTTTGGGAAATGTATCAAAAGAATTTTAAGTCTAGGACACTCCTTTGATTAGGACATTTTGAGGCTGGGAAAAAGATCTTAAGGAATTAGAATGGGAGGAGATTTTTAAGGAAATATTAAAGTGAAATAATTTTGATATTTTACATATATATATATATAAATTCTATAACAAGCTAATTTAATTTGATAAATATATAAAAACAGTTTTATAAATTAGACCTTAAGATTAAATTTATAAAAATTTAAAAAGTCATGGAATTGAAGAAAAAAGAAGCATTTAAAAAAAATCTTCTTGCTTAAATAATATTTTACACCTAAATAAACAAACTACACTATATAAATTGATCCTTAATGAGCATATGCAAATGAAGTTAATTAATATGTAGATTATAATAAAAAAAATTTTTACATAAAAATTTAACATTTATTCAGATATATATAAGATTTCTTAAATAAAACTACCAGTTTGACTTACAGAAAACTGAACAACATCTTCATTCCTATGTAAACGAGTTTTAAATAAATCTAATCGTGTGAGTACAGATATCTCGTATAATATAGATGTCCCTCCTAAAGGAGCTTCTTCTTCTTGAAAACGTGGAACTGATATATCAATTCCCGTTTCATCATTCTGCAGTGATCTGTAAAACAAAAATTATGTAGTTTAAAATTTCATGTAAGAATAAAGAAATAAAAAAAATTATTCTAGATTGTGAAATTCAATGTAACTACCATAAAATAAGAGAAAAAAAATATTTCTTTAAAACTAAGCAGTCCATGTAAAATATATATATACAATCAATACAAGGATTGAAAATATGAACTATCAATCATTTCATCTAAGAAAAAAAAACTATACACATTTACATTGTATACATTAATAACAAATAATCGAGTGATTACAATAAATTAGAGTACAAAACCACTAAAGATAAAATTATTTAATACCTGAGAGTTAATGATGGTGCAGTCATAGCGGCAAGAATGTCAGTACGTTATTTCATTTGTGTAAATATAAGTGACTAAAAAGATAAATATTTATATTAGAACATATTAAATAAGAAATAAATAATTATTACATGAAAATATTATAATTTTAAAATAAGATCCTATAAATTTCTTCAATTCGAAATTTTTAAACTTAATAAAATGATATTTTTGATTTTGACGTTAATTCAAAAAACACCCCCAATCACATGTTTCAGGCAGAATTACCAAAACAACTACGAAGAATTGCAAAAATTTTCTTTGTTGTATTTTAAATTACGACAAAATTATTAAAATCAAATAACTTACGTCGTTTTACTGTTTAAAATTTACATTGGATAATTACGTACTGACAATTTACAAATGTTTTCTGCTTCAACTAGAACCTCATTAATTCACTTCATAGATATATTAGATTGGATTGGAATTATTACTAATGAATAAAAATTTTCCTGATCTGTATGGTATGAATTTCGTGCTATTTTTTTATTTTGAAAATTTTAACCTTAAACTTTATAAATTAATATTTTAAAATGAACTATTAAGATTGGGTATAATGAATGAAGAATACTGAACAATCATAAAAAATTAAGTCTCAATGCCATATTCAGGTTTTACAGTGCAATGAAAATATAGAAAACAGATTTGTAAATTAATACTACCTTACTATAATCTTAATAAAGGATGCCATTTGTTCTTAAAATTCGTCCCGGTTTCTCGTAATTTAGAAGCAAAGACTAAGCAGAAAGCATTCAGGCTTGGCCTGCCACCCCCAGAGGTACTGTTTGAAGACTTAAAGGACATTGTGATACTAAAATATTTTACATGCCCCAGTCACCATTATTGAACACGATGGATCTTAGGCCAATTTGAGTCCTAAACCCGCAACCCTCCAACTACGAGATCGTTGCCTTTACTGACTGAGCTACCTTAACTCCAACTTCTTATAATATTTCTAAACTAAGCTTAATAGATGATTATCAGTAAGGAAAACTGTACACTTCACAAGATCAAGGCGACTGTGATCACCATGGCTTTGCTATGAAAAAGTTTTATCAGGCCTATATTTTAGACAACTGCTCCGTATTTTGGACGTATTTTTGTATTAGTATCCTCTCTCCTCCATATTTTAGTCTATAATTTTTTACCATTTTAATTTTAGAATTTTAAATTTCTATTAGATATTCGTCATTGGATGTTTTTTTTTCCAAAATTTAAATCCTGTAACTTACCATGCCTTGCTTTTATGGAGTATATAAAGTTGCGTCAATGATAACATTGCAGTTGAACAGCTGAGGGTTAAGATGTGTCCATTAAGGGCCGATCCCACCAAAGTCGTTTAACAACTAACTACGATTAGCCACGATTAACCCTGGCGACAACCAATGGGGGAACGCAATTCTCCGTTTAAACCGAGATTAATCGCGGATAGTGTTAAACGACTTTGGTAGGATCGGCCCTAAATATTTACACAAGCTATGTACCTTAATACCAAAAAACCAAAAAATTTCCAAAATAATGGAAGTAGCCAATAATAAAAATGCCAAAAAAGAGATTTTAAGCTTAATGATTAGCGAAGAATAAACTTGCTCTCAGTTCCCTCATAAAGTTCTTGTTACCAGATTAAGCGAAATTGAGAACCCAGTCAGAAAAGATGAGATGGGATGATTTTATATTAGTGGCAGTATAGTACATATTTTTATCTCCGAAACATAATTGAACTCTGTATAGAGTACAATGCATCAAGCTACTTGAATTTCATTGCCTTCATTAATGCATTTGATCCCATCATCAGAGATATGTTATGAGAAGTATTCGAGATTAATGGCATATCACACAAATTTATAAGCGTCATTAAAGAATTATACAACAATATCCAAAAGGCAAACAAAGTACAGGGGAAATTAACTGAATTTTTTCTTGTAGAAAAAGGTGTCAGACAAGGCTGTGTCCTGTTTGGTCCTTTATTCATCATCATAGAGGATTGAATAATGAAAGAAACTATCAAAGGTTAGAAATTAGGCATTAGATAAAAATTTTCTTCCCCTCTAGAAGATTTTGCTAATGTCATAGTATTGTTATCAACCAGATTTAAAGATCAGCAGCAGAAGACAAATAGATAATCTAACAAAAAAATGCTGAAAAATGGGATTGCATATTAATAGTTATAAAACCAAAATCATACGAATGAATGACAAAACAAATTATGACTTACTTTTAAAAATGAACCCATTACAAATGTAAATTTTTTCTATACCTCACAGCATTTTAAGTGCTCAAGAAGAAACAGATGAAGACAATTATAACAAAATCACAACTGTTCTGTCCGTAACTGTTTTTAAAGTTTAAACAGTCTGAAGATCTGCTAATATAGAACCAAGGAAAAAAATAAAAATTCTTAAATCTTTAATTAAATTTGTTCTTTTATAAGAATCTGAAACTTGGATGTTAACCGTATCCCAAACAAAATAACTAAATTCCTTTCAAATTAAATAATTCACTAAGAGATAATCATAAAATCCTTTGACTCCGAAACATAACTAACGAAGAGCTTCTGCAGAGGACCAATTCAAAAAACATAGAACAAAAGTTATCCATCATTAGGAAGATGACGTTTCACCAGTCATATTCTATGAATGGGCTCAAATTAAAGTACGAGTATACTTCTTAGTTATGGAATTATTTATGTTCCTGAAAGTCCTCAAAATATTTTTTGACTAGGTCTCTGTGTTAATTTGTTCCCAAGTTACTGTTTAAAAATATGGCCGCATTGAGGTAGAGTTCATAATATACAAAATTTATCTGAAGTTCTATTATATAATTCAGTTCGAAAACGATCATGCAGGAGCAGGGAAGGGTAAAAGAAGTATTGGAGATTTTCCCATTGAAGTTTACGTCTCAATTCATGCTCAATTTAATCCTTGTTTTGTACAGAAGGGCAAAGCATTAGTAATTTTTTCATGGCCGTAAATGATCATACTTACAGTTTAGAACTAAAAAGTTGTCAAAATATGCCAAAGTTTTGATTCTAAGTCTAAATTTTGGTATATTTCAAACGTTTTGATGAAAATAAAACCTGGTAAATTTTATTATTTAATGGATACATATTTAGTTGCAAGTTAGCTGCATGAATGGCTGCATGGTAGACATCGGACAAACATCATATATCCAGAAGTTTTCAATTATCTATTCTTAAATGATGAATTGAGCTCGAAAAGTTTAAAAAACTACAAATCCTTAACCAACGGATATGTTAAATCTGATCTTTTGTTTTTTAACTTTTTTCTCCTAAGGAACCTATGCTTATTTAAAGAATAAAGGGGGAAAATATCCAGATATTTTTGCTTTTATGTAAACTATTTCTCTCTAACCATTTTAGTAGGATTAATAATGTACCCCGTAATTTGTATGTGTAGTTGTTTACTATTTTAAAATATGTTTACTGTGTATTTAATTTGCCTACCGAATTTTACTCTTAAATTTTACAAATTAAATTTATTGTGCTCAAAGTAAAATAAAGTTCTTCTGCAACAATCTGATGAATAGTAGGCTGTAAAAGAAGATAATAAAAAAATAAGAAATATGTTTATGTATAATATCATTATCAAAGTGAAATATTGTTTAAAAAGTCAAACTATTCAAGTAAAAAATTAAACAAATTACTTTTCTATTGTAACAATCAGCGGTTTGATTAATATTAGTACTTTATTTTGATTTAATAGAACCTAATTAATTGTAATAATTTATTTTAGAATAAAAAAGCTCTTCCGCACATGCAAATGAATGGGAATGAAATACGCTTTTGCCCGACGTGATTATTGGAGACTACACTGATTCCCATGCGACCTGTCTTGTGACGTAGCTTGCAATTGCTCTCTTTGTCCATGTATCACCGAGCCAGCTCATAAAAAGAGACCGAATCGAACTAGTTCTTCTTGCTGTACTCATTTTTTGAACTAGCTCCTTCCTGAACTTCATATTTACTTGTGCTATGAAACCTCTGTATTTACTTTTTTATGAATGTTAAGCTGCGTTTGACTTTTCTTACGCATGTAATGCAAATGGATGAAAATCTGATTTTTAGAAAATTTGTCATCACTACCATTAAACTTGTAAGACAAAGTACAGTAAAGCTGTTTACGTAGTTTTCGGAAAAACATTACTGGAATAATTGTATTTATTTTGATAATTAGAAAATATATTATGGATGCAAATAAAGAAGCAAATTCTGATCTAAAACCTCAAAATCCCCCAATTAAAAAAGAAAGGGAACATTTTATTTGTCATATATGTAATGAAACATTTTTAACGGAAGAACTCATGCACAGTCACGTAAATTCCCACAAAAATGACAAATCCTTGGTTTGTGATACATGCGGCAAACAGTTTGATTCAAAATCACATTTGATAAGACACGTTTATACTCATACTACAGATAAGCCTTTTATTTGTGAGGTGTGTAATAAAGGATTTCGTGAAAGTTACCGACTAAAAATCCATCGTCTAACCCATACTGGAGAAAAACCTTTTGTTTGTGATATATGTAATAAAAGATTTAGTGAAAGTTATAGACTAAAAACACATTATCAATTTCATACAGGAGAAAAACCTTTTGTTTGTGAGATATGTAACAAAGGGTTTGTTGAAAATTACCGGCTGAAACTTCATCTTCAAACACATACAGGAGAAAAACCTTTTATTTGTGATATATGTAATAAAGGGTTTGGTGAACTTCACAAGCTGAAAGTTCATCTTCAAACTCACAATGAAGAAAGACCTTTTATTTGTGATATCTGTAATAAAAGTTTCAAACAAAGGTCTGGATTAAGATATCACAAAACCAGTACCCACACAAAAGAAAAATCTTTTATTTGTGATGTGTGTAATGTAGGTTTTTATACATCATCTTTACTGAAAGTTCATAGACGTATCCATTCAAAAGAAAGACCTTTTGTTTGTAACATATGTAATAAAAGTTTTAGAGGAACACATCATCTGAAAAGGCATCAGCGCGTTCATACTGGGGAGAAACTTTTTGTTTGTGAATTATGTAAAAAACCATTTTCTACTAGGGATGCACTAAAAGTGCATCATAGAAGTGCCCATTCACTAGAAAAAACCTTTTGTTTGTAATTTGTGCAACAAAGGATATGTTCGAACTGAGGAGCTAAGAGTTCATTTACGTTCTCATACAGGAGAAAAACCATATATCTGTCATGTATGTCAAAAAAAATTTATCACTAAAGGCAATCTAGTTTCACATCTTAATAGCCATGTGGGAGAAAAATCCTTTTTTTGTGATTTGTGCAAGAAAGGATTTTCTCAAGCATATCGCCTAAAAGTTCATTTGCGTACTCATACAGGAGAAAAACCTCATAAGTGTGATTTTTGTGGCAGAGCTTTTGTTCGTACATGTACTTTGAAAGTGACTACACTGATTCCCATGGGACCTGTCTTGTGACGTAGCTTGCAATTGCTCTCTTTGTCCATGTATCACCGAGCCAGCTCATAAAAAGAGACCGAATCGAACTAGTTCTTCTTGCTGTACTCATTTTTTGAACTAGCTCCTTCCTGAACTTCATATTTACTTGTGCTATGAAACCTCTGTATTTACTTTTTTATGAATGTTAAGCTGCGTTTGACTTTTCTTACGCATGTAATGCAAATGGATGAAAATCTGATTTTTAGAAAATTTGTCATCACTACCATTAAACTTGTAAGACAAAGTACAGTAAAGCTGTTTACGTAGTTTTCGGAAAAACATTACTGGAATAATTGTATTTATTTTGATAATTAGAAAATATATTATGGATGCAAATAAAGAAGCAAATTCTGATCTAAAACCTCAAAATCCCCCAATTAAAAAAGAAAGGGAACATTTTATTTGTCATATATGTAATGAAACATTTTTAACGGAAGAACTCATGCACAGTCACGTAAATTCCCACAAAAATGACAAATCCTTGGTTTGTGATACATGCGGCAAACAGTTTGATTCAAAATCACATTTGATAAGACACGTTTATACTCATACTACAGATAAGCCTTTTATTTGTGAGGTGTGTAATAAAGGATTTCGTGAAAGTTACCGACTAAAAATCCATCGTCTAACCCATACTGGAGAAAAACCTTTTGTTTGTGATATATGTAATAAAAGATTTAGTGAAAGTTATAGACTAAAAACACATTATCAATTTCATACAGGAGAAAAACCTTTTGTTTGTGAGATATGTAACAAAGGGTTTGTTGAAAATTACCGGCTGAAACTTCATCTTCAAACACATACAGGAGAAAAACCTTTTATTTGTGATATATGTAATAAAGGGTTTGGTGAACTTCACAAGCTGAAAGTTCATCTTCAAACTCACAATGAAGAAAGACCTTTTATTTGTGATATCTGTAATAAAAGTTTCAAACAAAGGTCTGGATTAAGATATCACAAAACCAGTACCCACACAAAAGAAAAATCTTTTATTTGTGATGTGTGTAATGTAGGTTTTTATACATCATCTTTACTGAAAGTTCATAGACGTATCCATTCAAAAGAAAGACCTTTTGTTTGTAACATATGTAATAAAAGTTTTAGAGGAACACATCATCTGAAAAGGCATCAGCGCGTTCATACTGGGGAGAAACTTTTTGTTTGTGAATTATGTAAAAAACCATTTTCTACTAGGGATGCACTAAAAGTGCATCATAGAAGTGCCCATTCACTAGAAAAACCTTTTGTTTGTAATTTGTGCAACAAAGGATATGTTCGAACTGAGGAGCTAAGAGTTCATTTACGTTCTCATACAGGAGAAAAACCATATATCTGTCATGTATGTCAAAAAAAATTTATCACTAAAGGCAATCTAGTTTCACATCTTAATAGCCATGTGGGAGAAAAATCCTTTTTTTGTGATTTGTGCAAGAAAGGATTTTCTCAAGCATATCGCCTAAAAGTTCATTTGCGTACTCATACAGGAGAAAAACCTCATAAGTGTGATTTTTGTGGCAGAGCTTTTGTTCGTACATGTACTTTGAAAGTTCATTTACGCACTCATACAGGAGAAAAACCGTATGTTTGTGAGACATGTTCAATAGGATTTTCTTCAAAGGCTCGTTTAGCTCAACATCTTCAATCCCATGCTAAAGAAGATAATAGTGTGTGATACATGTAGTGAAAGATTTTCATTCATATATAAATTTACACTGCTCATCTTTAGACTTATATTGGCATTGAACAAATTATTAATTTTTAATGAGATAAGAGCAATAAGTCATTCAATTATGGCTTGTTTAATAATACTTCTGAAAAATACAAAGTCAGTTATATGTATGTTTACATATAATATGACCATGATGATCAGGACTGAATTAAACCACTAAAAGACCCAGTTTATTTATAAATTTAAAAAAATTAAATTTAACTGATATCAAGTTCTTTTCTGATTCTACAGTATCAATGTTGCCACTATACCACTTTTCTAAGAGTGTTATTTGAAATGTTCTACAAGCAGGGTTGGCAAAAACCCAGTTTTTTCAGCCCAGTGAGTTTCTTCAGGGTTTTTGGGCTTTTTTCGGGTTTTATCAGGGTTTTTACTATACTTTAATGGGTTTTAGATGCTTTTTTGGGGATTTGAAAACTATTCAGGTTTTTTGTTATGTAAGAGGACAGGATATATAAATAATTGTATGATTAAAATAAATTTAAAATGTTAATCACTTTTTAAAATTGATTAAATTTAAAAATCAATTTTAAATTATGCAGAAGAAATTTTTGTCTAAATTAAAGGAAATTTTGAAATCTTAAAATAAATTTTTTTCATATTATAAAATTTTTCTAACATCAAAAAACTAGTTTTGAATGACGATTATTTTATACTAAAAGTTGGCTTTGAAATAGTTGCATTTGAAGTTTTTTTTCAATAAAATGTATTAAATTATTGCTCTATATTTATTAGCAGTATTGTGTTATTAAAGCATTCAGAAGATATTTTTTTAGTTAATTTGTAAGTTATATATGATAAGTAGCAGAATTAATTATATATATTATCCCCATGTTTATTTATTTGCAGTTGTTACACATATTTTTTTCCCCAATTTTTCTTGTCCATTTTTCAATTAATTTTATCACATGTAATACTTCAATATTCTTATTTTTTTCATCATGCATTCTTATTAACTTTGTTTAATTTAGATTTTATTGTATTTGTTATACAGATAACTATTTTACCCTTAAAAGTTTTTAAGTTTTTGTTTTTTCTAGCAGTTTAGACCCTCTCAAATTAAACAAAATCTAGGATCATTGTCAAAGATGAAATATGTAATATATATTATAGATTTAATTCAATATATTTATTATTAGTTAAATATGTGGAATTTTAAATAAAGATTTGAGAACCCAATTTTGAAAAAACCCACTTGGGTTTTTTCAAATGGTATTTTTTTTTAAAAAGCCCGCCCGGGTTTTTTCGGGTTGGGCAAATGAAGCCAACCCTGCCTACAAGCGTGGGTTAAACCTACTAATGTTTAACCAATTATTCAACTTTAAAGGGATAATTAAGTAATAAATCATTTAATTATTTGTGTAATAATGCATTCTTTCGAGAATTAATTTAAAAGTCAGCTATATACATTTGTTTGTTTGCATAAAGTATAACATCTATGAACTTTTATCATAAAATGAATCTATTGCCAACATTCATTTTATTGCTCATACACATACTAAACATTTCTCATGTAAATGATGGAAGGCCTTTTTAAGGAGTTTTAAGCAGGGTTCAGAAAAACCCTTTATTTATTTTCAACTTTATTTATTTTCAAAAAAACATATAAGAAAAGAGTTACACAAAGAGAATTAGATGCAAATACCATATAAATTATAACATAGATACAGATTGTTTGGACATGGTCAGATCAGGAGAAAATGTTAGGCGACCATACATAAACCATTATCGACAAGTTGGCAGGGGAACCCAGTTCTTTAGTCAAGCCCATGATATAGAAGGTTTCATGGAATATACGACAAGAAGCACCATAAGATTTCGTTTATTAATTTTATATATATGTTTTCTGTTACCTTACAATACTCAAAACCAATCAGAGGAACTTATTATTCTTTCTTTTCAAAAGTTGCCACACCAAAAAAGAAAAATTAAAATAAAGCTAATGACAAGCGATAATATTTTTAAAACAAATATTAAAACCATTGATGTATGCAACAGTTTTTGCATGGGTTATTCACATGGGTTATTTTATAAAAAACCTAATTTTAGCAAAATCAGCTTTTTTTCCAAAAGTATGATGTATTTTTTTTTTTGTAATTTATATTTAATATATGTGATATTACTTTGTATACTACATTATATATGTGTACTAAACAGCAAATGTATATATATATATATTGTTCCCTTATACAGTATAGCTGTAATGCTATTTTACAAATTAAAAATTGTATAAATTTATGAATGTAAATGAATGTCAGCATTTCTCGCACATTAATTTTTAACATAAAATAAAATATAAATTGTTAATTTGCTTCACCTACAAAATAAGTTTAAAATAAAGTTTTGGTGTAGTTAGAAGTTTTCTGTTCATAAATATAGCTGTTCTGAGTGGTTTATGTAAAATATTCATATCACATACCTTTGCCTTAATCATGTACTATACATAATAGTGTATACCTACTGTTATGGTATCTACTGTTTTATGTTAGTAACATATTTCATGTCCTTAAAATACATTTTGTTTTTACTTCAGGTCTTTATGTAACTGTCTTTTATATATTAAAATATTGTTTTTTCAAAATGAACTGAAACGACTTAAATTCATTAAATAAGTGAGTTTTTTAAAATTTTAAATATTGTTAAAAGCAAAAAAAAAAAAAAAAAAAAAAAAAAAAAACAAAAAAAAAAATCCCTCATTATGGGTGGTTCAATGGGCTTTTTCAAGTGGATTCAGTTAAAAAAAACAGTGGGTTTGTTTGGATTGGGTCCACTTTTGTGAATTTTGGTTGTAAAATTCTTTTCTTTTTTTGCATGAAGGTGAAAAAAAATATTTATTTTTCAAAGCATGCAAAGCCTTTTAGTGAGAATATTTACTAAAAATTCATTAATTAACTCATTTTAATATCGGAAAATGTTTCAAAGTTGTCTTTATTCTTTGTTTAATTTATTTCCTGAGTATTTGTTTTTGTTTTATTAAGTTTCAAACAGAAATAATTCTTTATTACTTTTGAGTTATAAAATCCCAAATTCACCCAGTGCTCAAGTGTTTTACCTTAAATATTCTCTGCATTCTAAAATACAAGGGCAGTCAAAAAGTTCTTGAAATTTTATTACAATTCTTTTTTTTTATTACGCCCGTCTGAACTCTTTCAAGTATACGATGCCTTGCAGCCCAATATAGAAAAGAAATTCCCCATTAGATGGGAGAGTCAAAAAGGAACCAAAGAAATAACATCCTGGGCAGGACAAGAAGAAAGGTGATCTTTATGCATTGGGGCTAAAGCACATAGAACACAGTTCGGTGAATCTGCAAGACCAACTTTATACAGATGGGCCTGAAGAAAATCATGTCCAGTCTCAAAGCGGAAACAGGCCACACCAATAACTTTGGACAAGTTGCCACATATTTGCCTATCCAAAAAAGACTATTTTTTTCCGGAAGCAATATCCCTATAAGGGCATAGTCGAGCCTTATGAACATGTTCACAGATGTCTTGCTTAACATTACAGAAAATGACAAAAGCTGTTACACATTTAGCACTACCCAGGAGGCAGCTATAGCTTAAAGAATGCTACGGACATGTGTAACACTACCTCCCACAATTCTTTATTACCACAATATATGTGCTCATTTATTTAATAGTCTTCAAACTACATTCCTTCAGAACACACACTCTTTCTCTACCACTGCTGCCATAGCTGGAAATAACAATGAATGTTCTGTTTTAGTATCTTAAAAGTTCAGTCATTGCATTGATTTTTATGTCTATTACAGTATCAGATACCCTCAGGGGCACATCTTTATTAGGTGTGTACAGGTTTCACGTGCCTGAGGTATTCAGGCTTGCAATTCTGTCACTTTTCTCACCTTTAGTCACTTTTTTTACAATTGATCACTTTTAGTCACTTTTTTAAGAAAATAGTCACTTTTTTCATGGTGTATCACGGGGTCTGACAATGTAATGAATCATATTTCGTTCTTAGTGCAAGTGCTACAATCACTTGACACGACCGAAACAAAACGAAAATGACAAATAAAATACCAGAAATGTGATCCTCTAATCTTATTTTTCTTATTAAAATGTAATTAGTCATATGGTTTCCAGAATTTAGTGATTTTAAAAAGTCGTAAAGAAGTTCCTGAAATGTACATGTAATACATTAAAGTAACTTACGTCAGTGCACACATTTCTCTTTTTCTTTTACTTCACAATTTTTGTTTAGATACTCTAATCTAGCTAGGTACAATTTCAAAACATTAATATATGCAGAAAAATGTGATTATAAAATTATTGTATTGTACGTATTTAAATCTAATTTATAGATTTTCTTGAATAAAAAGCAATGTTGAGTTGTGTTAAACAAAATTTTTAACCTTTTTGTATTTGATACTAAAATCATGTCTTGCATAAATCATTTGATTTAGAGTTAAAATAAATAGAAAAATCTTAATAATAGCATCTGTAATCAAGAGGAGAAAAAAAAATCGCTTTTTTTTCAATGTTTAGTCACTTTTTAGTCACTTATTTTGTATTATTTGTCACTTTTCTCACCTTTTTTAAAGTACCTCAGCAGTTGCAAGCCTGGGTACTTGAGTGATCTTCTCTCTACATTCTTCCTGGTAGTCTCCAGCTTAGCTCTGTATGTATGCTCCATACTGTAAGGCCATAAACAAGGCGAGGGATTTAGGGGACTGTTCCCCTTTAAAATTTTTAAAGACCGTTTTGTGGAAAGAAAAGGGACCATGAGTGTGGGTGTGTCTTCTGCCTAGCTGTGCATAGACAACAGTGGGCTTAGAACAGTGACGTTGAGTTAAGGAGTAGGTGTAAATTGGATTAGACATGTAAGAACAGATTGACTTGCTATTTTGGCAACTCATCAGAATATTATTAAACAATCATAAGAAATTGTCAAATTTTTTTGGTAAAAATTTCAAAAAGAGCATATTTTTTAATATACAGGTAAAAATTTGAACATTATCATTCTCTTTCAAAATTATTCTTTTTCTTTAGTTATACTTCTGTTTTAAAAATCAGAATTTAATACCATGTATAGTTTATATATTTTCAGTGTTAATTTTATTATCAAACTCATTGTGTAATTACTACATTCCTCATTCAAGACTATAAATTTGTCCATTATATGCATGGTTTCTGCGCAAGGAAAGTCATGGAAAATCACGGATTTAGACAATGGATTAATTTTGTCATGGAAAAATCTTGAATTTTTAAGTAAAATGAGTAAAAGTCATGGATCTGCTAAACTAAATTAAATAAAAATGCATTGAATTGTTTAATTCTATTTTTACTGTCATTTGACTGAAGTTACTAAGTTTGGTATTTATGTATTATCTTATTGACCATATTGTCAAGTAAAATTTGTTCACCAAGGTCAAAGCAAGAAAGCTTAATGGGTGGGTAAATATATTTTATTCTGGTTTTTTCTTAATTGTAGATTAAAATTTTATTAATATAATAATAATTATTTTTTAATAAAAATTAGTTAAATTTACAAAATATTTATCTTAAAATTGTATATAAACATTATAGTTAATTTGGCTATTTCATGCACCTGTAATAAAAGTACCCTGAATTCAAATCATTTTGATTGAAAAATTGCTATATGATTAATGGTATGTAGAAAAAATTTTTTTTTCATATATTTATTAATACTTATAAAAGTATATATTTTTTTTTCATAAAATTGTTTTTTAAAAGCATTATTATTTTTTTCTATTTTATTATATAAAAAATTAAAAATAATTTTATATTTTTATTTGTTAATTTATCACCAAAAAAACAAAATAAAAAAATCAAATTAATAACTTATAAATATTAATAAATTTATAAAAAAAATAAATTTTTTTTTTAAAAAATTAAACAAAATCTATATATATTAATATATTAAAATTTACATAAAAATTAATATTTAAAAAAGATATATAATAAAAATAAAATTGTTTTTTCTTTGTTTTTAAATAAAAATATCAATGTATAGTATATAAATTTTATATTTTGTATTATTAAGTAAATAAACTAAAATTTAATGATATAATTTAAAAAAATATAAAATTTTTTTACAATCATAAAATATAAAAAAATAAATTGAATTTATAAACATTTTTTAGATATCATTTGTATTTTATAAAAAAAATTCTGTTTAATAAATTATTTTTTTTCCTGTATGTGTTTTCATAAAAAAAAATATAATAAAGTTGACATTTAATATTTATAAAAAAAAAAAAATATTATAAAACTGTTTATTTTTATTTTTAAAAAAATTAAAAAATTTTACTATAATAAATATAAAAATTCATAATAAAAATAAATTATATATAAAATATATAAAGAAATTATTATTTATGTTTTATAATTTTTTTTCAATACTAAATAAAAATTATTTGCTCAATCAGTGAAACATCATCTAATTTCAAAAATAAAATATTAATTATTCAAAAAACATTAAAAATTACTTTTTTTATAAAAAATAAATAAAGTTCAAAAACATCCAGATGCATTTTTTCAAGTATAATATATGTACTTTTGGGATAATATATAAATAATATAAAACAAATTATTAAAAATTTTTTTTAAATTGTTAAAATATAATTTAAATATTATATTAGACAAAATTTTATTTATATATCACCATATATTAAAAAATATAGTTAATAATAGTTGGTGCTAGATATATTTAATTAATTTGGTAATAGAGGAGAAATATAGTCTGTAGAGCTCATCATGGTACAAATAGATGTCTTTGTAGAAAAAGTTATTAAAATATTCATTAAGAAGTGCCATATACAAACTCGATTAGCCAGGAAGTTAGCCAACTCCCACGGCTCAATGAAGTAAGTAAAATTAGAATATTAGAAATCTATCATAGAGTAGTATTCAATAACAAGATTTGCCTCTGTCTCTATTGCCATGGCACCCCCCACATACCGCGCTATCTGGGATGCCAATAATGTTAAAGTGCCTCTTGAGGCAACAGTGTCCAGTCAACAGACCAATGGCCACCCTTAGCTTATTCCTACTGAGCTTAAGTAGCTCCTTAGCCCTCGTCCAGGGATACCTCTGATTAAGCTCCTTAGCCTGTCTTTGATTACCAGAATTAAGCCAAGCCCTATAGATTAATTATTATAATTAAGTCTCCCCCATTAGAAGATCTTTAACAGTCTTTCTAACAACATTATGAGGAATACCAAGTACCGGTTCCAGCCCAATGAGGAGCAAGTGCTGTGTTTAGTTCTTATAGTAATTTTTCCCTCTACGTCCAGGCTGTGGCATTGATCATACGCCCTCTGGCAGCCCAGTAAAAACTAGCCTTAGAAACAAAGTTGTAAGTAGAAAAGCAGCTTGTCAAATGAGTTAAATTCAAAACAGTTTTTGACAGACACAGAATGCAAATAGGGCTATCGACTATGCCAATGCAGCACAGGTGCCCTTCTGAAAAGTTATGGCCAGTCACAATTCTAAAATTAGCAGTTAAGACTGAGTGAGGAAGGCAAGGAGTTTTTATACTATACTGTTAAAGCAAGCTAATTCTGAGTAGCTACAAAGTTTTATGCTAATAGTGAGATTCAAATGCACAGACTATCAGTTGGTAAACATTAAGGGGCATTTACATAATTTTTCATGATACTAATTAATATGAGCTTTGAATATAAAGCAGGGCATGAAATTTTAGTTCAAAAGTTACTAACCAGACTAAAATGTTTGCTTGCCACTATTTTACATTCATGAAAAATAAAATTAATTTTTAAAATGTGTACAGATGTAGCATAAATAACTTTTTGGCGACCAAAACTTTAAAAGAATGCAGAAATTTAAACATTTATTGTAAAATAAGTAAATAAATAAAATAAAAATGAATAACAAATAAATAACAAATAGAAAAGAAACATTAATGCGAAATAAGGCTGTCACAAGTTTTCAGTGGTTCCAGAAGTTGCCACATACCCGCAAAAAGTCATGCAAGAAAAGTTTCCACATTTTTAGCAATTCATATTTATATAGAAAGGAAGCTTTCTTTCTGCACAGAAATACCACTGGCAGAAACCCAACTCTGATCTCTAGCAGTATAAGATGGATATTTTTTCTCTGATGGATATCTTGTACTGCAGGTATAATACAACCTTTTGCACTTTGAGGAATCTTTTGTGCTTATTGTTTCTTAGAGGAATCTTGATCAAAAAGCAGAAAAAATGGAATATCAAAGCTGTATCCTGCTCATAATATTATCATTAAATCGTTATTTTATTACAATGCAAAGATCTTAATATATTGAATAATACAGTAGCTAATAAGGTTTTGTGGTCTTTCTAAAATATATTTATTAATAATAAACAAAACAAACAATATTTTAAATTATAACAAGTTAATAAAAAGAAAATTCTTTTAATGACTTGGCTGTGATTGTTTTTCATTGCAAAGTATTTTTACGTCTAGTCAATTGTTGAAATTTGCAACCCAATGTCATCTAAGTATCCAATCTGTTGTATTTTGTTTTTGTTGTAGTGTATATAGAGAAAGAATTTTCACATATATATGTTAAAACAAATGATATTAGATGCTTCACAGTTCTTTTGGCACTTTCAAGATATTCTTTTCTAATGTCAATCTAAAAACGCATAATATCAACTTAACTAAATTTTAGTTTCAATTGAGTGTCGGTCGATTTATTAATTTATTGTTTATATTTATTTTCACAAGAAAACTGCCTTTAAGAATTTGATCATTTTTAAAAATTAAAATTTTATCACAATCTTGGCACTTTGACTAAGCAAATAGGGAGCATTTACAGAACTCCTGTCAAATTTCCTGTGAGCCCTGGGCAAATAATATTATTGACACAGAAAGAAAGGAAGGTGCCATAGATATAATGTAAACACACAAGCAAAAGAAGTGATCTCCAAGAGCGTTGACAGAAAAACTACTTTACAGGCTTCTGCTTAGATTCAGTTTCTTCATTCCTCCTTTGTGTTTTGATTTTGTTTTTCAAATTATCGATTTTGTAGATTTCTGGTATAGATTTAAAAAAATTCCTTGTAAATTATATACTTGAGGTATATGCGATTGCGTACACAATGGTTAAACTAATTTTGTATTATGTTCTAGATTAAATTTTCTGTTAGACAAATAACTGCGAACAGCGTTGAACATTAGTTCGATCGAGAGACCGAGTCTGTATTATTCTTTACAGCAGATGGAGATTTGTAGTCCCCGCACTGTGACGTCACTCCGCCAACACTTAGCCAATAACAATTAAAACAGCAGCAGGTATTGATTACACAGACGGTGACTCCTATAAGAAGGTTTTATTGTCAAACAGCGCCAATAGATGGCACCACAAGGGCTCTCATTACTCCTCGACCATAATGTGTTGTACTAAATTCTTAAAAATTTCTCTCTTAACTTTACATTTTTTCTTTTGTGTATTTGCACAAAAGGTTAGAAATAGGAATATTTTCATTTTTTCATTTCTTCTTCCTAAAAACTTTAAAATAGCGCTGTTTTTTTCGTTTCATTATAATTTTATTTCTATCTTTATTATCGAGGACAGGGCCTTTAGTTTATTATTATATACCTAATCATGATTTTAACTTAAATTTTTCCTGCAAATGCATTTTTATAACTTCCGTTAAAGTAATGATGTAACGACTTACAGTCAATTAGCCCCGAACAACTTCACTTGGACAGCATGAGATCATTCGGCATTTAACCTTCGAGTGCGTCTTCCTCAGTTTGCTCTAGGGTTTCGGTGAACCTAGGTTGAAGACCTCTGCTTTACTGGATACAAATATCATCCACATATTCATTTGCAGTTAGATTCGAGGCAGCTAAAATTTGATTTAGGTTCAAGAAGAAGTTAAAATTTTACATAGTTTAGGTCTAAAATATTTTATTTTTAGGAATTACAATATCCTATATTTTGAAAATCAGAGCTCATATGGAATTACAAAGTATTGAAATAAGTTTAAGAAAAGTTGAAATAGTTTGAATATAATATATAGTTTATGGTTAAAAGATGAAACAGTCTAATCTTTTGCAAATGTGCAATTCTATATGTACGATTTAGGAAGACTTTCTTCGTAACCAGGTATTTCATTGCAAAATATATCTGGAACAGTTCTCTGATATTTTTAATGCACTGTTTAATGTTACGCAAATGTACAATTCTGTAAGTACCATTCAGGAATATCTTCTGCACATCCAGGTATTTCATTGCAAACTATTTCCTTGACAGTTTTCCGATAGAAAACGTATCGTGCCCTGTAAAAAAATAATTTATAATATAATATTAATTAAA
>CM063511.1:70970304-70995304 GCA_032207245.1 Pardosa pseudoannulata | reverse complement strand
AACGCTTTGGCCACTGACAAAGTAAACCTTTAGTGTATTTTTGGAGACTTTTTTCTTCGATGTGTTCCACTCGGAGGGTTAAGTTCACCGTAGCGAAGCACGGGCAAACTTGCTAGTAAGTTATAAAATAAAGAGCTGTACTTAGGTTCATTGTAGTATTCTAACCTGAGAAAATACCAATGCTGTCCTCGATTTTGTATCCTTTTTGCTGTTTTTAACTCCACACAGCGTAGAACGGATTTTGGATCATGTCCCGGAACTTCGAAATGGGCTGGATCCACGGAATCCACCTCCCCTGCGATGAGTAAAGAGTAATCTCCGTACTTTCCTTTCATAACATTGTAAAATTTTTCATTTTCATTAACTGGAACGGATGTGTTTGGTTTTGAATTCATTGTATCTGAAAATTTAAAAAAAATTTAAATGTTAAACAGAACCTTAGGAAAATTAATACAAATCAGCATAAAGCATTGGCCTCCAAATTGTATTCTGATGCATGCTATAGGGGTCAAAGCCGGAAATGAGGCAATGAGTATGAAATGAAATGTGTCTTCCACGCCTTTACCACTAGTCCATGTCAAATATATAATATAACAGAACTCTGTTAAGTTTTATGAATCCGTTGGCAACGAGAATGACTATGTGCCGAACTCTCATAAAATTTCAGGTAGGCGGTTGGCAACAAGGAAGTGTGGAGAGAGCGGTCTGCGATGAGCGGAGAGATTTTTTTTGTTTTGTAAAATGTATCTGTAAATGTGCTGTGTATAATAAATGTCTGGGTGCTGTGTAAAATCAGTTGCTTGACTTCTACGTTACCACTCGGATCACATGGATTGAATCTTTACTCATGCTATTGGAGGTTTCGAGTGTGGAATAAAATTCGAGAAAAAAAAAGGGCTTCACTGCAGTTTAGGGTTCTACTAGATTTTGATTCTTTATTTTTCCTCGCCAAATATGCAAGTTTTTGTTCATACATTATTGGTAAAATGTATAATAAATCTGAATTTTTTTTATTTTGATTACAATAAACCCAAGTTTGAGTATGCAACAATAGGAAACGATAAAGGGGTTTAACTTTTATAATTAAAGTATAATTATTTTTTATTTAAAAAGAAAGGAAATTTATAGGCATCAATATTACACTCTTTTGGAATAAACTTTTTAACAAAGCATAAAAAAAGTTAACTGTCTATTAAAAATTCCCCTCCCCCTCCAAAAAAAATCTGACTGTTTACTAGAGTAGCCTTCTATACAAAACAAAAAAGACAGCGAGTCACTTGTATCTTACAACTTAAATTGTCGTGCAGTGCTCATTGGCTATCAAGTTGGCCCCGTCCTCCGTTGCAAGATCCATGTACGTATTTGACATTCGGTTTGGTACATGTAAAGGACGTTATTCTAGTATAGTAAATATACTTACCAGATGTCATATATTGTTCGAATTTAAAACCCCAAGTATCCATTCGACGTTCTCTGTCCGATATTTCCACAGGAACATTTTCAGTTTCAGTTTCCTCAATCACAGCAAGATTTATTAAATATATCGTAGATTTGTGCCTCATAGCTAATATGTTCCAGTCATCAAGTAGGTCATTCTGATATATTACAGAACAAACTTGTTTCAAAATACCTCTGAACAACACAAAGTCTATAGTTATTCTAAAAGATTAAAATAGTTTTACGCACAAATTATAAAAAAAGATACAAATACAGTACACAAATTAAAAAATATTATTAATAAACAAAATATAACGTTGGTGAAAAGATTCTGAATATCATTTTTTACAAGGTACAAGCGGAAAGTAGACATAGGTAATAAATTAATAGCGTGTCCTTATAACAAGGTTACTTAATCCCTTTGGTTCGTACGAATTCTTTCTGATCTCAGGATAATTACAAGTACACAATATATAACAATTTAGTTCATTTCTTCTAAATACACAGTCCAGTCATAATAATGTGACCACCGCCTAATTTTGATGTCAACGTCAAATATCTAATTGCAGATGGCACGTGTCATCAGCAAATTTGGTGGATATATAAAGTGTATTGTAGGCATTCGGAAAATATTTCAGTTCTTGCAGTTATGTAGAAAAGTATAGATATATCGGACGCCTAAAAGGGCATGATCATTAGCTTTTGGGCTAAAAGTGAAAGCATTTCGAAATGGATAATTTTGTAAATTGTTCGAGGGCTGCCAAAGTAAAAGTATACGATGCATAGCAAAATAGCATCAACCAAAACGAGTGACTTGAAAAACGTAGTGTACCACGATCCATAGATGGCATAGGTGAAAGAGTACTGCTAAGATGCGTTCGGAAAAATAGACGTGCAACCGTTGAGCAACTGACTACCTAGATGAACCAAGAGGCTCCAACAGAATCTCCAGAATGACGATTCAGCGAACATTTCTGCCTATGGGCCTCCGCAGCAGACACTTGTTTTAATGTACCTATGCTGGCTACTGTTCATCGCCGATGAAGGATGAAATTTGCACGCCAGTGCAGCAGCTGAACTATCACTGAGTAGAGACAGATGGCTTTTTCTGATGAATTACGTTTTATGATCCATCGGACAGACGCACGTTGACGCATACGGCGTTCAGCGACTGAAAACAAACACCATGTAACAATTGCCGGAAGGGTCCAAGCTGGAGGAGAGAGCATTATGGTCTGGGAAATGTTTTCTTGGTATTCTCTTATTCACACATCGTTGTAGAAGGCACGATGAATCAACACAAATATGGATCTATCCTTGCGGACTATGTTCACCCTACAAGTAAATTGTTTTTCCTCAGGATAATGGCTTCTATCAGCAGGACAATGCGAAGCTTCATAAAGCTTGCAATGTACGTGCGTGGTTCAAAGAGTACCAGGATGAGTTTACCGGTCTCCCTTGGCCAGCAAATTCCCTGGACTTGAATACGTGGGACTACCTTGATTGGGTTGGATCTTCAACAGCGTAACCTAGCACAGCTGGACACGGCAGTGAGTCGGCATGCCTCAACATTCCTTTAGTAACCTACTTAACTGTCTTCCTACACGTCTCGCAGCGGTCCACTCTGCGAATGGTGGTTATTCCGGATTTTGACAGGTGATCACATTAATGTGATTGGACTGTGTATTTTAATGATCTATTATAGTAGATATTTTGGTAGTAAAAGTAGATATGTTGTTAGCGATCGAGTGGTGCTACTTAAAAGACTCCATGATGACTACGATCTCAGAGAAAACTCTCTTTGAAGTATAAAGAAGTTTTATTTCCATTTAAATTACTTACACATTTTTACAGCTAGCGAGCACAATCCCGCTCTAACAAAACCTACAATCGTCTCTAAAAATTTTTGTCCTTGTAGTGAACGCAATTCCCGCCTCCCCCTGAGCTTTTAGAGGGGAACATTAAAATGGAGAGAGAAGGAAGCAACACACACCTACAAAAAGGACAAAAGCCAGACTCTAAAAGGAAGGAAAAAAGCTTAACAACCGCAACCATTGTGTATTCACAGGTCATAAAAGTAAAATTTGCGCTTTGCAGATGTGAGAAAAATCCCGTCCCTCTCAGACAGTAATTACATAACATTCCTCCTGTCCTTTCGACTGATTTCAATGAGGGCAGGAAAATACTAGCATAGGCATAAAAAAACATAACTTGATTTAAACTTGATGCAATTAGAACAAATACATATTAAAATCAAATCATCTTTTCAGTACCATGTGTGCTACAATACGTATATATATATATATATATATATATATATATATATATATATATATATATACATATATATATATACATATATATATATACATATATATACATATATAACGTTACATACACCTCTGTGTTTGTGGAGGCTTAGTAAAAACAATCGCTTAAAATCCTAGACTTTATTATCTCGACTATCTACAATATATACATGATATAAAACAACATTGTTTGGGAGAGAGAAAGAACCTTCTCCACCCGCAAGACCCCGACAAGACACTGCGTTTTTCTTGAAAGATCCCTCTCAAAAAGAGGGGGGGGAGAGAAAAAGGGCTAAGAGCAAGGGTGGATGGTCAGTGGACCGGACTCCTCAATGATAGCCGGCATTCCACACAGATGTATGCAGGGACATAAAAATCCGAAACCATACTGGGTCTGGAACTCCTGCTTTTTTTATGGGAAAAACTTCCCACGGGTCCTGAGAATGACCGACTCTCTCTCGTTCTCTTGTGACCAGCTGCCACAATATATATATATATATATATATATATATATATATATATATATATATATATATATATATATATATAAGTGTGTGTGTGTTAGGTCTAAAAAAAGGGGGTAGTTGAAAATTGCGTGAGTTATAAGCAATTTTAAAAAGGGAACTCTTTTATAATAATAAAATAAATGAAAAAGACTCAAGCTCGAAAAAAGACTCAAACTTTTAGAATAATCCGGCCAGGAAGCATTTTGGAAAGATTTGATGTGTTTGCAAACAGATAAGATCAGTTAGCGCGTGGACATGGAGCTGTCAACACCTTTTCCACGCTTAGCTCCGCCACGAAAAATGAAAATGGTGCAAGTTGCTTTTAAATGGAACTATGATATAATAAACTTATTATTATCAAAAAAGAATGTTTTCCATTTGCCTTAACACTTCGACACGACATTACACACACACACACACACACACACACACACACACACACACACATATATATATATAATATATATCCAGTTACATGTACCTTAGGGGAAAACCCTCCTGTACCACAAACCTTTGTTTTCTGTATTCTGTTTAGAGAGGGAGGTTTTTAATCAACTATGTCATTTTAACCAAATATTATAGTAGAAAGATAATGGTAAACATTTCCTTACACATTTTCCTGGTACAGGTGAGTCTAAAATGGTATTTTGAATTATAGAGAAGGAAAGAAAAAAGTAGTTGGATAGATAGGTATTTTGTGTTACAATCTATAGTAAGACCTGAAAAATCCTTACCTGGAAGTGAGATGATTCATAAAGTGCTTTTTTACTTCATCTCGGTGATTAACCATCCATTTCAATATCATGTTGTAGTTATGCTCACTATCTTCTTTTATGTAAATATAATCAGAAAATCCTTCGTTTAAGTCCATTTGTAACCTTTTCATTTTGTTGGGCAAAGCTAGATACTTCAGTTGGCTGTTATCATCGCAAATTTTACCATTCCCATCCACCGAAAAAATGACCAATCTCTATAGGCAGATGATATTTCGTCTGGAACTCCTGCTTTTTTCAGGGGAAAAACTACTCATGGGTCCTGAGAATGACCGACCCTCTCTCGTTCTCTTGTGACTAGCCGCCACAATATATATGTATATATATATATAATATATTTAATATATATATAATATATATATATAATACATATATAATATATATATATATATATATATATATATGTGTGTGTGTGTGTGTGTGTGTGTGTGTGTGTGAGGTCTAAAAAAGGATTAGTTGAAAATTGCGTGAGTTATAAGCGATTTTAAAAAGGGAACTCTTTTATAAAAATAAAATAAATGAAAAAGACTCACGCTCGAAAAAGACTCAAACTTTTAGGATAATCCGGTCAGGAAGCATTTTTGAAAGATTTGATGTGTTTGCAAACGGATAAGAGTCAGTTAGCGCGTGGACATGGAGCTGTCAACACCTTTTCCACGCTTAACTCCGCCACGAAAAATGAAAATGGCGCATGTTGCTTTTAAATGAAACTATGATTGAATAAACTTATTATTATCAAGAAAGAATGTTTTCCATTTGCCTTAACACTTCGACACGACATTACACACACACACACACACACACACACATATATATATATATATATATATATCCAGTTACATGTACCTTAGGGGAAAACCCTCCTGTACCACAAACCTTTGTTTTCTGTATTCTGTTTAGAGAGGGAGGTTTTTAATCAACTATGTCATTTTAACCAAATATTATAGTAGAAAGATAATGGTAAACATTTCCTTACACATTTTCCTGGTACAGGTGAGTCTAAAATGGTATTTTGAATTATAGAGAAGGAAAGAAAAAAGTAGTTGGATAGATAGATATTTTGTGCTACGATTTATAGTAAGACCTGAAATATCCTTACCTGGAAGTGAGATGATTCATAAAGTGCTTTTTTACTTCATCTCGGTGATTAACCATCCATTTCAATATCATGTTGTAGTTATGCTCACTATCTTCTTTTATGTAAATATAATCAGAAAATCCTTCGTTTAAGTCCATTTGTAACCTTTTCATTTTGTTGGGCAAAGCTAGATACTTCAGTTGGCTGTTATCATCGCAAATTTTACCATTCCCATCCACCGAAAAATGACCAATCTCTATAGGCAGATGATATTTCGGAAAACTTCCGTGGTATTTGAATGGTTTTTCAAGTTTCAGAGTCGTTTTCAATTCTTTCACACTCATGTTCTATTTGTTTATGATTTCAAACACTTTTTCAGCCAGTAATTGCAATAAGGTTGATAACGACTTACTGATAATTTTTAGCACCAACTGCTTCCGGAAAATTATTCAACTAACTTTAAGACGATAAAAAACTAATTTATTAACCAGGCATGCTCTCTTTTGGTTAGAGTTTCTTTCCTGCTATCTAATCGGAAGTTTTACGGTTAGTTTTCAGCTTTGAATTCGAGAGATATCGCTATTTCACAATAGGAACAAAAAAAAAAAAAAAAAAAAATACCAAAATAGCATTAAGTTTGCTGATAATATTTTCCGAAGTTTTGATACGAACATGAAGTGATTACCAACAAGGTATATTCTTTAACTTATAAGTCATAAATTTTATTTAAAGCATTTTCTTGAAATATTGTTACGGTACCAAATGTGACGTTGGTAAACGTTGAATTACCAAATGTTAAATTGGTCAAAGGTAAATATTAAGTGCATATAAACATTTGAATGTAAAATCTCTTACATAGCCTAAAATTATTAAAATGTAGATTTTGGATATATATATATATATATATATATATATATATATATATATATATATATATATATATATATATATATATATATATATATATATATATATATATATATATATATATATATATATATATATATAATTAAGAATACATTTAAAATTATAATAGATGTTGGATTAAAATTATCACCTAGTTTTGGAGAGCAATTCAGTGACGAGAACGCAATGATTGAAAAATATATTTTGGGAACCTATAATATTTATTTATTTTTAGAAAGTATACATAAAAAAGGAGTTGTACTTTTATAATTAAAGATAATTGCATACACTGAGTTTTAATAAATTTTCTTAGTTTCAAGATTTTGTAATAAAAAGCTGTTTAAGTCCATTTTAAAGTGTATTAAGTCAGTAAAGTTTTAAAGCATGAGTTTCCATATTACTGTGTTTTGTTCCCAAATAAGTCCCCAAAGATACTGTGTAGTGTCAACAAGTTTTCTTTGGATTTAAAAACAGTACGCTGTTTGTCCCCAAATTCTGTTTAGAAATACGATCACCTTACCTATAATTAACTAGTTCATCTCAAAATTTACCTTATCTTGCTGTGCCACTCTATCAGACTAGCGGTTGCTTCTATTGTCAATCTGGACCTGGTATCTTTTATGTATTCCGATGATGGTTGCTAGGTCACACCGGTAAAAGAATTTAATATGGCATACCCAGCTTTGGACATAATTACCGATCACGAATATTTAGGTTCATTGCAGTTTAGGTTGTCCCTAGATTTTGATTATTTATTTATATTTATTATTGTCCTGTATGCGAGTTTTTTAACATATGGCAACCGGAGGTTTTGCTAACTGCAATAGCTCTAAAACTTTTGTATACAGTTTTAAGTATTTGAATACCCAGTTTAAGCTATTTGTTTAATTTTCATTGCTTTTAAAAAAGTTTGTACCCATATTTTCTAGTAAACCTCTGTGTGATTTAGAAAATTTTAAAAAAATTGTTCTCCATGCTTTTGCACATTTAAAAATTTGGTTCAACGTGTGTATAAATTATATCTGTACTGTGATTTTTATTATTTTAACACTTATAGTTTATGCTTGAGCCGCGGTAAAGGCAGCGATCCCATAACTGAAAGGTAGTCGAACGATGGCCGATTGGTTAGGGTGCTGACCTTCGGTACTGGAGTTCGTGGGTTCGAATCCCACTTTGGCAATGGATGTTCATAGCCGTTCGGAATCGGCGCTAAGCTGTAGGTTCCGGTTCCATTAGCTCTCGTTCCAAAAAGTAGACCGTAGCACACCAAACAAAACCAAACCATAACTGGAAGGTAGCGAGTTTGGTGCTGGAGCCGGCTTAAGATCCATCGCGTTCTTTAAAAAGGCACATAAAATATGTTCGTGTCCACAAAGTCATTCAAGCTCACAAACGATACCTCTGAGAGTGGTAGGTCAAGCCAGGGCGGTCTTCTGCTTGGTTCCTGCTTCTAAATTATGAGGACCCAGCGGGAGTAATAGCACTCGAGTCCGAAGCATACCTTAAGTTACACGTGTTCCTCGGGTGGCACTAAATAGATAACAGCTTCGAAGTCTTGTATTGGTATGAAGGCATGTAGTGTTTGTATTACCAGCTATGTTAGGAAAAAAATATAATGAAAATCGATATCTTCAGGTATCATTCCAATATTTTTATTGGAGTTCAATAGGGTGCTTGAATAAAACACATTCTCAGTCTAATTCAAGATAAAAGATACTGATAAGAGGTTTTTTTATGTTATATACACACGCGTTTATATATATATGTATATATATATATATATATATATAATATATATATATATTATATATATATAATATATATATATATATGTATATGTATATATATGTATATATATGTTATGTATATATATATAAAATATATTATATATATATATGTATATGTATGTATATATATATATGCATATATATATGTATATATATATATGTATATATGTATATATATATATGTATATGTGTATGTATATATATATGTATATGTATGTATATACATATATATAATATAAATATATATATATATGTATATATATGTATAATGTTTTATATTATATATATAAGTATAATATATTATATGTATATATATATATATATATATGTGTGTGTGTGTGTGTGTGTGTGTGTAATAAGACGGACTTCCCGATGTGTGGTTGCAGTCATGGCCCATAAAAATGATACCGTTTCATCTAAAGGCCTTTATTAACATAACGTTGCGGCTGGTTTCCCACTTCATCATAGGTACAGGACAAACTAAGTGGTCAGCTAACACGAAGTTCTAAGTAAAAATGCCCTTAACACCTGGTCAACATCTGTGGGAAAATCTCTAGAAAAATTTATCTCCGATAGCGTGAATCTCCTTTTTGTTTTTGATTTTCCTAAATTGTCCGCTAGGGCAATGTAGAGTTATAATTGGTTAGACCCAGTCTCTAAAGGTGTAAACTGTAGCCCCAGTGGTCAATTTAGGTTAGGGCTTTCATTCAAAATGCCTACATTAGTTTCCCGATTCAGTTTACTTTTCTGATGTACACTCAAGAGCCAACACATTATGACCACCCCTGCATTTTGCAATGAACTCGCCTGGATGCCGTGGAAGGGACGTGATCAGGTGGAAGTGGTATTTAACCGCTGCTGGAGAGTCTGAAGAATCATTCTTTCACTTACTTCTGTGTGCGATGGGAAAGGCTGCGGATCTAAGGGATTTTGATAGAGGGCAGATTGTAATGGTTCGAAGGCTTGGAACAAGTATTTCCGAAACTGCACGACTCGTGGGTTGTTCGCGATCTGCAATTTTCAGTACTTATGGAAAGTGAATGAATGACGGTGAAACCAGCAGTAGACGACATGGTGTTGGATGTCCACACGCTATCAAAGAAAAAGGTCATTGGAGACTGTCTCGCATGGTGAAGCAAAACCGGACCCAGACAGTGGCTCAGCTGACAATCCAATACAATGCAGGGCCAAGTAGAATAGTGTTGGAGCACACTGTTCAGCGGACACTGTTGGATATGGGGCTACGCAGCAAACGTCCCACTCGTATCCCTTTGCTAACCGAGCGTCATCGCCAACTGAGCTTACTCTGGGCTCGGGAACATCGCGACTGGGCCATGGATCAGTGGGAGAGAGTTGCCTGGTGAGATGGTTTGGTTTGGTTTGGAGTGCTACGGTCTGCTTTTTTGCAACACAAGGGCTAATGAGACCGGGACAGTAGATAGAAAATGAGAGTTCACCCCCACTGGGAGCTGGGAGCCCTACGTCACGGGTGACGTAGGTGATAACGTTATCTTATCTACGATAACGTTATCTATGTTGAGTGGAGTGGAGTAGTAGTGTTCCTGTCGTAACCTTTTACGAGGGTGAAACCGAAACTAGAAGTTTCTGTAGGAAGGAATGGCAACGGTTCATTTTTTCGAAAGTTTCTAGGAACGGTATGGCAACGACTTGAAATTTTAGTGGTGCCACCTGTTGTTGAAATGAGTTCATTTGGAATTTTATAGTGCTGCCATCTGTTGAGGGATGTACGATCTTTGTAAAATATATGGGTACCGGGAATCGAACGTGGAACTCCGCGGTGGGAAGCCAGCGACTTATCCACTGGCCCAGAAAGACTTGACACAGGGAAGGTTAAAATGCAAGCCATGAATTTTCGAAACACGAATACAACTTTCTTTCACTTTTAAATAAAATATTTAATTCAATTTCTTTTACAGACATGATAATGCTACCTTTTGTAGTAAATTTATATTTATTGTCTAACAAAATATTTCACCAACATATTAGGATGTACTCATATCAATAAAATATGCAAGCCATGAATTTTCGAGACTATAACATTTGTGGATGTTGAAAAGAATAGTTTAAACTTAGAACTTTTAATTAAGTTTTTAGTTTAGAAAATTTTATTTATTACAGAACTTTCAAAATCCTCTATTACAAATTTTTATGCGAAAAGTTTTTAATTTTTTTTTTCTTAAATTTAGAATTGTTATATATTTTATTTTGTTACAGAAATTGATATTTTTACTTTTCAAAACTTTTTTTTTTCTTAAGTTGCAAATTTCTTTAAAACTCAAATACTTATTAACTAATTTTCTGCTAATATTAGAAAATAAATTTTCCTATTCGAAGTACATTTCATTATATTTTCAGACTTTGTAAAGTCGATAGAACTTTTAATTAAGTTTTTAGTTTAGAAAATTTTATTTATTACAGAACTTTTAAAATCCTCTGTTACAAATTTTTATGCGAAAAGTTTTTAATTTTTTTTTTCTTAAATTTAGAATTGTTATATATTTTATTTTGTTACAGAAATTGGTATTTTTACTTTTCAAAACTTTTTTTTCTTAAGTTGCAAATTTCTTTAAAACTCAAATACTTATTAACTAATTTTCTTCTAATATTAGAAAATAAATTTTCCCATTCGAAGTACATTTCATTATATTTTCAGACTTTGTAAAGTCGATAGAATTTTAACTCAGTTTTTAACTTAGAACATTTTATTTATTACAGAACTTTCAAAATCCTCTGTTACAAATTTTTGTGCGAAAAGTTTTTAAATTTTTTTTTCTTAAATTTAGATTTGTTATATATTTTATTTTGTTACAGAGATTAATATTTTTATTTTTCAAAACTTTTTTTTTTAAGTTGCGAATTTCTTTAAAACTCAAATACTTATTTATTGACTTTCTGCTAATATTAGAAAATAAATTTTCCCATTCTAAGTACATTTCATTATATTTTCAGACCTTGTAAAGTCAATGTTTTAAGTAATATATTACTGTCGAAATAGATCATATTGTAAACTTAGAATACTTTTGCAGCGATTTGAAAAGATTTTCTGTGTTTTTTTATACATACATAGTATATATGCTACATTTAAATAAATGATATTCACATAGAACTATTAGCTGGAATATGATCCAATTTACCTACTTCACGAAAATACATCTATAATTTAAGTATAGACAATATATTTTTCACTTTATTTATTTTTTAATATTGGAAGGAAATGTTAATTGTTATATAGATTATAAAGTATTAGCATTCTAATTTTCAAAAGACTTAAAATATTTTTATTATTAATCTTACATGTATTTACACTATATCCTAAAGTAAGACATTTCTGATCCAAGAACTTTTATTTATGAAAACAAAAATCTAAATGCTAATCTCCGATGTGATAACACCTGAATAACGAACGTCTTATATCTAAGGGCTCTTTTAGTAAACTATTCCAGTATCCAAAAAACTGCGTAACATTTTGATCATGTTATAGGTTAAAATTTTGATACATGATATGAATAGAAGAAATTCAATCAGCTAGCACATTCAATTGAGGTATACTATAAAATAATATATACCTTCCATTGTATGCGAATTTGGAAATATAAGTAAAATCGAGAGAATAATCGCGAGATAAAAAAAAAAAAATTCACAAGTATATTAACTTGTAGAATGCCACTCAACACTCAAGTTGAAAGTAAATTTTACTAATATAAGTAACAATTATAGTTATATTCTGTGACAAATAATTTTCAAGAAACCTCAAAAATGTCGTAAAACAACCATCGAACTTACTAATTCAGGAGAAAACAATTATAATGTTATAGTACAAATTACTAAAAATTATATTTTAGACTATATACTTTAGCTAATACAAAGGAATATATATTTTCATATGTTCAGATAACGCATAGGTATTAAAAATTAACTTCATACATGAATATATATAATTATATAGGAAGATATATTTTAATATTGAATCTTGTCTTTGAACACATCATTTTTTTTCCATTGGTATTGCAATAAAATGGTATTTCAAATAACCTGAATTATTTTTAATACTTTTTTAAGCCTCTTATTAAAGAATTCTTTTTTTCCCTAAAAGTATAGAAAATATCCTAACATACTAGTTTTACACATTCTTTCACACTATGCAACAGAAATCCATGCATGTAAATCTTATAAAAATATAAATGAGAGGATGTTTAAAATTATTTTTATTTTTAAAAAATGTTTCTCAAAATTGTCAAATTTTATTTTACTCATTTATAAATAGTGAATGAGAAAGGAATAATTTTACCCTCTATGTGCACAAGTCAATTTCAAACGATCCAGAATTTCTATGTCAAAAGTGATATTCAAAATCGCAAACTCCGGTACTGAAAAGCAGCGCCCCACCATTCTCTCATTGTTAGGTGAAATAAATTATACTAATGTTGTAAAATCTGTAAGAATAACGAAAATTCCACTGAGAAATATGGAACATACTATGTTAAATTCATGTAAAAGAGGAAGTTTATAAGGTTGTAATAGCTTCTGAGATGTTATTGTTGCAAATATGTTTTGTTAGCTGTGAAACGTACACACTATTTCCGATATAAATAAGATATAAAAATTTATGTCCGTTAAAAATTTCTAAATGATTTATAGAAAAAAAAAATCTTTAAATATTTTAATAGTGGATATTCTTACAGTTTAAAATGATATTTATATTGCACAGTTGCTAAATGAAGGAAATGTTTTTTCACTCTTGTACACATAAATAGTTAAATATAAAATGCAATATAAAAAAGTAAAAGAATTAAAACTTTATTTTCATGAATTTATTTAAGAGGCATATGCATATTAATTTTTAAGGGTGTATTAATTTCATAGTTTTTAAAGTTTTGAATAAGATAATGATATTACCATAAATTTATTCTTTTATGAAATTGAATTTAGACAGTAAATTGAAAGAATTCAACAGATAATTTATGGTACTCAACTGTTACCATTTTAAAAAATAGTAAAATGGGAACCTTACTAAATAACATATATATATTTTTTTTCATAATGTATTCTGTTTTCTTGTTTCTATATATAACACGCATACTTAAATAATTTTTTTTAAACTTCCATGAAATAACCTAACATGTCATAAGTTTAAAAAAAATGAGTTAAAATTAAATTTATAAAAATAAAGATAGATTTTAAAAATCCTAAATGATGAATTTTGGAACTATTACAGATATAAGAGGAATGTGACCACTTTCTATGTTCTATGCTTTTATCAGTACTGGTCAGAATGGACTAATAGCCCTTATCAGTCACATGAGAAAGAGTAGTACCTGTCGCGTTTCTTCGGAACTGAAACTAAGAGGAATGTGACCACTTTTATCAGTACTATCTGAGGAGACATAGAGGTAATCTCTGATGTTTCATATGTCCACATGACGATGCAGAATTTGTAAACATGTTGAGTTGTTCCAACCCTTGATGTTGCAAGTTGAGATGTTTATTTTATTGTTTCTTAACTGATGTGACTAAAAATTATCTACTACAACTTCGACTCTCTTAATCTATGTAACACGTCGCTCCCATTTGAAGGAATAGTTTAAATACAGCCCTGTCTCAGTCTCAATCTACACTCGCTAGCCTTCCAGCTGACACTTATCTTCAAAGTTACTCCCTGTTTTTATGTACAATGGCTAAGTTTAACGTTGAGTATATTGAAAAATTTTATTCCTCGGAAGAAGCCGAGAATCTCTACTTGGAATTGAAGAAGTTGCAGTTCGACCCTTTAGAGCTTACTGTGAACGGTAAGAATTTCACCCCGAAAAGGAGAGTATGTGCCTATGGAGATGCCGGATTGCAGTATGCTTTTTCCGGTACTGCAGTAACAGCTCGCCCTTGGACACCTCTATTAGTAAAATTGAAGGAGGACGTCGAATCGAGATTGCAATGCAGTTATAATTATGTGCTACTCAATTTTTATTGCGATGGGACAGCGAAAATCGGCGCTCATCGGGATAATGAAGCAGACCTGGATCCCAGCATTCCGATCGCTGCACTCAGCTTCGGCGCATCTCGCAATATAATCTTCAAACGACCAAACTGCGAGAGTGTGTCGTATGAACTTACCCATGGCTCTTTGATAGTGATGTCATCGCCTACAAATAAATATTATACCCATGAAATACCAGCCCAGCCCGAGGTAAAGGAGTCCCGCATAAGTCTCACCTTCAGAAGTTTAAGATGTTACCCCTCATCAAATTCTGCCTGCTATATACCCGAGGGTGACTGGTTGGATGTAGCCCTTCGGTCTGATGTGAATTTTAGTGCACCGCCATCGAAAAGACTTTGTGCTGATGTGGATGATATTGGAGCATGTTTGGAACGAGATAATGCTACATTTCACATTTTCCCTTTCAAAAATTTCCATCTAAGTGAGAATGTTATCTGTAAAGTAAATGTTTCTCAAAATGCACCTCGCGCAGATATCCGCAGGTATAAATATATCAACCACAGGTGGATACCAACTAAAACAGGTATAGTTATTTCTCCTGTTACATGGTACTATTTTATAGATAAGATGTATAAATTTAATTTTGTATATAAAGACTCCTCATTCATTGTTAATAATGAACTGTTAGGTATTAATTTAAATGGTTTATGCTTACAAAATTTGACTTGTTCTCAAACTAATAGTATATGTTTAAATCCTACAAATTTAATCTTAAATGCAGAAGAAGTATCTAAATTATTAGAAATGGAAGAAGATATAACTAACTATTTTATAGAATTAATTTGGTTATGCATTCTACCCCATAAAATTTCTATGCTTCGACAAACTAATATAAATACCCCATCAACATCTAGCGATGATAATGAATTATCGGAATTATTCGCATGTTTAGAAAATAACATTAATAGAAGTATTAAAAGTGTATATCATTGTGAAGGTTGCATTATTGATAGTTTTTCTCAGTTCAACCATGACTGCATATGTTTAAGCATCGGCGAAAGATTTAAATCTTTAGGATGGCGTGCATGGCTATTATTAAACATTTCTGATATTGGAAATGATTTATCCATTTTAAATAATATAAATCTTGATAAAGTGAAAGAACTTACAATGCAAGATTATAAAACTCTTTTATTTGTGTAAAAAGAATGATTTTGTAAATGTAAATGTAAATAAACTATGTTATTTTTTTATTTTAAATTGTCTCTTTATATTTCTCAGTGTGAATTTTCTTGGGGATATCATTCTTTAAAATATTGATTGAGTAGTATATATATATATATATATATATATATATATATATATATATATATATATATATATATTTTCTTAGCGAGTTCCATGTATGAGACTTGAAATAACGCTCAATGCAGATGGTATAAGTACGCTAAGAAACCCACCAACTTTCTGTACAATTAATTTACTATTCACAACTGAGATTATTGTTATGAAGTTTAGAATTCATGTTTTCCTCTAAATATGCTGTATATGTAAGAAATCTTAATTTATTTTACTAACATATTCTAATTCTCACAAGTTTAGTCTAGTTTATACTGTCGTCTTAAACCTAAAGTTAAAATTATCTGTTGAATTCTTTCAATTTACTGTCTAAATTCAATTTCATAAAAGAATAAATTTATGGTAATATCATTATCTTATTCAAAACTTTAAAAACTATGAAATTAATACACCCTTAAAAATTAATATGCATATGCCTCTTAAATAAATTCATGAAAATAAAGTTTTAATTCTTTTACTTTTTTATATTGCATTTTATATTTAACTATTTATGTGTACAAGAGTGAAAAAACATTTCCTTCATTTAGCAACTGTGCAATATAAATATCATTTTAAACTGTAAGAATATCCACTATTAAAATATTTAAAGATTTTTTTTTTCTATAAATCATTTAGAAATTTTTAACGGACATAAATTTTTATATCTTATTTATATCGGAAATAGTGTGTACGTTTCACAGCTAACAAAACATATTTGCAACAATAACATCTCAGAAGCTATTACAACCTTATAAACTTCCTCTTTTACATGAATTTAACATAGTATGTTCCATATTTCTCAGTGGAATTTTCGTTATTCTTACAGATTTTACAACATTAGTATAATTTATTTCACCTAACAATGAGAGAATGGTGGGGCGCTGCTTTTCAGTACCGGAGTTTGCGATTTTGAATATCACTTTTGACATAGAAATTCTGGATCGTTTGAAATTGACTTGTGCACATAGAGGGTAAAATTATTCCTTTCTCATTCACTATTTATAAATAAGTAAAATAAAATTTGACAATTTTGAGAAACATTTTTTAAAAATAAAAATAATTTTAAACATCCTCTCATTTATATTTTTATAAGATTTACATGCATGGATTTCTGTTGCATAGTGCGAAAGAATGTGTAAAACTAGTATGTTAGGATATTTTCTATACTTTTAGGGAAAAAAAGAATTCTTTAATAAGAGGCTTAAAAAAGTATTAAAAATAATTCAGGTTATTTGAAATACCATTTTATTGCAATACCAATGGAAAAAATGATGTGTTCAAAGACAAGATTCAATATTAAAATATATCTTCCTATATAATTATATATATTCATGTATGAAGTTAATTTTTAATACCTATGCGTTATCTGAACATATGAAAATATATATTCCTTTGTATTAGCTAAAGTATATAGTCTAAAATATAATTTTTAGTAATTTGTACTATAACATTATAATTGTTTTCTCCTGAATTAGTAAGTTCAATGGTTGTTTTACGACATTTTTGAGGTTTCTTGAAAATTATTTGTCACAGAATATACCTATAACTATAATTGTTACTTATATTAGTAAAATTTACTTTCAACTTGAGTGTTGAGTGGCATTCTACAAGTTAATATACTTGTGAATTTTTTTTTTTATCTCGCGATTATTCTCTCGATTTTACTTATATTTCCAAATTCGCATACAATGGAAGGTATATATTATTTTATAGTATACCTCAATTGAATGTGCTAGCTGATTGAATTTCTTCTATTCATATCATGTATCAAAATTTTAACCTATAACATGATCAAAATGTTACGCAGTTTTTTGGATACTGGAATAGTTTACTAAAAGAGCCCTTAGATATAAGACGTTCGTTATTCAGGTGTTATCACATCGGTGCATTTAGATTTTTGTTTTCATAAATAAAAGTTCTTGGATCAGAAATGTCTTACTTTAGGATATAGTGTAAATACATGTAAGATTAATAATAAAAATATTTTAAGTCTTTTGAAAATTAGAATGCTAATACTTTATAATCTATATAACAATTAACATTTTCTTCCGATATTAAAAAATAAATAAAGTGAAAAATGTATTGTCTATACTTAAATTATAGATGTATTTTCGTGAAGTAGGTAAATTGGATCATATTCCAGCTAATAGTTCTATGTGAATATCATTTATTTAAATGTAGCATATATACTATGTATGTATAAAAAAACACAGAAAATCTTTTCAAATCGCTGCAAAAGTATTCTAAGTTTACAATATGATCTATTTCGACAGTAATATATTACTTAAAACATTGACTTTACAAGGTCTGAAAATACAATAAAATGTACTTAGAATGTGAAAATTTATTTTCTAATATTAGCAGAAAGTTAATAAATAAGTATTTGAGTTTTAAAGAAAGTTGCAACTTAAAAAAAAAAAAAGTTTTGAAAAGTAAAAATATCAATTTCTGTAACAAAATAAAATATATAACAATTCTAAATTTAAGAAAAAAAAAATTTAAAAACTTTTCGCACAAAAATTTGTAACAGAGGATTTTGAAAGTTCTGTAATAAATAAAATGTTCTAAGCTAAAAAACTGAGTTAAAAGTTCTATCGACTTTACAAAGTCTGAAAATACAATAAAATGTACTTAGAATGTGAAAATTTATTTTCTAATATTAGCAGAAAGTCAATAAATAAGTATTTGAGTTTTAAAGAAATTTGCAACTTAAAAAGAAAAAAGTTTTGAAAAGTAAAAATATCAATTTCTGTAACAAAATAAAATATATAACAATTCTAAATTTAAGAAAAAAAAATTTTAAAAACTTTTCGCACAAAAATTTGTAACAGAGGATTTTGAAAGTTCTGTAATAAATAAAATGTTCTAAGCTAAAAACTGAGTTAAAAGTTCTATCGACTTTACAAAGTCTGAAAATACAATGAAATGTACTTCGACAGGGAAAATTTATTTTCTAATATTAGCAGAAAGTCAATAAATAAGTATTTGAGTTTTAAAGAAATTCGCAACTTAAAAAAAAAAGTTTTGAAAAGTAAAAATATTAATCTCTGTAACAAAATAAAATATATAACAATTCTAAATTTAAGAAGAAAAAAAAATTAAAAACTTTTCGCACAAAAATTTGTAATAGAGGATTTTGAAAGTTCTGTAATAAATAAAATTTTCTAAACTAAAAAACTTAATTAAAAGTTCTAAGTTTAAACTATTCTTTTCAACATCCACAAATGTTATAGTCTCGAAAATTCATCATTTATATTATTGATATATATGAAATATTTTGAAAATAAATATAAATTTACTACAAAAGGTAGCATTATCATGTCTGTAAAAGAAATTGAATTAAATATTTTATTTAAAAGTGAAAGAAAGCGGTATTCGTGTTTCGAAAATTCATGGCTTGCATTTTAACCTTCAATGTGTCAGGTCGTTGTGGGCGAGTGGATAAGTCACTGGCTTCCCACCGCGGAGTTCCACGTTCGATTCCCGGTACCCTTATATTTTACAAAGATCGTACATCCCTCAACAGATGGCAGCACTATAAAATTCCAAATGAACTCATTTCAACAACAGGTGGCAGCACTAAAATTTCAAGTCGTTGCCATACCGTTCCTAGAAACTTTCGAAAAAATGAACCGTTGCCATTCCTACAGAAACTTCTAGTTTCGGTTTCACCCTCGTAAAAGGTTACGACAGGACCTCTACTACTCCACTCCACTCGACATAGATAACGTTATCGTAGATAAGATAACGTTATCACCTACGTCACCCGTGACGTAGGGCTCCCGTGGCTCCGTGGGGCAGAACTCTTATTTTCTATCTACTTATATTGTATAGGATTCTAAGAAGAAATGTATGGTCTTTCATTTTCAGCGGTAAGCAGTTTAAAATCACATTTAAATAATTATATAAAGCTAAAAGTTAAAGATTCTATGGCATTTTTATAAAAAAAATTTTATACAAGTATAAATTTTTTCTGTTAGATTATTTTGCCCTTATATACATTCAAACATACCTTTCACAGAAAACGGATGAATTATTTTACAATTCACCTAGATCATATAAATAAATCACTACCAGTAAAATAATTTATTTATGGTTAAAAATACTTATTTATGTAATTTATTTTATGGTCCTTAGCTTTAGAGACATTGAGTTAATTTTTACTCTGTGCAAGTTAACATTCAGAATCATTATTTCATCACATGTATGTGACTAATGTTAAAGTTAACCAGCAGTAATACATTGTTCTGAAAAATTGATGCATTATTTTGTACTCTGACATTTTTGAAAAAAAAAATAAAAATAATATTCTAATTCTAAATAGGGGTTTCATAGTGAGAACTTGTCATCAATGGAAAATAATTTTATTCTACAAATTTTTTAATGGCAAGCTAAATATTTTTACATCAGTTTTATTTCAGTAATTAGTAAAAGTCTTTATGAAAAAGACCTCGTGTATCATAGACAAAGAGATCACAAACACCCAGTGGCTTAATATACTATCATTATTGTTATCATTTTACTAAGAAATTTTCGTAAGTTCTTTGAGGTAAATGTTTCTATAATTTTTCAATGTGTTACCAATAATGGAGCTCTCATTCTTATTTTAGTTTCATTACTGTATACCAATATAATAATTTTGTACATGAATGTATGTATTATTTTATATACATATACATTCACATATATTGTAACATTATTTTTTTTAACATTGAATGACTAAAATAATTGCTTAATATTTCAGTTGTTTATCGTGTATGTGTAGTAACATACTCAAGTATAAGTTGTGAAACTTTAAAAAAGTTTGGTGTAATTAAATGCTTTTCTTGTACAATGCAATATCAACAAAAATTATTATAATACCTAGGTGTCAAAGAATAGATTCGAGTGAAATTGGAAAATTACTAAATGCTGGAAAATACATAGTTAGGCAGCTAAACTGCAAATGCTGTTGTGCTCGTAAAGAACCGAAATGGAAAATCATGAAGGTAAATATAAAGTTTTGCTCTATAACTTAGTAAATATTTATTCAACAACAGTAGTTAATTAAGTTTTTATGATTAATAGTATGTAATAACTGAATTAAAGTATTGTATTAATTAAATCATTTTATTTGTAATATAATTTAATGAATACAAATGCAAGAAAAGAAAATTTATGAAACCAATTATTCAGAAGGACACAATCATCTATAATTTCAAACAGAATTTGTAGTCATACTTAATGAAATTTCTTAAACTTGAATGGGAATTAATGAAGTGTATAAGTATATGTTTTAATACTTAAATTGTTATGTTGTATAGAAGAGAAAGAAAGAAGAGAACTTATGAAAATTTTGTAGATATAATAATCAATTTTGTATTTTTTTAAATATTATTATATTGCAATAATATAAATGTATTCAATTTTTGTTTTCTTAAAAAAAAACAATTTTTTATTTCAATTTTTATTATCTGATAACAAATAAAAAAATAGCAAAATAATGATATAGTTATTTTATGTAAAACAGTATTTTAAACAATTAATACACAAAATATACTCAAAAATATAATTTATAAAAAATTGCAATGTTTAAAGATCATTAAAAGGGAAATTTTAATTGATATTCAATCTCTGTACAAATTGTGTAATATTAGATAAACATATGTTAATCAAAGAAATAGAATACTAAAAAATTCAATTTGTTCATAACAATTCTAAATTTAAGAAAAAAAAATTTAAAAACTTTTCGCACAAAAATTTGTAACAGAGGATTTTGAAAGTTCTGTAATAAATAAAATGTTCTATAAAAACTGAGTAAAAGTTCTATCGACTTTACAAGTCTGAAATACAATAAATGTACTTAGAATGGAAAATTTATTTTCTAATATTAGTAGAAAGTTAATAAATAAGTATTTGAGTTTTAAAGAAAGTTGCAACTTAAAAAAAGTTTTGAAAAGTAAAAATATCAATTTCTGTAACAAAATAAAATATATAAAATTCTAAATTTAAGAAAAAAAAATTTTAAAACTTTTCACACAAAAATTTAACAGAGGATTTTGAAAGTTCTGTAATAAATAAAATGTTCTAAGCTAAAAACTGAGTTAAAAATTCTATCGACTTTACAAAGTCTGAAAATACAATGAAATGTACTTCGACAGGGAAAAGTTATTTTCTAATATTAGCAGAAAGTCAATAAATAAGTATTTGAGTTTTAAAGAAATTCGCAACTTAAAAAAAAGTTTTGAAAAATAAAAATATTAATCTCTGTAACAAAATAAAATATATAACAATTCTAAATTTAAGAAAAAAAATTTAAAAACTCTTCGCACAAAAATTTGTGATAGAGGATTTTGAAAGTTCTGTAATAAATAAAATTTTCTAAACTAAAAACTTAATTAAAAGTTCTAAGTTTAAACTATTCTTTTCAACATCAAAATGTTATAGTCTCGAAAATTCATCATTTATATATTTTATTGATATGAGTACATCCTGGTACGTCGGTGAAATATTTTGTTAGACATAAAATAAATTTACTACAAAAGGTAGCATTATCATGTCTGTAAAAAAAATTGAATTAAATATTTTATTTAAAAGTGAAAGAAAGTTGTATTCATGTTTCGAAAATTCATGGCCTGCATTTTAACCCTCCCGCCTTTAAGTGTTTGTCGGTCAGTGGAAAAGTCGCTGGCTTTCCACCGCGGAGTTCCACGTTCGATTCCCGGTACCCTTTTATTTTACAAAGATCGTACATCCCTCAACAGATGGCAGCACTACAAAATTCCAAATGAACTCATTCCAACAACAGGTGGCAGCACTAAAATTTCAAGTCGTTGCCATACCGTTCCTAGAAACTTTCGAAAAAATGAACCGTTGCCATTCCTTCCTATAGAAACTTCTAGTTTCGGTTTCATCCTCGTAAAAGGTTACGACAGGAACACTACTACTCCACTCCACTCGACATAGATAACGTTATCGTAGATAAGATAATGTTATCACCTACGTCACCCGTGACGTAGGGCTCCCGTGGATCCGTGAGGCTCAACTCTTATTTTCTATCTACTTATTTTATATAGGACTCTCTAAGATGAAATGTATGGTCTTTAAATCTTCAGCGGTAAGCAGTTTAAAAATTCACATTTAATAAATTATTTACCAAGCTAAAAGTTAAAAGATTCTATGGCATTTTTATAAAAAAATTTTATACAAGTATAATTTTTTCTGTTAGATTAATTTTGCCCTTTATATACATTCAAAACATACCTTTCACAGAACGGATGAATCTTATTTGCTACAATTCACCTAGATCATAAATAAATCACCTGACCAGTAAATAATTTATTATGGTTAAAAATACTTATTTATGTAATTTATTTTATGGTCCTTAGCTTTAGAGACATTGAGTTAATTTTTTACTCTGTGCAAGTTAACATTCAGAATCAGTATTTCATCATCCATGTATGTGACTAATGTTAAATTAACCAGCAGTAATACATTGTTTCTGAATTGATGCATTATTTTGTACTCTCTGACAAATTTTGAAAAATAACAATAATATACACTAATTCTAAAATAGGGGTCATAGTGAGAATTTGCTCATCAATGGAAAATAATTTTTATTCTACAATATTTTTTAATGGCAAGCTGAAATATTTTTACATCAGTTTTATTTCAGTAATTAGTAAAAGTCTTTATGAAAAAGACCTCGTGTATCATAGACCATAGAGATCACAAACACACCAGTGGCTTAATATACTACTCATTATTGTTATCATTTTACCCCTAAGAAATTTTTGCAGTAAGTTCTTTGAGGTAAATGTTTCTATAATTTTTCAATGTGTTACAATAATGGAGCTCTCATGGCATAGTTTCATTACTGTATCCCAATATAAAATTTTGTTCATGATGTATATGTATCTATTTATTTATACATATACATACACATTTATTGTAACATTATTTTTTTTCAACATTGAATGACTAAAAATAATTGCTGTAATATTTCAGTTGTTTATCGTGTATGTGTAGTAACATACTCAAGTATAAGTTGTGAAACTTTAAGTTGGTGTAATTAAATGCTTTTTTGTACAATGCAATATCAACAAAAATCTCATTATAATACCTAGTCAAAAGAATAGATTCGAAGTGAAATTGGAAGATACTAAATGCTGGAAAGAGTACATAGTTAGGCAGCTAAGACTGCAAATTGTTGTGCTCGTAAAGAACAACGTTTATGAAGGTAAATATTTCTGCTCTATCTTAGTAAATAGCTTTTTTTCAACATCAGTAGTTAATTAAGTTTTTATGATTAGTATGTAATAACTGAATTAAAGTATTGTATTAATTAAATCATTTTATTTGTAATATAATTTAATGGATAAAATGCAAGAAAGAAAAATTTATGAAACCAATTATTCAGCAGAAACAATCATCTATATTTCAAACTGAATTTGTAGTCATACTTGAATATTTCTTAAACTTGAATGGGAATTAATGAAGTGTATAAGTATATGTTTTAATACATAAATTGTTATGTTGTATAGAAGAAGAAAGAAAGAAGAGAACTTATGAAATTTTGTAGATATAATAATCAATTTTGTATTTTTTTTAAATATTATATTATTGCAATAAAAAAAATGTATTCATTTTTGTTTTCTTTAATAAAAAAGAACACCATTTTTATTTCAATTTTTATATCATCTGATAACAAATAAAAAATAGCAAATAATGCCATATAGTTATTTTGATGTAAAAGCAGTATTTTAAACAATTAAACACAGAATATACTCAAATATTTCAATTTATAAAAATTGCAATGTTTAAAGATCAATTAAAGGGTAAATTTCATAATTGATATTCAATTCTGTAAAATTGTGTCAATATTAGATAAACATAGTTAATCAAAGAAATAAGAATACTAAAGAATACACATTT
>CM063511.1:70964704-70970204 GCA_032207245.1 Pardosa pseudoannulata | reverse complement strand
TTTCATATCTCAAGAGAAGAGAGCAATTTCTAAGGATGCTCTTATGGATGTGTAGAAAGTTCTGTTTCTCTGATATTCTTATTATTATATATGAGGATTTTATCAGAAATTGAATCATCTGTAGTCTTAAATCTACGCAGGTTTTTAATTGCTTAATATTTTAAAAACAAATATTATCTTCTTAAAGTTTTAACGTAATTCATGTGACCTAATTTCTTTTAAAGGGATATAAGATATATTTTAACTTTTCATTGCACAGAATGCTGATGGAAGTACACAACTAGATGTTATAATAAACTTAATAAATAGTTTCAAATTTTATATATTTTAACCGAGATGTCCTTCGTGAATAAAAAAATATTTACCGCAAAATACAGCTTTTTATAAAATAATCAGACAAGTTTTGACTTGTTTTATCGAAGTTTTTAATTGTAAAAGCAAATATAGTTTGTGAAATGATGAAAATGGTATATTACGGGTGAAAAATTTCATGGATATATAGAGGGAAAAAAACAATAAAAGGACTAAGACGCTTTACTACTGAAAATAGTTCAGAAATTTTCAAGGATTTAGCTTATTTTGGAGTTCTACGATCTATTTTTTTCAACGGGAGTGATAATGAGACCGGGACCTACTGTTTAAAGCCGATTACGAACTGCTACGAACATCAATATTAAAGTGGGATTCTAACTCAGGTACCGAAGCACTATGCAGAAAAAGAAAAAGATCGAAGAACAAGAAATAAGAGTTTGGAGCTTGTTATATTTTCAAATATATAAATTGAATGTGTACAATATTATATTAAATATAAAATGTTATTCCAGATTCTAAAAAATGTTATTAAATGTGTTGAAATTAATTAGATATTTGTGAAAATTTAATGAAAAGTAAGTTCCACTTTTTATTAAAATTTAGAATAAATATTTGAACGATTGTAACTTTATTATGAACTGTGAGGCAGAAAATTATATGTAGCGTATATTTTTCAAGTATCTGCAAAAGATTCAACCTAAATATGTTATTTTGATAGATCTCAATTATTAAAATATAAATAGTTAATACGATACGAAAATTGTAGATTTTAGACTATTTGAGGGATGTATAAAAATTATTTTTACGTACTGAAATGTTTAAATTTGTGTTTAAATTGATGTTATTTAATGATACATTAAAAAAAAATAATTTATATAAAATTTAGATAAACATTGTACACGGACAGGGATTCTAAAATTTCTTGTATCGTGTATTCATGAATGTGATAATTTTGTTATAAATTTAGTTACAGAATTATTCAAACAATTTCTTTTTAATTTTACAAAATAATCAATTTTATAAATTTTTTTCTAAAAAAATGCATATTTCAAGAATTTAAAGCGAGATTCAATATAGGGATAAATTTTTTCGATAAAATCAGATTTATCATTATTTATTAATCTTTTGTTTATCTATTTTCAAAATTTAAGAAATATTAAGATTAGTTTATTAAGTTATTTAAAAACATGCTGAAATGAATATTAATATATTTTGTATTATGTGTATTGTACTTGTTATTATATCTTAGATTTTACAAAAGTAATCATGATTTTCTATATAATTTTTTTATGAAATATGTATATTTCCAAAATTGAAGGTGATTAATTGCTTTAACTTGAAACTATTTGGGAAAGAGCGATAAAAAACATATTATTAACTTATTTAATTTAAAAACTTAAAGGTTCCACCGAGATTTGAACTCTGATCGCTGGATTCAAAGTCCAGAGTGCTAACCATTACACCATGGAACAAATTTTTTTCAAACAGGTGTAGATATTTAAGAGAGAGATATATAATTCGTTCTGTTTAAAAATGTGTATTATGAATATAAATTTTTAATATATTTTTCAGTCACTTTGTTAATATTTTTAGAGATTCTTTTTAAATTTTACAAATATAATATTCTTTTTCTATATTTTTTTTTTCTGAAAATGCATTTTTCAAATTAAAGGGATTGAGTATTTTAACTTGAAACTATTTGAAGAATGTTATATAAATAAATAATTACTTATTTAATTGAATTTTTAAAAGAAAATAAAGGTTCCACCGAGATTTGAACTCGGATCGCTGGATTCAAAGTCCAGAGTGCTAACCATTACACCATGGAACCCCCAAAAACGCGTCTCATTTTCAAACAGGTGTTGATATCTAAGATGCTAGAGATATGCATCAATTCGTTCTGTGTACCTAAATGTGTGATTATGAATCAAGTCAAGAAAGCGTTTATAATATAGCTTTTTCAGTCACTTTGATTTGGAATATTTTTAGGATATTCTTTTAAATTTTACAAATATATTATTCTTTTCTCTATATTTTTTTTCTGAAAAAATGCATTTTTCTAAATTTTGAAGGGATTGAGTAGTTTTAACTTGAAACTATTTTAAGAATAGTATATAAAATAAAATTACTTATTTAATTGAATTTTTTGAAAAAGAAAATAGGTTCCACCGAGATTTGAACTCGGATCGATGGATTCAAAGTCCAGAGTGCTAACCATTACACCATGGAACCCGCAAGAACACATATCTTTTCACAGGTGTTCATATCTAAGAGAGAGATATGCATCAATTCGTTATGTTTTACCTAAATGTGTGATTTCTGAATCAAGTCAAGAAATTTATATATAGCTTTTTCAGTCACTTTGATTTCATATTTTTAGGAGTTTTTTTAAATTTTACAAATATAAATTATTCTTCTCTATATTTTTTTTTCTGAAAAATGCATTTTTTAAACTTGAAATTGAGTAGTTTTAACTTGAAATTATGAAGAATAGTTTTATAAAATCAAATAATTACTTATTTAATTGAATTTTTGAAAAAGAAAAATTGAAAGGTTCCACCGAGATTTGAACTCGGATCGCTGGATTCAAAGTCCAGAGTGCTAACCATTACACCATGGAACCCAAGAACACATTCCTTTTCAACAGGTGTTTTTCTAAGATGCTAGAGATATGCATCAATTCGTTTTGTTTACCTAAATGTGTGATTACGAATCAAGTCATGAAAACGTTTTTAATATAGATTTTTCAGTCACTTTGATTTGTAATATTTTGGAGATTCTTTTTAAATTTTACAAATATAATTATTCTTTTCTCTATATTTTTTTTTCTAAAAATGCATTTTTTAAACTTGAGGGATTGAGTAGTTTTAACTTGAAACTATTTGAAGATAGTTACAAAATCAAATTAATTACTTATTTAATTGAATTTTTGAAAAAGAAAATTTGAAAGGTTCCACCGAGATTTGAACTCGGATCGCTGGATTCAAAGTCCAGAGTGCTAATCATTACACCATGGAACCCGCAAGAACATATCCTTTTCTAACAGGTGTTTCATATCTAAGATGCTAGAGATATGCATCAATTCGTTCTGTTACCTAAATGTGATTATGAATCAAGTCAAGAAAGCTTTTATAATATAGCTTTTTCAGTCACTTTGATTTGGAATATTTTTAGGAGATTGTTTTTAATTTTAAAAATATAATTCTTTCTCTATATTTTTTTTCTGAAAAATGCATTTTTAAACTTAAGGGATTGAGTATTTTAACTTTAAATATTTGAAGAATAGTTTTTAAAATCAAATTAATTACTTATTTAATTGAATTTTTAAAAGAAAAATTGAAAGGTTCCACCGAGATTTGAACTCGGATCGCTGGATTTCGAGTCCAGAGTGCTAACCATTACACCATGGAACCCGCAGACCATATCTTTTCACACAGGTGTTGATATCTAAGATGCTAGAGATATGCATCAATTCGTTCTGTTTACCTAAATGTGTGATTATGAATCAATTAAGAAGCGTTTTTAATATAGCTTTTTCAGTCACTTTGATTTTAATATTTTTAGGAGATTTTTTAAATTTTACAAATATAATTATTCTTTTTTCTAATTTTTTTTCTGAAAAATGCATTTTTCTAAACTTGAAGGGATTGAGTAGTTATTTTGAAACTATTTGAAGAATAGTTATATAAAATCAAATTAATTATTATTTAATTGAATTTTTGAAAAGAAAATTGAAAGGTTCCACCGAGATTTGAACTCGGATCGCTGGCTTCAAAGTCCAGAGCGCTAACCATTACACCATGGAACCCAAGAACACATATCCTTTTCACACAGGTGTTGATATCTAAGATGCTAGAGATATACATCAATTCGTTCTGTTTACCTAAATGTGTGTGATTATGAATCAAGTCAAGAAAAGCGTTTAATAATATAGCTTTTTCAGTCACTTTGATTTAGAATATTTTTAGGAGATTTTTTTAAATTTTACAAATATAATTATTCTTTTCTCAATATTTTTTTTCTGAAAAATGCATTTTTCTAAACTTGAAGGGATTGAATAGCTTTAACTTGAAACTAATTGAAGAATAAATATATAAAATCAAATTAATTCGTTATTTAATGGGATTTTTAAAAAGAAAAATTGAAAGGTTCCACCGAGATTTGAACTCGGATCGCTGGATTCAAAGTCCAGAGTGCTAACCATTACACCATGGAACCCGCAAGAACACGTCTCCTTTTCAAACAGGTGTTGATATCTAAGATGCTAGAGAAATACATGCATTCGTTCTCTTTACCTAAATGTGTGATTATGAATCAAGTCAAGAAAGCGTTTATAACATAGCTTTTTCAGTCACTTTGATTTGGAATATTTTTAGGAGATTCTTTTTAAATTTTACAAATATAATTATTCTTTTCTATATATTTTTTTTTCTGAAATACGCATTTTTCTAAACTTGAAGGGATTGAGTAGTTTTAACTTGAAACTATTTGAAGAATAGTTATATAAATCAAAATAAAATTATTTATTTAATTGAATTTTTGAAAAAGAAAAATTGAAAGGTTCCACCGAGATTTGAACTCGGATCGCTGGATTCAAAGTCCAGAGTGCTAACCATTACACCATGGAACCCGCAAGAACACGTTTCCTTTTCAAACTGGCGTTGATATCTAAGATGCTAGATCAATCCATGCATTCGTTTTGTTTACCTAAATGTGTGATTACGAATCAAGTCATGAAAACGTTTTTAATATAGATTTTTCAGTCACTTTGATTTGTAATATTTTTAGGATATTCTATTTAAATTTTACAAATATAATCATGCTTTTCTCTATATTTTTTTTTCTGAAAAATGCATTTTTCTAAACTTGAAGGGATTGAGTAGTATTAACTTGAAACTATTTGAAGAATAGTTATATAAAATCAAATTAATTACTTATTTAATTGAATTTTTGAAAAAGAAAATTTGAAAGGTTCCGCCGAGATTTGAACTCGGATCGCTGGATTCAAAGTCCTAAACATTACACCATGGAACCGGCAAGAACACATATCCTTTTCACACAGGTGTTGATATCTAAGATGCTAGAGATATGCATCAATTCGTTTTGTTTACCTAAATGTGTGATTATGAATCAAGTCAAGAAAGCGTTTATAATATAGCTTTTTCAGTCACTTTGATTTGGAATATTT
>CM063511.1:70937204-70957204 GCA_032207245.1 Pardosa pseudoannulata | reverse complement strand
TTTACATAACCTTTCCAAACACTATAAAAAAATCTCTTAACATTTGAAGAGTTTCTTTTGAAAGTTAATTAAAATTCTACTTAATTTTTAAATTTTTAAAACGGTTTTTAGTTTTTTATTTAATTTTTAAAACGTTAGATAAAACGTTAGCTATAGTATGTCAAGAAAAAATTTCTATCGTTTACTTTTTACATAAAAATCGAAGGTAACATATATTTTATAAATTATTAAGCTTAAAATGGTAGTCTAGTACATGCAGGAAAATTATTAAGCAAATAAATCATCAAACGTAGATTAAAAGGCAAGTAGGAGGAAGGGCTGTAAATGTACATACGTATTAAAATTTAAATAAATCAGACATCTTTTTTGAATCCTGAAATTTATGCTAAAATTAATATTTTACATTGTTTTAAATGATATATCAAATAATTATTAGTAGTAAAAATAGAAAAAGAACGTTATTAATTTTTCTTCTGTGCGTGACTATGGACTTTTTATATAAAAATCAAAGGTAACATATATTTTATAAATTATTATCCTTAAAATGGTACTCTATATTATGTAGAAAAAATTGTTTAGCATGATCTTATTAAGAAAATAAAACATCAAATGTCGATTAATAGGCAATTAGAAGAAGTTCTACAAATATACATACTTATAAAAATTAAATCAGACAGCGTTTTTAAATGTTGAAATTTATACTAATAGTAATATTTTACATTGTTTTAAATGACACAAATGACACCTCAAAAAATTTGCAGTATAGTTTAAGGAATGTTTTTAATTTTATTTCTGTGCTTGACTATGGATGTTTACTTTGTGTTACTTCCTTTACAGAGATCAAGTAATGATCTCTGCAAAACTTTGCATTTTTTGAATCGGCAAAATACCTGCTATATCTTGGGTTAAAAACTGACAGATCGAATTTTTAAAATTTGAGAATATTCCAGTCTTCTTTATACAAAAGTAATTTATATGATGAAATGATTCAAAACTAATTTTAAATTAGCTAACGTTCAGTAAATAGAAATAAAGTTTCAAAGATTTCAAAAAATAAATTTCTCAAATATTAACAATCAGGCTTATCAAGAAGTGTGTCCTACAAATTTATCTTTAAAGTGTCCCATTGAACTTTTTCCAAACAGTGGTATGACTATCGTTAAAATTTTCATTTTGATTACAGTATGTCAAGAAAATAACCCTATCGCTTACTTTTTACATAAAAATCAAAGGTAACATATATTTTATAAATTATTATGCTTAAAATGGTACTCGATATTATGTAGAAAAAAATTGTTTAGCATGAACTTTTTAGGAAAATAAAACATCAAACGGAGATTGAAAGGCAACTAGGAGGAATTGATGTAAATGTACATACGTATAAAAATTTAAATAAATCAGACAGCATTTTTAAATCCCGAAATTTATAATAATAATAATAATTTACATTGTTTTAAATGACATCTCAAAAAGTTATTAGTAGTAAAAATCGAAAAAGAATGTTATAGTTTTTTTTGCGTGACTATGGACTTTTTATATAAAAATCAAAGTTAACATATAGTTTATAAATTAGTATACTTAAAATGGTACTCTATACTATGCAGAAAAAGTTGTCTAGCATGATCTTATTAAGAAAATAAAACATCAAACGTGAATTAATAGGCAAGTAGGAGGAAATTCTACAAATGTACATACGTATAAAAATTTAAATAAATCAGACAGCTTCTTTAAATCCTAAAATTTATACTAATAATAATACTTTATATTATTTTAAATGACATCTCAAAAAATAAGTTGTAGTATAGTTTAAATAATGTTTTAAAATTTTTTTTTTGTTCGTGACTATGGACTTTTGCTTTGAGTTACTTCATTTACAGAGATCAAGTAATGATCTCTGCAAAACTATGCATTTTTTGAATCGGCAAAACATCTGCTATATTTTATAAAAATTGATAGATCGAATTTGAGAGCGTTCTAGTCCCCAAAAGTAATTTATTTTCTGAATTGACTCAAAACTTTTTTAATTAGCTAACTTTCAGTAAATAGAAATGATGTTTCAGAGATTTCCAAAATTAAATTCCTCAGTATTAACAATCAGGCTTATTAAGAAATATGTCCGTCAAATTTATCTTAAAAATTTCCCACTGAACTTTTTCCAAACAGTGGTATGACTATAGTTAAAATTTTCATTTTGATTATAGTATGTCAAGAAAATTTTAAATGTACATACATATAAAAATTTAAATAAATCAGACAGCTTCTTTAAATCCTAAAATTTATACTAATAATAATACTTTATATTATTTTAAATGACATCTCAAAAAATAAGTTGTAGTATAGTTTAAATAATGTTTTAAAATTTTTTTTTTGTTCGTGACTATGGACTTTTACTTTGAGTTACTTCATTTACAGAGATCAAGTAATGATCTCTGCAAAACTATGCATTTTTTCAATCGGCAAAACACCTGCTATATTTTATAAAAATCGATAGATCAAATTTGAGAAAGTTCTAGTCTCCAAAAGTAATTTATTTTTTGATTTGACTCAAAACTTTTTAAATTACCTAACGTTCAGTAAATAGAAAGGAAGATTCAGAGATTTCCAAAAATATATGTTATATCCAAAAATAATTGCTATAGTTTATAAAAATTGACAGATCGGGTTTGAGAGCGTTCTAGTCGCCAAAAGTATTTTATATGCTGAATTGACTCAAAACTCTTTTAAAATTTGATGACGTTCAGTAAATGGAATGACGTTTCTGAAATTTCCAAAAATTAATTCTGAAATTTATATTAATAATAGTAATATTACATTCTTTTAAATGACATCTCAAAAAGTTATTAGTTAATAAGAAAATAAAACATCAAACGGAGATTAAAAGGCAAGTAGGAGGAAGTCCTACAAATGTACACACGTATAAAAATTTAAATAAATCAGACAGCGTTTTTAAATGCTGAAATTTATACTAATAATAATACTTTACATTGTTTTAAATGACATCTAAAAAAGTTATTAGTATCGAAAAAGAATGTTATTAATTTTCGAATCGAAAAATTCAAAAAAGAATGTTATTAGTTTTTTTTTCTGTGCGTGACTATGGCCTTTCTATATAAAAATCAAAGGTGACATATATTTTATAAATTATTATGCTTAAAATGGTACTCTATATTATGTAGTTTAACATGACCTTAATAAGAAAATAAAACATCAAAAGGAGATTAAAAGGCAAGTAGAAGGAAGTCCTGCAAATGTACACAAGTATAAAAATTTTAATAAATCAGACAGCGTTTTTAAATGCTGAAATTTATACTAATAATAATACTTCACATTGTTTTCAATGATATCTCAAAAATTATTAGTGGTAAAAATCGAAAAAGAATGTTATTAGTTTTTTTTCTGTGCGTGACTATGGTTGTTTGCTTTGAGTTATCTTCATTTACCCTGCTCTCTGTAAAACTATGCATTTTTTGAATCTGCGTAACACCTACTATATTTGGGTTAAAAACTGATAGATCGAATTTTTTAAATTTGAGAATATTCCAGTCCTTTTAATACAAAAGTAATTTATTTGCTGAATTGACTCAAAACTGTTTTTAAATTAGCTAACGTCCAGTAAGTAGAAATGACGCTTCAGAGATTTTCAAAAATATATTCCTCAGTATTAACAATCAGGCTTATTAAGAAGTGTGTTCGTCAAATTTATCTTAAAAGTGTCCCACTGAACTTTTTTCAAACAGTGGTATAACTATCATTAAAATTTTCATTTTGATTACAGTATGTCAAGAAAATAACCCTATCGCTTACTTTTTACATAAAAATCAAAGGTAACATACATTTTATAAATTACTATGCTTAAAATGGTACTATAGTACATGCAGAAAAAATTGTTTAGCATGATCTTATTAAGAAAATAAAACATCAAATAGAGATTAAAAGGAAAGTAGGAGGAAGGGCTGCAAATGTACGTATAAAAATTTAAATAAATCAGACATCCTCTTTAAATCCTGAAATTTATGCTATTAATAATAATTTATATTGTTTTAAATGTCATCTCAAACAATTATTAGTTGTAAAAATTGAAAAAGAAGGCTATTAATTTTCTTTTCTGATCATGACTGTGGTTGTTTACTTTGAGTTAACTACATTTACCAGGGATCAATTTCTGATCTCTGTAAAACTATGCATTTTTTGAATCGGCAAAACACCTGCTATAGTTTATAAAAATTGACAGATCAAATTTGAGAGCGTTCTAGTCCCCAAAAGTAATTTATTTTCTGAATTGACTCAAAACTTTTTAAATTACCTAACGTTCAGTAAATAGAAATGAAGTTTCAGAGATTTCCAAAAATAAATTCCTTGATATTAACAATCAGGCTTATTAAGATGTGAGTCCGTCAAATTTACCCTAAAAGTTTCCCACTGAACTTTTCCCAAACGTGGTATAACTATCGTTAAATTTTTCATTTTGATTACAGTATGTCAAGAAAATAACCCTATCGCTTACTTTTTACATAAAAATCAAAGGTAACATACATTTTATAAATTATTATGCTTAAATAGGTACTATAGTACATGTAGAAAAAATTGTTTAACATGATCTTAATAAGAAAATAAAACATCAAACGGAGATTAAAAGGCAAGTAGGAGGAAGTTTTGTAAATGTACACACGTATAAAAATTTAAATAAATCAGACAGCTTTTTTAAATCCTGAAATTTATACTAATAATAGTACTTCATATTATTTTAAATGACATCTCAAAAAATAAGTTGTAGTATAGTTTAAAGAATGTTTTTAATTTTTTTTCTGTTCGTGACTATGGATGTTTACTTCGAGTTTCTTCATTTACAGGGATCAAGTAATGATCTCTGCAAAACTATGCATTTTTTGAATCGGCAAAACATCTGCTATAGTTCATAAATTTGACAGATCGAATTTGAGAGCGTTCTATCCCGAAAAGTAATTTATTTGCTGAATTGATTCAAAACTTTTTAAATTAGCTAACGTTCAGTAAATAGAAATGAAGTTTCAGAGATTTCCAAAAATAAATTCCTCGATATTAACAATCAGGCTTATTAAGAAGTATGTCCGTCAAATTAATCCTAAAAGTTTCCCACTGAACTTTTTCCTGTTCATTTTATTTTCTCGGGAGACGTGAAAGCAAAGCATTTGTTTTTGGCTGACACTTTGTAATAGTATCTACCGATCGATCTTCTTCAAAATTATGACACTCCCCAGACATCAGTCAGCTCCCGCGATGAGATTTGTAGACAAATCTGACGCAAAATAAACTATAATGCATTTCTTTCTCCTTTTAAAAACGAGCTTTTAGGACTTTTCAGTCTACCTGGCCCAAATTGCTGAAGATTCATTGTTTTCATGGAGACGAAATATCTTAACATCACTATTCACTCGCTAGAACTTTTTTTTCTTCCTTCATGAAGCAGAACTCAGGTGTGGTTGATAATATATTTTCATTCAATAAATAAAGCCATATCCAAAAAATCTATTTCTCTTATTTTGGTATTACGGGGACATATATATTTACAAGTATCTCCTATGATGCATCTGCTAGGATGGGACTGTCATACATCCACATTAAGGCTAAGTTCCATTGTAAGAGATTAGAAAAATTTTGTTTGCTTTATCGTAGCTCAGTTTCGCGGTTTTTTCTTTTTGCGATCTGTGATTTATTGCAGTATTTTTCATATTCTGGTCTACTTTGACATAGATTTTACGAGTTGGTAACTAATTCTATTTTCGAATTATAATTGTTTAACTTCTATTAAATTATTGACATATATATGTTGTCTGATGAAATATTTTCAGTAGTTTAATGTTTGCTTTAAATAAACGGAAAACAAATCTCAAAAACGTTTTAAAAACGAGCTTTTGGGACGTTTCAGTCCACCTGACCCAAATTGAAGATTCATTGTTTTCATGGACACGAAATATCTTAACATCACTATTCACTCGCTAGAAATTTTTTTCTTCCTCCATGAAGCAGAACTCAGGTGTGGTTGATAATTATATTTGTACTTAGCTACGATAAAGCAAACAAAATTTTTCTAATCTCTTACAATGGAACTTATCCTTAATGTGGATGTATGACAGTCCCATCCTAGCAGATGCATCATAGGAGATACTTGTAAATATACTTGTCCCCGAAATATCAAAATAAGAGTCAAGAGTGCTAACCATTACACCATGGAAACCACAAAACTTAGTTTCTCAAGCAAACAGGTGCTTGAAAATAAGGTATTTAGTTTCTGCATACATTTCTTCAACAACACAGAGATAAAAAAATTTTCAATCTTGTTCTAGGAATTGTTTTATCAAATTCTATCACCTTTGAAGTTACATACATAGCATAGATATGTAAAAGTTGTGTTTTAAAATACAATTTCTTTGAGAATATACTTAGAACAACTTTTAATGCATAAATATATCATTAAAAAAATTTACGAAAATTTTATATCATCGCTAAAAGGAACATAAATTATTTCCAATCAATTTAACGATAAATTTCAGGAGAGCATGAAGTTTAAAATAAAACCTTGAAGGTTCCACCGAGATTTGAACTCGGATCGCTGGATTCAGAGTCCAGAGTGCTAACCATTACACCATGGAACCCACAAAACTTCGCTTCTCAAGTAAACAGGTGTCTGAAAATAAGGTATTTAGTTTCTGCATACATTTCTTCAACAACACAGAGATATAAAATATTCAATCTTGTTATAAGAATTACTTTACAAAATTCTATCAAATTTAAAGTTACGTACTTTACGTACTTACCTTTTACATATAGCATAGATATGTAAAAGGTGTGTTTATACATATAAGTTCGTGGAGAATATATTTACATTTATTTTTAATGCATAAATATATCAATTCAAGAAATTTACGAAAACTTTATATATGTTCGCTAAAATGAACATAAATTATTTCCAATTAATTTAATGAAAAACTTCAGGAGAGCATAAAATTTAAAATAAAACCTTGAAGGTTCCACCGATATTTGAACTCGGATCGCTGGAGTCGGAGTCCAGAGTGCTAACCATTACACCATGGAACCTACAAAGCTCTGCTTCTCAAGTAAACAGACATCTGAAAATAAGGTATTCAGTTTCTGCATACATTTCTTCAACAACACAGAAATATAAAATTTTCAATCTTGTTCTAAGAATTGCTTTACAAAATTCTATCAAATTTAAAGTTACGTACATAGCATAGATATGTAAAAGGTATGTTTATACATATAAGTTCGTGGAGAATATATTTACATTTATTTTTAATGCATAAATAAAACAGTTCAAGAACTTCACAAAAACTTTATATATCTTCACTAAAATGAACATAAATTATTTCCAATGAATTGAATGATAAATTTCAGGAGAGCATGAAATTTAAAACAAAACCTTGAAGGACCCACCGAGATTTGAACTCGGATCGCTGGATTCAGAGTCCAGAGTGCTAACCATTACACCATGGAACCCACAAAACTTCGTTTCTCAAGTAAACAGGTGTCTGAAAATAAGGTATTTAGTTTCTGTATACATTTCTTCAACGACACAGAAATATAAAATATTCATTCTTGTTCTAAGAACTGCTTTACAAAATTCTATCAAATTTAAAGTTACGTACATAGCATAGATATGTAAAAGGTATGTTTATACAGATAAGTTCGTGTAGAATATATACATTTATTTTTAATGCATAAATATATCAATTCAAAAAATTTACGAAAACTTTATATATCTTCGCTAAAATGAACATAAATTATTTCCAATTAATTTAATGATAAATTTCAGGAGAGCATGAAATTTAAAATAAAACCTTGAAGGTTCCACCGAGATTTGAACTCGGATCGCTGGATTCAGAGTCCAGAGTGCTAACTATTACACCATGGAACCCACAAACCTTCGCTTCTCAAGTAAACAGGTGTCTGAAAATAAGGTATTTAGTTTCTACATACATTTCTTCAACAACACAGAAATATAAAATATTCATTCTTGTTCTAAGAACTGCTTTACAAAATTCTATCAAATTTAAAGTTACGTACATAGCATATATATGTAAAAGGTGTGTTTATACATATAAGTTTGTGAAGAATATATTTACATTTATTTTAATGCATAAATATATCAATTCAAGAAATTTAAGAAAACTTTATATATCTTCTCTAAAATGAAAATAAATTTTTTCCAATTAATTTAATGAAAAACTTCAGGAGAGCATAAAATTTAAAATAAAACCTTGAAGGTTCCACCGAGATTTGAACTCGGATCGCTGGATTCAGAGTCCAGAGTGCTAACCATTACACCATGGAACCCCCAAAGCTTTGCTTCTCAAGTAAACAGACATCTGAAAATAAGGTATTTAGTTTCTGCATACATTTCTTCAACAACACAGAGATATAAAATTTTCAATCTTGTTCTAAGAATTGCTTTACAAAATTCTATCAAATTTAAAGTTACGTACATAGCATAGATATGTAAAAGGTGTGTTTTTACATATAAGTTCGTGGAGAATATATTTACATTTATTTTTAATGCATAAATATAACAGTTCAAGAACTTTACGAAAACTTTATATATCTTCTCTAAAATGAACATAAATTATTTCCAATAAATTTAATGATAAATTTCAAGAGAGCATGAAATTTAAAACAAAACCTTGAAGGTTCTACCGAAATTTGATCTCGGATCGCTGGATTCAGAGTCTAGATTGCTAACTATTACAACGTGAAACCCACAAATCTTTGCTTCTCAAAGAAACAGGTGTCTGTAACTAAGGTATGTTATTTTTGTATACGTTTCTTTAAGAACACAGAGATAAAAAAATTTTAGTCTTGTTCTAGGGATTGCTTTACAGAAATCTATCAACTTATAAGTTACATACATAGCAGCGATATATTAAAGGTGTGTTTAAACATATAAGTTCGTTGAGAAAAAATTTACAACTATATTTAATACTTAAATATATTAAATATATATGAATTTAAGAAATCTGTAAAAATTTTACACATTCGCTAAAATAAACATAAATTATTTCCATTTCAATTATTGGAAAAAAATACCCAATCTGTCCTGTCTTTTCTTTAGGTCGAAATAACAATAGTCTTTTACGAGACCTATAGAATTATCAGATGATCTTCTTGGTTGAATTATCATTAAGGCTGCAAACGGTCATGTAATGACTTGAATTTTATGCGAACTATACAGAATTTATAGTAAATATCCACAGTATGCTCTCAGCTAAAAGCTGCCAATCAAATATTTTGAAGGCAAACGCATGCTCATCCAGTTGAAAGTAAATTAATTGTGTAGAAAGGCCGAACGATGGCCGATTGGTTAGGGTGCTGGCCTTCGGTACCGGAGTTCGTGGTTTCGAATCCTACTGTGATACGTATGTTCGTAACCGTTCGGATTCGGCTTTAAGCTGTAGGTCCCGGTCTCATTATTCCTAGTGTTGCAAAAGAGTAGACCGTAGCACTCCAAACCAAACCAAACCATTGTGTGAAAAAACAACTTGACACCTCTTATCATGTACCACAAGGATACAAGGAATATAAGAGGATTATAAGATAATTAATGAACAATGGCACATAAATAGAAAATTTCATATTAAGGGTGCAATATCAAGTTATTTTAATTATTTACCTAAAACTCGTGTGGAACACAGATTGAGAAACTCGGACATATAGACATATTGTTATAACCTTGATATAATTTGCATAGTGAATTTAAAATATTATCTGATATTTCATTTTCAAGACACTTTCTGATTTATGCAATACGGATGATAAAAAGAAAACTCTTTATAAAATTACCTTTTTAAGTAATTAGTTATATATTTTTAACATATTTTACAGTGATCTGACAGAGTGCATAAAAACGTGGCTTAAGTTCTTTGCATGAAACACATCAGTAGGTCGAACAAACAAATGTAATCTAACCCTTCTTTGCATGCTTTTTTTATGTATAATAAATTAAGGTGATATAACTCATACTCTAGATTAAAGGAAAAATGTTTTAAAAAATTCTAAGATTAATATATAATATGCTAAATGTTATTGATGGAAATTTCCATCATTATGCTATGGATTTAAGTTTACTCTTGTAGACAACTGATGCTAAAGCTGAGCTTTGGTTGAAAATAAAGTAACTTTTATTCCGGCATCTATTACTTAAGTATTCTCTTAAATTGTAATTATATCTCCAAGTTTATGTTTCTTTATTAAGTTTTTCGCATGAAATACATCAGTAGGGTAATTGTTTTTTGCATAAACAGCTGTAATTTAAAGTTTACCCTCGTAGATAACTGATTCTGAGGCTGAGCTTTGGTTGAAAATAAAATAAAATAAAATAATTTTTATTCCTGCATTTATTACTTAAGTATTCTCTTAAATGGTAATTATATCTCCAAGTCTATGTTTCTTAATTAAGTTTATCGCATAAACAGCTGTAATTTAAAGTATACCCTTGTAGATAACTGATGCTGCGGCTGAGCTTTGGTTGAAATAAAATAAAATAAAATAAAATAAAATAACTTTTATTCTTGCATCTATTACTTAGATATTCTATAAAATGATAATTATATCTCCAAGTTTATCTTTCTAAGTTTTTCGCATGAAATGCATCAGTAGGGTATTTGTTTTTAGCAGAAACAACTGTAATTTAAAGTTTACTCTTTAAGCAACTGATGCTGAGGCTGAGCTTTGGTTGAAATAAAATAAAATAACTTTTATTCCTGCATCTATTATTTAGATATTCTATGAAACGGTAATTATATCTCTAAGTTTACCTTTCTAAATTTTTCGCATGAAAGACATTAGAACGTTGTTTTTTCGCATAAACAACTGTAACTAAAAGTTTACCCTTGTAGATAACTGATGATGAGGCTGAGCTTTGGTTGAAAATAAAATAAAATTAGTTATTTCCGTATTTATTACTTAGATATTTTATTGAATTTTAATTATATCTCCAAGTCTGAATCTCCAAATTTATCTTTCTAAGTTTTCCCATGAAATGCATCAGTAGGGTATTTGTTTTTAGCACAAACAACTGTAATTTAAAGTTTACTCTTGTAAACAATTGATGCTGAGGCTGAGCTTTGGTTGAAATAAAATAAAATAAAATTATTTTTTTTCCTGCATCTATTACTTAGATATTCTATTAAATGGTAATTATATCTCCAAGTTTATGTTTCTTAATTAAGTTTTTCGCATAAACAGCTGTAATTTAAAGTTTACCCTTGTAGATAACTGATTCTGAGGCTGAACTTTGGTTGAAAATAAAATAAAATAAAATAAAATTACTTTTATTCCTGTAATTTAAAGTATACCCATGTAGATAACTGATTTTGAGGCTGAGCTTTGGTTGAAATAAGTTTTTCGCATGAAATACATTAGTAGGTTATTTGTTTTTCGTATAAACAACTGTAATTTAAAGTTTACTCTTGTAGACAACTGATGCCGAGGCTGAGCTTTGGTTGAAAATAAAATAAAATAAAATAACTTTTATTCCTGCATCTATTACTTAGGTATTCTATGAAATGATAATTATATCTCCAAGTTTGAATCTCCAAGTTTATATTTCTAAGTATTTTGCATGAAATGCATCAGTAGGGTATTTGTTTTTCGCATAAACAACTATAATTTAAAGTTTACTCTTGTAGACAACTGATGCTGAGGCTGAGCTGTGGTTGAAATAAAATAAAATAAAATTACTTTTATTCCTGCATCTATTACTTAGATATTCTATTAAATGGTAATTATATCTCCAAGTTTATGTTTCTTTATTACGTTCTTCGCATGAAATACATCAGTAGGGTAATTATTTTTCACATAAACAGCTGTAATTTAAAGTTTACTCTTGTAGATAACTGATTCTGAGGCTGAGCTTTGGTTGAAAATAAAATAACTTTTATTCCTTCATTTATTACTTAGATATTCTATTAAATGGTAATTATATCTCCAACTTTATGTTTCTTAATTAAGTTTTTCGCATAAACAGCTGTAATCTAAAGTTTACTCTTGTAGATAACTGATTCTGAGACTGAGCTTTGGTTGAAAATAAAATAAAATAAAATAAAATTACTTTTATTCCTGCATCTATTACTTAGATATTCTATTAAACGGTAATTATATCTCCAAGTTTACCTTTCTAAGTTTTTCGCATGAAATACATTAGTAGGTTATTTGTTTATCGCATAAACAACTGTAATTTAAAGTGTACTCTTGTATACAATTGATGCTGAGCTTTGGTTGAAAATAAAATACTATTACTTTTATTTCTGTATCTGTTGCTTAGATATTTTATTAAATTTTAATTATATCTCCAAGTCTGAATCTCCAAGTTTATCTATCTAAGTTTTTCACATGAAATACATCAGTTGGGTAATTGTTTTTCGCATAAACAGCTGTAATTTAAACTTTACCCTTGTAGATAACTGATTCTGAGGCTGAGCTTTGGTTGAAAATAAAATAAAATAAAATTACTTTTATTCCTGCATCTATTACTTAGATATTCTATAAAACGGTAATTATATCTCCAAGTTTACCTTTCTAAGTTTACGCATGAAATACATTAGTAGGTTATTTTTTTCGTATAAACAACTGTAATTTAAAGTTTACTTTTGTAGACAACTGATGCTGAGGCTGAGCTTTGGTTGAAATTAAAATAAAATAAAATTACTTTTATTCCTGCATCTATTACTTAGATGTTCTATTAAAAGGTAATTATATCTCCAAGTTTATTCTTCTTTATTAAGTTTTTTGCAAGAAATACATTAGTTGGGTAATTATTTTTTGCATGAACAACTGTAATTTAAACTTTACCCTTGTAGATAACTGATTCTGAGGCTGAGCTTTGGTTGAGAATAAAATAAAATAAAATAACTTTTATTCCTGCATCTATTACATAGATATTCTATTAAATGGTAATTATATCTCCAAGTTTATGTTTCTTTATTAAGTTTTTCGTAGGAAATACATTAGTAGGTTATTTGTTTTTCGCATAAACAACTGTAATTTAAAGTTTACTCTTGTAGACAACTGATGCTGAGGCTGAGCTTTAGTTGGAAATAAACTAAAATAACTTTTATTCCTTCATCTATTACTTAGATATTCTATTAAAGTTAATTATATCTCCAAGTTTATGTTTCTTAATTAAGTTTTTCGCATAAACAGCTGTAATTTAAAGTATACCCTTGTAGATAACTGATTCTGAGGCTGAGCTTTGGTTGAAAATGAAATCAAATAAAATTACTTTTATTCCTGCATCTATTACTTAGATATTCTATTAAATGGTAATGATATCTCCAAGTTTATGTTTCTTTATTAAGTTTTTCTCATGAAATACATCAGTAAGGTAATTGTTTTTCGCATAAACAGATGTAATCTAAAGTTTACTCTTGTAGATAACTGATTCTGAGGCTGAGCTTTGGTTGAAAATAAAATAAAATAAAATAATATTACTTTTATTCCTGCATCTATTACTTAGATATTCTATTAAATGGAAATTATATCTCCATGTTTATGTTTCTTAATTAAGTTTTTCGCATAACAGCTGTAATTTAAACTTTAACCTTGTAGATAACTGATTCTGAGGCTGAGCTTTGGTTGAAATAAAATAAAATAAAATTACTTTTATTCCTTCATCTATTACTTAGATATTCTTTTAAATGGTAATTATATCTCCAAGTGTATGTTTCTTTATTAAGTTTTTCTCATGAAGTAAATCAGTAGGGTAAATGTTTTTCGCATAATCAACGGTAATTTAAAGTTTAGTCTTGTAGATAACTGATACTAGAGCTGAACTTTAGCTGAAAATGAAAAAAAAAAATTTCATGCAGTTTTATGCATATACCTTAATCATTTTTATTTCTGCATCTAATACTTTGTTATTTTATAAAAGGGCAAATATATCTTGCTATAGCTTGTATAAACAATTGTGTATTTAATTGTATTATAGGAGGATGATATTTAGTTTGTATATTATAGAATAGTAAGCAAAGGTGGATTTTTAAAAACTTAACATACTAATGAAATAACATTTGATCTTAAAAAAAATTCTTTGTATGCTCAAATTTTAAAAGAGGGCAGCCATATCTGATATACTATCTTAAGGAATGGCCTGAGGAATATAACTAAAAACTAATGGCTAATATAAATTAAGAATATTTTTGTGTTATATAATAATCTTACGATCTAGAACATTATATAATTATTATGTAGGAGTATTAGGTATACACTACAAATTTCGTTCATTATTTTATCGAGCATGTGTGACATCCCGTTGCAGGATGCGGTAATTAATAATGGACGGTACGTGTTCAGGGAAATGAGGTTAACTGTTCGCTTGTAATCGAGTTAAGTGGACAATTTAACACTGGGTATATGCAATTATCTCTCTGTAATATTTTGCTTTGTATTACGTTATTGAATTTGAATTAACGCGTATACGAGACATGTAACGACATAAGATATTCTTCGCATACATAAAATGTCAAGGACATCTGGTAAATATTTTCTCAGTTAGGTCCCACTTGTAAAAAAACCTTTCTGGCAATTTTATTTTAAATTTTCAGAATTCGTTGTAGTGCAAAAATAGCTTTTATTGTAAAGGCAGAATGATTTTTTTTCTTTTAAAATTATTATCTTTACTTGGTTTGATTTACAGCTCTACTTTCAACTTTTTGCAACATGAGGACTTATGACATCGGGACCTACTGCTTAAAGCCGATTTCGAACGGCTACGAACATCTATGCTAATGTGGGACTCGAACCCCCAAACACCTATTCCGACACCATTCGGCCATCGTTCGGCGTCTTTACTTGGGCTTGTGATTTTGATCACATCTTCTTTTTAAGAACATTTTTGCAATTTTAGTTATTTTCTGAATCATTACTTCTTTAATAATGATTGGCTCTAGAAACTAACGGATCAAGTAAAAAATTCTATAAAATTTTATAACCAAAAAAATAAAGGTGTTTTTTTAATAGTTATTAGAAAATCCTAAGCATTCACAAAGCCTGAAAAATATTTTTTTGTGTATGAACGAGTTACAAAATATTTCTTTACTGAATGGAGATCGTTATGCTTGACAATGAATTTTATTTGGGCTAAACTTAAAATGTGAGTTATGTGAAGTTTACCTAAAGTTATGAGAGTGTGCCCAACCCATTATATCTTCTTTTAAGAACAATTTTGCCTTTTTAGATAATTTCTTAAGAAGTTTAGGGTATTTATAATCGCTTTTTATTACTAACTTCACTTGTGTGTCAGCCAGTTGAAATTTTGTAATCAATTTTTAACTACATTCTTGACTAGTTAGGGTTCAGAAATTTAGCACATAAGTTTATTTTAGATGACAATACAATATTCAATAATAAATATATTAGATTAAAAAATTGGTTTGGTAAATGCAAAGCTGTTCAGATTACTTAGAATGCGAATTGAAGAGATTTTAAACTAGTATCGCCATCTATTTGCAAGCGGCATAATTAAAATGTTTTTGTGGTATTTTAAAGAAGATTATTATTATTATTTTTTTTGTATATTTGGGATTTTCTGTATAAATTTTAATTAAGTAGTACTAAATTGTTCCTTTTTCCTGTTTCACCGTGCGATAATGAATAATTTTATTTAAAAAAGCTTTACTAATTGATTCAAATATTTCAGAGTCTATCTTTCTGAAAATGTAAAATCGATACTGGATAAAAAAAAATGTGAAAATTTTCAAATGCTTGATAATTGATCGAATATAAGCTGAAAGAAATTACGGATGAAAATTGATGACAAAATTTGAGATGAGGTCAAAAATAAAATAACTATAAAAAGTACTTTTTCAAAATTTTGCGTATATGTTTATTTTAGGTGACAATACAATATTCAATAATAAAAACAAATACATTCAAAATCGGTTTTGTAAATACAAAAAGCCGTTCAGGCAAGTTAGAACGTGAATTGAAGCGATTTAAAAACTAGTATTGCCATCTGTTTGCAAGTTTTTGTGGTATTTATAAGAATATTTTATCTTTTTTGTATATTTGGGATTTTTCGAATAGATTTTAATTAAGTAGTACTAAATTGTTTTCCTGTTTCACAGTGCGATAATGAATAATTTTGTATAGAAAAGCTTTACTAATTGATTCAAATATTTCAGAGTCTATCTTTCTGAAAATGTAAAATCGATACTGGATAAAAAATAATGTGAAAAATTTCAAATGCTTGATAATTAATTGATAGAATATAAGCTTAGAGAAATTAAGGATGAAAATCGATGACAAAAATTGAGATGAGGTCAAAAATAAAATAAATATAAAAAAGTATTTTTTCAAAATTATTTTTTATTTAACAAAAACAACAAATAAAGATAAACACTATAAACAAAAAATAATTTAAAGCTAAGCAGCTGCAAGTGGCGTCATAATTGAGAATGAGTGCAATGATTACTTCGCTTTCAGTGGACGATTTATCGGCAGTTGCATGAAAAGTATGTTGACATTGTAATGTCAAGTCAAGCCTCGCGAAATGAGCCCATGTATCAAAACAAGCTTACGAATCTCTGAGCCGCAGTAGTTCAGTCGGCAAAGACAGCGATCTCGTAAATTAGAGGTTGTGGGTCAGGAACACGATCAGGCCTAAGATCCTCCGTGTTCGTTAAAGGTGACTGAGGGACATAAAATATGTTCATGGTCATAATGTCCTCCACGTTCTCAATCAATTCCTCTGGGGGTGACAGTCCAAGTCTTCTTTTGGTCCCTGCTTCAGAATTATGATTACCCACTCGAGCATAAGTAGTACTTTCCCTCTTGAGGGGATCGTTGAAACGAAAGGCTCATCCCTTCGCCTTAAATCGAGTAGCCTCTGCTCATATCGAGCTTGGTTTGACCAAGTGGCATAAAACAAGAACGAACCTATGAAAAAATTAGGTGGGAAGTGAGGGATCATCGTCCGAATATTCCAGACCATTCGCCTTGGGATTTCCATGTTTTTTGCTTCTCCCCAAAGAAGTAATACCATTTCAATGACGACGTGAAAGCTGCAACCCAGGATTTATGTTGGAGTGCTACTGTCTACTTTTTGCAACATGAGGGCTAATGGACCTACAACTTAACACTAGATTGCCCGAGATTTCTTGTATACCTATATTGCCCAAAAACAGTCAAAATGACTGCATTGTGAAAAAATAACAAACATGTAAAAAAATTTGTTTAAAATTAAATTAATTTTTTTTAATAATTTTTTTTAATATTATATAATAAAGGAGAGCGGAAGTAACTACAATTATTCATAAACTCATTTATATGTTATAGAAAAAGTCACCAAATTCTAAGAAATTGTGTCATTATATTTCATAATTGTTTTTCTAATTGAAATTAAAAAACAGTCAAAATGACTGCCTTGGGCAATCTAGTGTTAAAGCCGATTCCGAACGGCTACGAACATAAAGAAAGAACATAAAAAGAATTATTTTTCAAATTTTCCTTATTTCTAGTCGGGGCTAATCGTCCTCTTTCGGAGCCCATTTTCATCCCGGTGAGTCACCCTTATGACTGATTCGCCTGTGGCAAATGCCACCTTTTCCACGTCCTAGTTACGGTGAAAAATTGTGATAGTGATAAAAAATTGTTTTTTTTAAGTTAATAATTCAGTGTATAACATTAAAATGAATAATGTCGAAAGGTTCTCCCCACCCACTTAGGCTTATGCATCCATAAACTTCTTCAGTTGGATGTGGGTGTGGGTCATCTAAATCTAAGTCCTAGTTATGGCTCTGATTATTGGCTATGGGAATACCCACTTTCGTCAGAAATCCATATTGACTGAATTTTTCTTAAAATTCTTTTTGTATTACTATTCCATTTAAAACACCAAAGTTAAAATAACCTGTTTCTATTATCTCTTTTATAGTGTCATTACAATTTTTACAATAGAATGCATTAAATTTACTTAATTTTTTTAAAAACTTTTTCATAAAAGAATGAAGTATAATAAATATATTGAGTAATAATCATAATAAAAGACCTATGTAGTCAATAAGTAAAGAAGCTTTTTAATGACGTGTAAGATATATAGTTGCAGTTACATAGTCTATGCATCATTGCATATTATTTGAGCTTGTTTCAGGCTTTTTAGTTAAAATTTAATAATGGGTTTATATATATTTTTTATCATTGAAACCCTTTAACGGACAGTGGTTTCGTAGCAAAACCACCTATTAAACATCTTTTTTTTTTAAACTTTACTTTTTGGATTACTTTACTTTATCTTTTTATAATTATTTACGGCTCCAATCTCATAAATCTGGGATATATGGAAGCCAATGATGTAGAATCAAGAGCTTTTGCAATTAAAAAAAAAACTTTTTGGAGACATGGATGAGTTTTCGATTATATATATATGTGTATATATATATATATATATATATATATATATGCATATATATGTATATATATATATGTATATATGTATATATATGTATATATATGTATGTATGTATGTATGTATGTATATATATATATATATATATACATATATATATATATATGTATATATATATATGTATATGTGTATATACATATATATATATTTATATATACATATTATACATTTTATACATATTATATTTTTGATATTTTAAATATATAACAGATGATAGTTCTACGTTTAGCTTATTTATTTCCTTTTCTATTGAAATATATATATATATATATATATATATATTTAAACTTTCTGTACTTTTGAAGTCAGATTCAATTTATCTTACTTATGACCTCAAATAAAAGTATCTGTACAAACAACACTTTTAAGTTGTTAAGCTATTTATTTATTTATTATACCAGTTGAAGGATTATCATTTATTGTTTTTCCAGTATAGTTAAACTTTTAAAAAGGCATAATGTTCAAGCTGTACAAGGGAAGGGGTTAGTCAGTTAAACCACTTCTCAAACCCTAATTTGGTATCCTCTAAGGCAAACCCTTCTATGGAATGTAAAAAAAAATATATATTTTACATATACAAGGTTTATAGATAACATTTATAAACAAATTACATTAAATTCCCACGATTTTATTTTGGTGACCCTTTAAAGGGTTAAAGGTTTAAATTGAATTCTAGGTGCGTCAGATGTATCACGAAAAATTAACATGTCATCCAAGAATGAAACTCGGTCATTTCATCTGCAAAATGGATTTACTCCCCTATACTTAAACTCAAATTTGCATGCTGGGAAGCAATCTACAAACATAAATCCCCTATATAATAATAACCTAAGTTATCTGTTCTTCTCCTCTTTTCGATAGTTTAATGCCATTATTTTAAGCCCTATTTTCCCCGGTTAAGAGCAGACAATTAAATTCATTAATTTATCACATAGAGCCATTTCGAACAACGTCACGAACTTCTATAATGCCCTTCCCATTCATTTTCATGTTTATAACAGCCAATAGGCAAACCATAAATTACCCTTCCTTTTGAAACTAAAGTTTTAGTTGTCATAAGTTGAGATGTTCCCTGCTGCGTGAAATCGCCTTATAAGTACGTATAAATAACATTTTTTTCTATCAAAATGACGTCATTTCTTTAATCATCTCATTTAAGGATTTCTTATTTTAAGTTATATAAAATATCGTCTGCATTATTTTCATACGTTTTATCACTGAACTTAGATATTAAGTAAATAATTTTCTTTTATATTTGGCTTTAATAATAGATTAGGTACATTTGTGATAATTTTAAGTTTAATCATCGATTATTTTTTGATCCAATGAAAATTTTATCACCGGTATTAACAGCCAATTCTTTCATAAAAGTCTAGGAGTCTATTTCAAGGACTAATAAATATCTAGCGTTTAAGTTATTTATCTTTGAAAATTAAGAAGTTTGTTCGTTTTTGTGTTGTTTTTTATACATGACCACACGATTTACAATCGATTTGCTAAATTTTGGACATCATTCATATATACCGCCAAGTTATCACTGCCAATATTA
>CM063511.1:70929704-70932204 GCA_032207245.1 Pardosa pseudoannulata | reverse complement strand
GGGGCACAAAATTGAGTCAATACTTATAGGAAAGTCTTTTACAACCCTAATCGAGATTTTTTAAACATAACTTTTGATAAAATTTAGCAAAAGTTTAAAAAGAGAGCAGCTGGGATTAAGGCAGAGTTAAATAAAAATTATTTTTAACGACTTCTTCCGTTATCTCACTGAAATTTCGTTAGAAAGTTGACTTTCTGCTAAAATTTAATTAAAATTTAAAAAGAAAGCCATCACGTTTGAGGTGCAAAAATAAGAAAAATTAAAAGCTAACTACTGTTTTATGGCCTGTATCTAGATTTTACGCATGATGCCTTTGGTTCATAGAAAATCATAGAAATTCTACTGAACAAACTCACAAGATAGTATCGGAAATTTTATTTTATTTTCAGTGTAGGATGTTTTGTGTATTACTCAAAATCATCTCGATTTGTTAGTTTTCTTTTACTAAAAATAAACTTGACTACTTTTTCATTTTCTTTTAGTACAGTCCTCTTCAGAAAAGAGAGATCTAGCTATCCCTGTATTTTGAAACTAAAAATCCTTAGTAGTACTACAAAGTGTTATTTTATCTCAAAACTACGCTTGTGCGAATAACTACTTCATTCACTGTATTTTATTTTGTGTATAAAATTGATAAATCTGCACTACAAACTCACAAAATACTATAGGAAATTTTCTTTTCTTTTCAGTGTGTTGTCCCAAACCATCTCGATTTGTTAGTTTTCTTTTACTAAAAATAAATTTGACTACTTTTTCATTTTCTTTTAGTACAGTCGTCTTCAGAAAAGAGAGATCTAGCTAGCCCTGTATTTTGAAAATAAAAATCCTTAGTAGTACTACAAAGTGTTATTTTATCTCAAAACTATGCTTGTGCGAATAACTGCTTCATTCACTGTATTTTATTTTGTGTATAAAATTGATAAAATGCTACGCCAACGAAAATATTCTAAATTTCTTATAAAGTTTTGTTTGTTTCAAACAGCAAAATACACTTTGCGTTTATTTCAAATATATTAACCATTGAAAACATCATGTACAGAGAAAATTTATATAATATAATAATAGCCTAAGTTGTCTGTCCGTCTGTCCTCGAATATTTGAAGCGGTTGGACCTGGAATGGATAGAGGCATCCATATTGAATTCTGAATGAGTTAGGGTTATCAAATTTCAAAGCGAGTAAATTTTATTTTCTCTAAACTGTAGATCTGATTCTAAAACAAATTGGTATAAATATGTGTAATATCATAGCGAAAAATACTGTCTCTTTAACACGTTCGAAATCCCTCCCTTCCCCCCTTTAAAAATAACATTTATTTCTAGCATTATGACGTCATTCCATATCATTTAATCATTTCTTATTTTAAATTATTTAAATATTGTCTGCATTATTTTCATACGTTTTATCACTGAACTTAAACATTACTAAATAATTTTCTTTTATATTTGGCTTAAATAATAGATTAGGTACATATGTGATAATTTTAAATTTGATCATCAATTATTTTTTTGTTTTAATAAAAATTTTATCATTGTTATTAACAACAAAGTCCATCTACCACCAGGGTGGAATAGATAATTTCATTCCATTACTTCAATTAATTACTGTGAAAAAAAATTGGGAAGAATTTAACGATAACGACGTAGCTAAATAACTTTGAATTATCTTTCTAAATGAATTCAACTTGATTCTAAACTGCATTCACAGTATCGGGAGACTTTAGAAGAGTATGAAGATAAACAAATTATTGAGCTTGAACCAGATAATTCTCAACCAAAAAACAAACTGTTTTTTTACTCTCCTCATAAGGTACTCTACAATTCTAGAAATTTAAAAATTTTACGAATTCCGTCATATGACGGGCTATATGCTAGTTATGAATACTACTAATGTAAACTTTATGTAAAAATGTTATTCATTCTAAAAATATTCCAGTGTTCCTACTGGCTATAAGCTTATATAAAATATTACATTGTAACTAAGTTTGTTATAGATAGCAAACCTACAGATTGGTTACACTAGTCCTCGAAACTAAGCACCAGTCTATTTCCTTTTATACTGAATATTACTAATGTAAACTTTATATAAAAATGGTATGCATTCTAAAAATATTTCGGTGTTACAACTGATTATAAACTTATATAAAATATTACATTGTAACTAAGTTTGTTATAGATTGCAAACCTACAGATTGGTTACACTATTCGCAGTAAAAAGTCCTTGAAACTAAGCACCAGTCTATTTCCTTTTATACTGAATATTACTAATGTAAACTTTATATAAAAATGGTATTCATTCTAAAAATATTTCGGTGTTACGACTGACTATAAGCTTATATAAAATATTACATTGTAACTAAGTTTGTTATACACAGCAAACCTACAGATTGGTTACACTAGTCGCAGTAAAAAGTCCTCGAAACTAAGCACCAGTCTATTTCCTTTTATATTGCCGATAAGGTACAATTTTTTTCTCCCAATCTCACCCCGCCCAGCACTAAA
>CM063511.1:70914704-70919704 GCA_032207245.1 Pardosa pseudoannulata | reverse complement strand
ATATATATATATATATATATATATATATATATATATATATATATATATATATATATATATATATATATATATATATATATATATATATATATATATATATATATATATATATATGGGTGTGTGTGTGTATATATATATATATAAATAAATGAACTATTTTCATTAATTTTGGATTGCTGAAAATTTAGACCGAATTCATAATTTTTAAGGACTTGGGGGACGCCGACCAGTTTTTTGCCACGGGTGCTAAAGGATCTTGTTACGGCCCAGCACTCTGGTAACTTTAATACCACAGTATATTTCCTTTTCACGCGAAAAACACCTGAAAAAATATTTCTCTTACCACTCAAAGTTTTTGTCTAAGGTTCTTCCGTAAATTTAATATTTAAGAAGTCCCCGTAGGAGACCAACATTCTTCCAGGAAAAAGATCTTCGGGTCCACCCCTTGGAGTGCAGTGAGGGATGTTTCTCAGAACACCCGCACCCCTGATTGAATTAACAGCCCCTTTCGATCTCTAGAGGAGGGGGTGACTTGATTACTGAATTCTTTGTTTCTTTCCGGCAGAGAAAGGGGTAACTGCGTGGAGTGGAGACAAAATATTGGGAGACGAAAAAAATGGTGCTAGTAAAGCTCTGCCATAAAAGAAAACGATAGAGTGTACCCATATAAAGAAGTCTGCAATGTATTTTTTACGATATGGCATACGTCATCTGAATAACAAATTAAATATTATTCTGAAATTGACGTTTATCTTGAGCAGTCGCAAAGTTTTGGGGAAAATAAAGGACAAACGTTTTCTTCTTGGGAAAAAAATTCTGTTGGTATATCCAGTTTTATTCAAAATTTAACAAGAGTTTCTTAACTGAAAGTAAAAGTTGTAGTTTAAATAACCATTTTATGCCATACCTAAAATTTACAAAAAATATTATTTTAACAGTACATAAAATAAATAGCAATATTAATCATTAAGTAGAATGAAAAATGTAAAAAAAAAGTTGTAAAAGTGCAATTATTTATGATAATTCAAAATATAATCTAATAAAATACTCTTTAACCCCTTCCGGTATGATTTAATAATGAAAAACTGTGCATGAAATAACCATTTAATTTTTATTTAAAAAACTTATTTCATTTTACAATTCTTACATATTCTTAATTAAAATCCACTTTTTACATAGTGTTAAATAATATCAGAAACAGTAAAATTAAGAAAATATCAAAGCAAAACATTAATAAGGTATACAGATAATAGTCTTCAAGCTAGTGGTACTTTTCAAAACAAAGTGCAAAGGAATTCTTAATTGTTTACACCACCAAGTAGTCTCACTTTTAATTTGATTCTTGTAACACACACGGCATTTCTTAGTAGGTTGTCTTTTATTCTGACTCATTAATTTGGCAATGACTTGTACCAAGAAATTCTAAGTAAACAATATGCAATAGTGACTTGTGATTTTCACAAGTGATAAAAGTGTTGCCAAATTCAGTACACTAGAAATTTTAAACTAAATTAATTATCATATTTAACAGTACCTTTAATCGCATGACGAGTGTAGCTCGTCATTGTGCGGTATGGAATGAAAAACTAATGACGAGCTAGACTCATCATTTTACCGGAAGGGGTTAATTTCAGCCATTGTTAAATTTAAGAGTAATGCATTTAAGTAGATCTTCAAATTTGTATTTAATTTCACAATAAAAAATTTTACTTTTTAATAACGTTTGTAAAGATGTAAATATGAATATAAACTTCAGTTTTCAAGTGTTATCAAATGATTTATGGAAAAAATTAAAATGATAATATGCCATATAAGAATTTTAATTGTGGTTTTATTGCTCTTTGAGTAATGTATTTTTCAAATAAGACGTCAAATTATCTTTCATAATATATATCGTGATGATAACTTCACATTCATAGTCTTCTCATTATAAGATTCTACATATTAACTTCATGCCTGAATATTTTCCATTAAATCCAGATGTTAAGAAAAATATGTTAATGAAGTTTTCCAGATTCACACGTTTCTTGGACACATTGTCACATGAAAGTTTTCCCTGTAAAGAGCTAGAATGTCAATGTTGACAGAGATATCACTTGTCTGAAAAGAATTGTATTGTTCTTTTACGATAAAGGTAGAGAATCCCTATTCAAAACTTCGAAAAGGTAAATGCGGTCCTCTCTTTTTAACCGCTTAAATTTGCTACAAACCCAGAATATTTTCTCGATAATTGCTGATGGCTGTAGAAAGATGTTCCTAATGGACTTTTTTAGCTTAAAAATGTTTTTGGTCACACTGACACGTTAAAAATTTCAAGTTCAAAGATATGACTAGAGGCAGAGAGATAATTTGACAGGAAGGATTTGTAATACGTTGCTATGAGACTGAAAGTTGGGAAACAGATATTAAAATCTTCGAGAATGGTAAATGTGGTCCTCTCTTTTTGAGACTCCTTAAATTTGCTACATACCCAGAATATTTTCTCAATAATTACTGTTGGCTATAGAAAGATGTTCCTCGTGGACTTTTTTAGCTTCAAAATATTTTTGGTCATACTGGCACACTAAAAATTTCAAGGGTAAAGATATCACGAGAGACAGGGAGATAATTTGATAGAAAGGATTTGTAATACTTTGCTATGAGACTGAAAGGTGGAAAACAGCTATTAAAATCTTCGAGAATGGTAAATGTGGTCCTCTCTTTTTGAGACTCCTTAAATTTGCTACATACCCAGAATATTTTCTGGATAACTACTGTTGGCTGTAGAAAGATGTTCCTAGTGGACTTTTTTAGCTTCAAAGTGTTTTTGGTGACACTGGCGCACTAAAAATTTATCACATAATAAATAGGTAAAAATAAGATTTTTTTTCTAGTATTATGGCGTCATTCCTTTAACCGTCTCATTTAATCATTTCTTATTTTAAATTATTTAAATATCGTCTGCATTATTTTCGTACGTTTTATCACTGAAATTAGATATTACGTAAATAATTTTCTTTTATATTTGGTTTAAATAATAGATTAGGTACATATGTAATAATTTTAAATTTAATCATCGATTATGTTTTGTTGAAATGAAAATTTTATCACCGGTATTAACAACAAATTCTATATACTTCTAGAGTGTAGTGGAATCATATTTTCCTTCCTTTACTTCCATTAATTACTGTGGAAAAAATTTGGGAAGAACGAAAACCGGAGCGATAAAGTATTTACTAATAATTCTCACAGAAATTTATAATTGCTAAAAAAACTTCATTCCTGGATTTATACTTATAAAGTTTTGGGTTCAATCAATTCTATTTCGTAGAATTACATGAAAACAATTATGAATGACCGTGAAATGGTTGAAGAATCTAAATCAAAAAATAAGTCATATTGCTATCAAGCTTAAATATTAACCAAGGCACGACTGCATTGATTTTATTTTGATTGTTGTAGCATCATTCTTTTACTTACACTGGATCCACTCTACATTATGTTATCTAGAATTTCTCGTGTAAATAAATCCCCTAATATATTTCTATTTTGATAAAGTATTTACTAATTGTCCTCACAGAAATTTATAATTGCTAAAAAATAACTTCATTCCTGGATTTATACTTATAAAGATTTGGGTTCAATCAATACCATTCCTTGGAATTACACTAAAACAATTGTGAATTACCGTGAAACGGATGAAGCAGCTAAATGAAAAAATAAGTCATAAAGCAACCAAACTTAAATATTAACCAAGACACGATTGCATTGATTTTATTTTGATTGTTGTAGCATCATTCGTTTATTTACACTGTATTCACTCTATATAATGTTATCTAATAACTTCATTCCTGGATTTATACTTAAAAACATTTGGGTTCAATCAATTCCATTCCGTGGAATTACACGAAAACAATTATGAAACTACTGTGAATTGGATGAAGAAGCTAAATCAAAAAATAAGTCATAATGCTATCAAGCTTAAATATTTATCAAGGCACACCTGCATTGATTTTATTTTGATTGTTGTAGCATCATTTTTTTACTGTCACTGGATCCTCTCTATCTAATGTTATTTAGAACTTCTCGAGCAAATAAAATCCCTGATATATTTCTATTGGGATAAAGTATTTACTAATTGTTCTCACAGAAATTTATAATTGCTAAAAAAAACTTCATTCCTGGATTTATACTTATAAAAATTTTGATTCAATCAATTCCATTCCGTGGTATTACACAAAAACAATTATGAAACTATCTTGAAACGGATGAAGAAGCTAAATAAAAAAAAAGTCAAAATGCTACCAATCGTAAATATTAACCTAGGCACGCATGTTTTGACCTTATTTTGATTGTTGTAGCATCATTCTTTTACTTACACTGGATTCACTCTATATAATGTTATCTAGAATTTCTCGTGTAAATAAAACCCCTGATATATTTCTATTTTGATAAAGTATTTACTAATAATTCTCACAGAAATTTATAATTGCTAAAAAAAACTTCATTTCTGGATTTATACTTATAAAGATTTGGGTTCAATCAATTCCATTCCGAGGAATTACTCAAAAACAATTATGAAACTACCATGAAATGAATGAAGAAGATAAATCAAAAAATAAGTCATAATGCTATCAACCTTAAATAATAAGCAAGACACACCTGCATTGATTTTATTTTGATTGTTGTAGCATTATTCTTTTACTGTCACTGGATCCATTCAATATATAATGTTATGTAGTATTTATTGTGTAAAAATAAGCCAGAAATTTTTATAAAGTATTTACTAATAGTTCTCACAGAAATTTATATTTGCTAAAAAAAACTTCATTCCTGGATTTATACTTATAAAGATTTTGAGTTCAATCAATTTTATTTACTGGAATTATACGAAAATAGTTATTAAACTACTATGAAGCGGATGAAAAAGCTAAATAAAAAAATAAGACCTAATACTACCAAACGTAAATATTTACTCAGACTCGTTTGCATTGATTTGATTTTGATTGTTGTAGTATCAT